>OU343218.1:259302926-259524121 GCA_910596185.1 Chrysanthemum makinoi
GAAAGATAATTTTTAATTAACATGTGATGATATAATTAGTTTTATCTAAATATTAACGGTTTGTGAGATATTTAAGTTTTAAATATAAGGGTGAAAGTGAATTAAATTAATTTGATAAAAAATGAATGGTTGAGATTGATTACGTTTTGATCTTTTAATTTTTTATGTTGATCTTTATTGATGCAATATGAAAGTTGGTAAATCCAAGTGTATGGAAAAACGAAATATGTCGGAATTAGCCACTAAATATAGAACTATATTATAGGAATTAAGTCGTCTATTGAAAAATTGAAGGAGCCATTTAGAAATTGAGGAGTCCACACAAAAACATGTAGGAAAATATGATTTTCAAGACATTCATACAAAATCTCTGGATGCATAACAAAAGGAGATTCTCAGAATTACCAACCTTAAATTAGACGCCTTAAATGTAGTGTAGATTGACTAAACTCAAGGCATAGGTATCCAACATAGGACCAATAAAACTCACAAGGTGAGATTTGTGAGTTTCATAGCTAGTTCCGTAAATTTTTATGTTTTGGTCAATTCGTGAATGACAAAGGTTAAAAAAGGTTTTTGTCATTTTCCCTTCAAAGGTTATTAAGTTTATACTATATATAATGATCAAATCAATTGTTTTTAACAAAACCATGAAGAAAATAACACTATTTCTGTATACCAAGATTATAATAGCTGAATAATATGGATCCTAGTAATATGTTTTATTAATACTTTAAATATAAAAATTAAAAGTTTGATTTTTGGTCAACTGAATTGGGGGTTTAGTGTTCGAATGCACCAATAAACAATTATTCAACCATAGCTCGATCCTTGTTTGCCTCCCTATAAGCAAGTAAAAAAACCGAGGCTAGATTACTTATATCTATGTTACCAGATATATTTTAACTGTCCAAATACTGCTAGAATCACCACTCACTCACCAGAATAAAAGAAAAAACATATGTTCATATCTTCTACTCGACGCAAGATTTGTAGAGCATTTATAAATTTGATTATGTCTCATTAAATCTCATGTTTAATACAGAGGTTACACCGTTACAGATTCCATCTAAAGATTATAACACTCAACAAATTAACAAATTGTCAATGACTAGCAAAATACATACCTCCGAATCTGCTATTTTAAATTAGAGATATCTATTGCAGATGCTTTAAATTTGAGTTGACTGCTATGCAACTATGAGGATGAGTCTCAGATTGATGGTCAATGGCCTTGCATATCGAGCATCTCATCTAAATTCTTTAGTCTCTCCATTCCATAAGCTAATCAAATGTAGAATCCTCTGCCTGTCATTGCAATCCCTGTTGTTCTCCATCTCTTGTCTAATTGTTTGCATTAATTCACTTGAAAAATATTTCAGTCAAACTGTTAGAAGCCATGAAAGTATCTCATATAGATTAAAGGGGTTTTGAAAGTGATGTGGATTGATTATAACAGCTTAATATTACAATACTCAATTTTGCAGTATATGACAAATTAAACATATTATCATGATTTTCTCATTTTTAGAAAAAAAATCAGATTTTCAAAAGCATCTAAGAAGTTGTTGAAAGTTGAAACAATGATAAACTTTCGGTGTAATCGCTTTGAATACGCACATCTAAATATCCCTTGGATAACACTTTAAAGAGTTATGAATGTACGTACGAAAAAAAAAAAGAAGGGTAAATGTAATTGGTTATCGAAACGTCGATCTACCCTAAAGCCTCAAATAACCAACTTATTAACATCTTTTTATTTTGGTGTGCAAGTTTGCAATTTTGGTTCTGCAAACCTGCTGCAGCGCTGCTCAAGCACAGCTCTAAGCAGATGTGCCAATCATAACTAGGACTAAAAAAAGAATAACAGGTTTTGATATATCTAACTGAATAAGCTGGAAGCATCATACTCTGTCTACACTAGTACACTGTCAAATCTCGCCTGATATTTTACAAGCGAATGGTTTAAGAAACTACCTATTGTTTGAATTTGAAAGATACACATTTTTGTGACCCATTTCTCTATGGTGTAGGCAGAAATGAACACGCAGTTTGTCCCACTTATATGAAGAACAGAGAAAAAGCACTAGAACTTTCTTGACAGGACTAGAACTTTGGTACTCAAAGATCTAAAAAACGTTCATACAATGAATATTTCTGTTCCTTATGATCGGATCAGGCATTATAAATCTTAGAAAACTACTTAAGCTTCTAAAGCATAGTCAACATTATAAAGAACTATTTTCACCCATTCTATCGATAAGAAAGTATTAATTTTCAAGAAAGCTATGACCATCCAACTGTGTTAAATGGTAAAAGAAGTAACACAATTGAAAATATAGTTCCGTTTAAGCTGAAAAGAAATCAGTATAACTTGCGTTAACTAGGTTGACTTTCTAAAGTCAAAGACAATACTTTCATGTCTTTTTGATAAGTGAGGGGTATATTATATATATCAGTATGCTAATAAAATTAGAATAAAATTGCAGTTAAAGTATTTCGTTTGGGCTTAAGAAAGTTCATCTTTACTGTGAGGAGGTGCTCTTTTAGCAACTCTTAGAGCTTGCCTATACAGCTTCAACACTCGAGCACGCAGAATGAAAGTCTGCAAATCAAAGGAGACAACCATAACTGACTCGCCCCTGAGGTCCAATAATATAACATTAGAATCTAATTCAGACATACATTTACCAAATTAGAGTATCATCAAGGCTACAAGAAGAGTGAGTTTTGAGCTGTATCCTGTAAATCGTGCAACTCAATGAAACTAAAAAATGTAAAGAGTGCAATTCAAACCCAATCATAAAAACTGATTCAAGTTGACAATGGGCCAAACTGATAAGAAGAGAAGATTTAGCTAAACAGCTTCAAAAATTGTTTTATATAAGAAAAATCGGAGCAATATATGTATTATATGTTTCGTAAGTATACTATTATATCAGTTAGTCTATAAAATTGAAATAAAGGTTAACTCGAGTATAAGCAGCTCTAAGATTTTCCATTTTGATCGGAATTAAAATCGTATAAGGTTCAACTTGACCATTTGGACACCTATAGAATCATGTCTTCTAGGAATCTAGTAGCAAGTCCTCATGACTAGACAGGGGCAGACTTATGTATGTAGTATGGGGTGGCGTTGCCCCCCATGGCTAGCAGAAAAAGTTGCGGTTTTAGTGTAATTTTTTTTTTTTAATTTTGACCTTTTTTTCGAAAGTGCACCCCACTTAAAACTCAAATTGCCCCCCACCTACATACTAAAACCCAAAATTCTAACACTTTAAAACCTTATAAATCGTTTATCTCTAAGTAACAATACTAGATTTATCATTTCAAATCTAGTTTTTTCCATAGCGAAGCAAAAACTTAATCAGAATGCAGAACTAGAAGTCTTAGCATTCACATGACACATTATACATATATTAATACACATATCATACATATATACATTTGGATTTACATTGAGGTAGAAGGCAAATGAGCAACAAGCTGCGCCGCTGCCCGCTAGCCCTTTTTGGATTGCAAAACTAATTCTTTTAAAAACAACGTTTGTGGACCTAGGCGTCATAACATCACTATGCATAACTGATAATGATGTTTTTAAGTTGGTCGTAATACATATAAAACAACACGCCAATCGACACCTCAAGAAAGAAAGCTAACGCCATGATATCTTCGATAGCTCAACAAAATATTGTTGCTGTTAGCTCCAAATTCTATAAATAAATGGATTAAAAACAACTACTAGTAGTAAATCATAATAATCAGTCAACCATAAAATATGTTGAAATGAAATCACGAATTAATTGCAGAAACGTAAAGGACCAACCTGAAAATCGTTCCCAGTTTGTTTCTTTCTCTACCCAAATATCCGGGTCGGGTGGGTCAAAACTATCTGTTCAATTTTTTAGCATTTTCTTTCTTTATACTGTATCAGTTTTAATACAAAGATAGATTATACTAGGCCAAGCTCGTCTTTTTGCTTAAACTTAGTCATAAACTTATACCTAAAACCAGGGGCGGACATATGTATTAGGTATGGGGTGGCGGCGCACTTATGGCTAGCCAAAAAAAAGTTGCAATGTTAGTGTATTTTATTTTTTAATTTTGACATTTTTTTGAAAGTTCTAACACTTTAAATCCAAGTGTGAAGAACAGATTTTGAAAGTTCTAACACTTTAAAAAGTTGACACTTTATAAATCTTCAATCTCTAAGCAATAATACTCGATTTATCATTTTAAATCCAATTTTTTCAATCCATTTGTTCTTTCGTCAAAAAAAAAATTTTCTTCAGTTTTTAGGGTCCGCCCTTCGCAAAACCAAGTGTGAATGTTGGTGCAGACAGGTGGCCTCTTATTTTACTAATGGGATGATGTCAAATGGTTTTAGGCCTAAGTTTAGGTCAATGTATATATCTCCATCGTCAAAAATTATTGTCATTGACTTTTTTTTAGTCTTTCTTCTTTAACTTTGACCATAATTATTTTTGTTTTTGTTATATAATACTTGATGAAAAATATATGAATGCAGTGGGTTTTAAATGTATTTTTCATTGGTATAATTTTCATCAAGTATTATATAACACAAATAAATATATTAATGGTCAAAGTTGAACAAGAAAGACTGGTCAAAGTAAAACCGACAATAAAAATGGGACGGGAGGAATATCTATTTTAAGCAAACACAAAAGCAGCTGTGACATCCTAATTGTTGCAGACACGTACCTACTTATTTTACAGCCCATTAGGATGATGCCAAATAGTTTTAGGTCTAAGTTTATGCTTAAGTTTAGGTCAATGTATCATTTCTTTTTCATAAATGGTCTTTGTAGTCTGTCGGGTTTGACGTGTTTAGTCTTTTTACTCATTTTTTTAACGGATCTTGTCTTTGTGGTTGCGACACATAACGGTTTTGGCAAATTATGTATATGCATATGTATGTTTCGGCAAATTATGTATATGTATACTAGTTATATCTAGATGCTTACGGCAGGTTTTGAAAAATTTTAGTTACGAAATGATCACACATTAAAGTGTTTTTTATTCGTAAAAATAAAACTACTATTTTATTATAGTTCCACTGTACCGTAACTTTGTTATTCAAAACTAATGACATAACTTGACCAAAATGATACGCACAACATTTAAACTTGAATTAAATCGATTATATCAATGTTTTGCCGCTATTTTGGATTGTTGTACACGAAACTGATTAACCCGAAATTAGTTCGGGCGGTTTGGATTGGATTTAGTCAACTTTCATTTTGGTATTGGGCAGTTATAATTCATCTTCAAAGCCAAATATACCAAACTGAATAACTTCATTAAACCAAAACTCGGCCGTTTGAACCCCCGTGCCAATGAGTGACCAACTTCACATATTGAATCAAAAAGTTTGAGTCATTTGTTAAAGAACACAACGTCATGTCCAACGTTCCACAAAGATACCTTGTGCTTCAATTGGTTCCCTAAAATGGTGATACAACCACCCAGGAAGTTTGTTACAGATTATGCAAAAGTAAATATCTTAGTTTGTTACTTATACCATTGTGAAGTGGGTGACCAAGGTTGCTTTTTTTTCACCTGAAAACCCAAATCACAATGGGTGTACATACTTGGATCAACAACAATTGAATCTATGAATAATAAATTTATAAGTTCACACTTAACAAATGATCATAACTTGTACTTCTTTGATGGTGTATATGTTTGGAAATTAGCATAAACACATGAAGATTCTGATGCTGGTTGTAATGCATTTACCTTGGCATCCATAAGCTCAAGCTTGTAAAGCCAGGTAAATAAAGACATGTTAATTCAAAAACGATATTCTTAGAGGAAGTTGATTGATATAAAAACACAATAATTATTTGAGACTGCCACATAAAAACACTGGTCTAAATATGTTTGATAGTTTATCCATTAGAGGTGGCAATTTCGACCCATTTACTTTTCTCTAACACGTAAAATAAAAACTTAAAAGGAAATGGTAAACTGTTAAACAGTTGAAACAAACACAAAGTGCATTTTTAAGGCACAATACAAAAATTGTTTATACAAAAGATTAGGTTATTACAGAAGTTTTAATCATGGCATACTAATTGTTTAGATAATAACAACATAAACTGCCCATTTTGAGCCATTATCAAACACGCCCATATTATCACTTCTACAACCATTTTAACAATCGGTAAGACATAAGTGTCTAAAATGCTTAATTATTTGTCATATATCTAAACTATGTTGAATAAAGAAAAATAAAGGAATCGTGTTGGACAACTGTCTTGCCTATAACTCTGTAAGCATGATTTACATACCTTTCTTCTCTGTAATCATGATTTGGATGGTTCCTGCATAACTTCCTCAACGGTATCTAGTTATCCAACTAAACCATTGCTACGCCAATATGCTTTTCAAAGTGAACAACAACATATTTTAATGCCAGAACCTGTGGAAAAAGAACTTCAATATTTTCCCGACTTTGTTTCTCAGATAGCCTAACCGCTTTTTCTCATAACGAAGTCTTGTCATCTCAGGCTTCACCTCATTAAGACTCTGAATGGCAATCTCAAGCTCTTTCTTCAATAGATTAATGGTTTCATCCCTACGACTCACATCTCTTGAACTCCTGCATGGCTGAACCTATAATTCAATAGATTATAATGTTATTCAAGAACATACTAAAATTTTCAACTTGCCCAATTATTTAATCCTTGTATCAAAAGAAATCTAATCCTAGTATCAAAATAAATTGTATAAAATATCGACACCCTTCTCTTTTATTCCATTTGAATTGTTGTATTATATTAGTACATATGAGTCATTAAATGATGGATTTGTGTCCTATTTGGGTCACTTCGTAACCCAATAAAAAACTTAAAAACCCGACATAGAAATGTTCATTTTATGTATAATAGTGTTAGATTTGTATGATGTTAACTTTTTATAAAAACGTGAAGCTTAAGGGTTACAAAATGACCCAAACGGGTCAGAATGCCATATTTTATTGTCAATGCCTAAAACAGGACAAATGAAGATGTATGTCACTATGCTAAACAACTATCCTAAAAAAAATACCTTGTGACTTCTTTTCAGTTCATCAAGTTCAACTTCTTTCTTAGCCAAAGCTTCAAAACAACCATATATTATCTCAGAGAGCCTGTTCACAATCACAAATGCGCCCGTTGCACAAACAGATGCCTTCATGATCGCCTTCATGATCTGTTCCTACCTTTCTTTGATCATATTATTTAATTAAACTATCATACAACTTTTCTCACTTAAGTCTAATGACAAGAAAGAGATAACTTGATCTTTTTCATTACAGTCTTGTTGGTGTGCTTCTGATATTGCTAAAGTTGCCCCTTTTAATGACCTCAACATGCCCTCCATATCATTACGTCGGTTTTTTGGCATCCTCTAAACGTAAGTTGAGTTCCATTATAATTGAATCCTTTTCAAAGATGTTTCAAGTGATCATATGTGATTTCTTTCTTTTTTTTGGTAATGGGGATTACCCCGGTAAAATAATCATATGTGATTTCTCACATACGGTAACATCATCAAGATCATATGAGACATCCTCGAATGCCTCATGGCATGTTGTAAGAACCCCTCAATCTCATTAATCAACAAATGCCATTCTTCAGACAAGGTATTCAATTGTAGCGCCAACAAATCATTATACGGCTAAACATTAGGGTCAAACTAAATCCAATATATATTCAAGTCTAACAATTAGTCTACTAACTCTTTATCCGTATATCTATTAACGATGAATTTCGGCTCAGAAGTCTTGAATAACATTTTGGCACAAAAAGTTTGAATAACCAAGTTTTTAATATGTTAGGAAAACCCATTATCAAAACATGTCGAGATTTATATAAAACTACTAAAGGCATAAATAATTTATAAGCTTTATTAAATTAGAAATTTATTTAAATCGGGCCACTTGGATTACTTAATGTTTCAAAATTCAACATGCAGGTTAGAAGTTCTAATAATCAATCCCAAATAGCCCCTTAGTAAATTCGTTATCCGGGTTGAGGGTCTAGTATTGAAAGAACAACATATTAATTCTTAAATTTTTTGATTAACCTATACTACACATTTCAATAATATTACAAAATTCCAATAGCCTATCTAAAATTCCTGCATATGGCTAGATGCCTAGACAGTAGACATCAACATCTGCATTGGTAATTTAATTACTCTTCCTACAATTATTGGTAGACATAGCCTAAATTTTACCTAACTTTGAGACTACTTAGCAAGACCACACCAATATGAAGCCAAATAACATAAATCAATAACTTTGCGCCTTTAATGCTGCGTGAGCTAACTGCACTCTGTAACTTTGAAAACTATTTAATCTAATGATACTTACAGAACATTTATAACAATATATTTAATGATAACCATTTATATAACAGATTTTTCGATTTTGATTTCTTGTAGCTCTCGTTTATGAATTTTTTGCAAATACTCAATATTAATATGTTATCACAAACCATTAAATTTTGTTTCATTCAAATAATTAAATCAATTTCATTATAACAATTACCACGAAAATTAACCAACCTTAAACAAACAAACCATAAAAACACAACAATCAATAAACTTAACAATACCTGTGAAATCAAGAAGCACCTTAAAGCAATAACCCTGAAATCACGTACACAAATTGATAAATCTAAATTAAGGTTTGCAAATTATGTGTTAGTTAAGCTAAACAAAGAGCTTTACAGAAAAATGAACTGGGGATTTTTATACTTCAAACGGAAATCCATGTTTATGAATTTTGGATGTTGGGAGTGTTTATCTAGATCTAGGGTTATGAGATGGGAAAAGCTTTTAATGGGATTGAGTTAACACCTCCGGTTTTATTTTTAAATTTACAGTTTTGTCATAACATTATGAAAAAATAGCACTAAAGCCCATGTGTATCTTCAGCCTTTTTATACACATGAGTACAAAAACGATTTTTAATAAACTTTTGGTCAAATTAGGAAATACCCCTCCAGTCTGAAATTATTATCGAGGCAAGCAATTTAATAAAGTGGTACAAACTTTAATTTTTAACCATTCAAAAGAATCTTCCCTTACAAAGTTCTAGTTTTTCTTATAAAGAAAGTGGACAATTAATTTGAGACATCCAAAAAGGAAAATGTGGACTATTATTTTGAAACGGAGGGAGTAATTAGCTTTTAATATTTTTCTACATTTAAAAGAAAAAATAATAATTAAAAAACTATTACCAAATAAAGTATGAATTGATTTTTTTGAAATGAAAAATTCTCACTAGAGGTTTTGTTTTATTATATAAAAGATGTATCATTAATTTCATATATACTCATAATACAATTATTTGATGCATTATGTACAATGCTTTAAAGCATGATTTGGATAATATGAAATTCTCATGTTAAAATAACAAATTTATGCAATGTAATTTCACCTCAAAAAGTCAAATATAATGTTAATCTAAACATGTTTGGGGTTTGTTTATGTCGTAACAATTTGAATTTAGAAAGAAACATTATACTATATATAATTAGGGGTGTTCATCGGTTCGGTTATTGGTTTGTTCGGTTAATTTTTTTCTGGTATAACGAGGCAAGACCGAACGAATTGAAATTTAAAAAGAAAACCGAACCCCATAACTGAAAACCGGCAGAATAACCCGAATTATCCAAATTTAATAATTTATTCATTTATTTATATATATTTTTTGAAAAAAATAATAATTTTCAAGCTTAAAAATATTATATATATATATATATATGTTATAAAAGAGTTTTAATATAAATATATAAAAAAATATATATATTTATTTAATTTCGGTTTTCGGTTTGGATTGCTAAAACCATAACGAACCAGCGAACTTTTATTTAGTTCGGTTTGGTTTTAATTCGATTCATTACAAGTTGGTTCGATTATTTTCGATTCGGTTGGTTTCGGTTTTGGTTTATTCGGATATTACCCAACCCATGAACACCCCTATATATAATAGAGCGTCAACATCTCCACTCTGACGTCAAATTTGCGTCATTCACGCTTTTTTTCTATTTCGTTAGCCCGGCCCATGTAAATCGTTAGCCCAAAGCCAAGTCCAAGCCCGTTCATGTAATGTTTGCTATTATGGGCCAAGTGGAAGTAAAGACAACAAGTCTTTGAACTACCCAACCAAAATACTTGACCAAAATCTGAGAAGATAACCATAAACGATACACCTTATTTTATAGGCTTATTTTACTTAAAAACGAGTGTGGAAACCCGCGCGTTGCAGCGGGATTGGTTTTGTAGCCGTGAATTTGGATATGGACTATTTTTGCCAAATTGCTATAAAGGACTTACTTTGTAGCGAACTTGAAAACCAGGGACTATTTTTGCCAACTTGAACTGCTGCAACGCCTAAAGATCGGGGCTATTTTCTGCGAAAGTTGGCATTAAATGTGTTCACACTGTTTGGGACACATGGCGTGTGGAGAATCATTCCCCGCCTTTTAGTTAATATATATAATTTGTATCCACATTTTCCGACATATCAAAATGTAGAAGCCGACCATGTTCGCTAAGAAAATATCAGTTTTGAAGAGTCTTAATAATTCGCATCTTTTTTCTTCTTTTAACTCTATAAACGGATTATTGATTCATACCCACATCAAGATTTCAACCTCATTACAGGTACATCAAAAAGACCCTTCATTAATTCATTATATAATGTTGGGTTTTGCAAAATCCAAGAAATTCTTTACCACGCACGCTTTAAAAAGCCCCATTTACGTGCATAACCAATTCCTCACATAATGCAGTATGAACCACTCGTTTTAAATAATGTGATAACAACATTGTCGGCATATAAATATTGAGCAATCATATTTTTTACTCTTTCCACACATAGATTATTTTCATAGATGTGTATATGTTTTTTTAAGGGTTTTGCTAACAACAGCCCTTAGGGTTGTCGTTAACAACTAATTACCGAAATTTATGTTTAGACATTACACAATGTTCAAATAAGATCATTTAAAATCATTAACAATTTGCTAAAATATCTCAAATACAAATACAATACACTCTTCTTATTGGTTATATTAGCGAAAAATGCGGAACTTGTCTTTAATTATGTCTTAATATCAACAAGTTTTGTGGAGATTTGGTTGTTAACAACAACCCTAAGGGCTGCTGTTAGCATGTCCCTTTTTTTAATGGATTAATATTCTTTCTAATTTAGATGAACATGACGAGTCATGTTTCTTCACAAACAAAAGAAAGACCGGGTCTCACAGTAGACCTCACAGTTTTGCATATGAGAGAACATGACGTGTCATGTTCACTTTAACTTGAGAGAATCGCAATCCTTTTTCAATCTAACGAGTGTTTTAGGCACCTAAAGGAATTGTAAGATTCTTGTTATGTCTTGTCAAATGCATTTTTATAAGTGTCGCCAATTTAGCGTTCTAAGCTCCAAAAGTTCATTTTCAAAGATATTTCTTAATGATGAGTTATAATAGGGTGTTTTTTCTTTTTCTTTTCTTTTTTTTTTTTGCCTTTAAAGGCGCATGCACGACATCAATTTTTTCACATCAAAAATTAGGTATGAAATTACAAAAGGTAAAAGCCAGAAAATAACAACTTACTTTAAAAAATGTCTGAGACTTAAAACACTTACTTTTGTATTATCAAATACACCAACGTACTATCAAATTTTATTTCGACTTGAAACACTTTATACACCGTTAGTCATCACGTGACAACGTTAGTCCATTTAGTCAACGAATGTTTGCAAAGTTAGTCCTTTTATACTAAAGATTGTTGCGTAAATGATAAGTATTTAAAATGTACACTTTTAAGTAGTCATTTAAGCCCTTAATCGCCCACTTTTATATCCGTTACTGCTTAATTTCGTTCCTTTTCTCTTTTTAGGTCTCTTGGAAGCAAAAATCTTTGGAATGATGCATATTTGAACAAAAATGAGTGAAAACATGAAGAAAATGGCAAAGTCAAGATCGAAGCCACTCAAATTTGCTCAACTTAAAGGCGGCGTCCCACTAAAGGCGTCACCCTCTGGTTGATAATAGATACACCACTGACTCGGTAGAATTTTTGCTAATAAGCGTCCAGGCGTCGGGCTTTGAAAGGAAGAAGAGCGTCACCAAGACTTTTCATCTCCAGACGGCCGGATCAGTCGACGGCGTCCTGCTAAACCCGGGCATCACAACTACAGCGTGGCCGTCCCATCGATAACTTGGCCAAGACAAAAACCCTAATGACGGCGATCTAACGGCGTCCCACCTATAAGGCGACGCCATCGATAACTTGTATGCACTCATCTTTAGTGCATTATTGTTATCATACTAAACCCTTAGTTCAATTATCTAGTTACTTGCATGGTTGCTAAGTCGAGTCATATCTTTTGTACACAGTTTTGGATGATTGGGACTCATGGGTAAAATATTTTATGGGTAGTGGGGAAGGAGCGTTAAATTCAAATTCCAATTATTTACGTAATTAAATACTCCAAGTGTTTTGATCTTTTCAAATCGGGTCAATTAGTGTTAGAGTAATAAAAACTCTAGTGTAGGGATGCTCCTATAAATCCCTTATATTTTGATATTATCTTAGAGGTTGGTAGAGTAAAAGTGTATGAAAAAAAAATCGAAAAAAAGAGTGTTAAAAAAAAGAAATAATAAAAAGATAAAAAAATGAAGAAAAACATACGGGCTACCATCCTACATCTACCTTTTTGTTTATTTTTTTCAATTTATGTATGTTTGTTTCAAGATTATCTAGAGTTTAGTGAGTCAAGTCTTGGCTTAGCAACGCCATTCTTTTCATGCTTGTAACATAAGATTTTTGACTTGCCACCACTAAAGCCTATCCAACCAAACCCTTTGTTTCCCTACAAGTAAGCCTAGCGTTACAACCCTTGAAAAGACTTCTTAGATAGTTGTTCTTAGGTACTTACGCCAAAGTGGTGGAGGTTTGATCTAGTCTCAAGCCTATGGTAATCTATGTACTATGCCAGGTAATGAGTGTTTATCTTCCATTTCCATTTACTATATTTCATATACTCCCTAGAGATGAGAGAATCCAAACACCCCTTGTGAGGTGCTAATATATAATTTCCGTGCTTGTTATGACTATTGCGGTGCTTTTACTTGTCGTGAATTGTGTTCAACTTATGCTCCATGCCCCCTAACTTATAAATTGATTGGCCAAAAGCACATTTGCTTGAGGACAAGCAAATACCAAGTGTAGGGATAATTTGATAAGGATTTAAAACGTATACTTTTAAGGGGTCATTTAAGCCCTTAATCGCCCACTTTATATCAGATTCTTAATTTTGTTCCTTTTCACTTTTTAGGTCTCTTGAAAGCAAAATCTTTGGAATGATGCATATTTGGATGAAAATGAGTGAAAACATGAAGAAAATGGCAAAGTCAAGATCGAAGCCACTCAAGCTGCTCAACTTGAAGGTGACGGTGTCCCAACTAAAGGGTGACGTCGTCCCCCTCTACAGATTTGATAATAGATACACGTGACGGCTTAGTAGACTTTTGCTTATAAGCGCCGACGTCGGGCTTTGAAGAGAGGAAGCGTCACCAAGACTTTTCATCTCGAGCGCCCGGATCGAATCAGGCGTCCTTGGAAGCTGGCGTCGCCTTCTAGCGCCGTCCCATCGATAACAGCCAAGGCGAAAACCCTAATGGCGGCGTCCGACGGCGTCCCACTATAAGGCGACGCAAGTCGCAAGAAGTGTAAATATACATAGAATTGATTTTTCGATAATTTGGGAGGTAGACTTTGGAGTAAAACCCTAAACGTTTGTACTAGCTTGGCGATATCTTAGGGTCCCAAACCCTATTTTACACATCAAGATAAGTGTTTTAATCCTTTAGTATCATTATGTCTTCTATTGAATGTGTGTATGCTTGCTTGTTTAACATGTCCGGCTACATTTTTTGTGTGTTTGCTTTGATCTATGAAACCTCGTTGGTAATTATTGATTGGTTGTCTCTTATCTTAATTGTAAATTGCTTAGGAGTGCACTAGGCTAGCGTTGTGTTTAAATGCTTGAGTAATCTTTGTGAACATTAGTTTATGAATCATTTAGCTGATTTCATAGTCTAAACATCCAAAGATAACCTTAAAGTTAGTTTATGAATCATCTAGAGGACTTCGCAGACAATAACCTAAAGGTATTCTCAAAGAGTTAGGGCATAAGCATTCCCTACGACCTTAGAAAATGCAAGCGCTTAAGAATAAGGGCGTGACAATTCAACCAACAATAAAAGATAACTAAGGAGTAATAGTATCTAGGTAAACACATTTTTTATCATCATACGAGCACACATCAAAAAGACATAGCTACTCGTAGTATTAGATAATTAGAATAGTAGAAGTAATCGGTAGAAGTACCACCCCCAAATCCATTGCCCCGATATTTTACCCTTAGCTTTCTAAAAAATACATAAAAGATAAAAAAAATAATCATCCTCAACCCCACCTTAGCGTAATACACTTCTTGCTAGCATTCCTATTCCCCTAGAGAACGATATCAATACCCGAGGCTTACCCAATACTACACTACAACGATTAAGTTCCTTTGCCTAGGGTGTTGAAAAACTTGCTCGACGAAAAGGAAGTTCTTTTGACCCCGAACGCGCTTCGTATGCGCATCAGTAAAACATCATGTGGGAAAACTTTCCTCCTCCAAAGATGGTAGGGGAATATATCATTTTTTAATGGAAAGAAACTGATTGTCAAGGCCCGTAGGCTTACATAGAATTAAAGTACATTTCATAGAAAACATTTTCTTAGGTTAATCGCATGCCACTTCCGGGGCACCGCTTCTTCATCCATAGTCTCTAACTTGTAGGATCCATTCATGTGTGCTTCGGTGACCCGGTAGGGTCCCTTCCACTTTGGTCCCAGCTTCCACTGATCTTCCGCTCTGCTTGCCTCGTTCTTCCGGTACACAGAATCCCCCGGTTTGAAGGATACCAAGCGTACCTTTCGGTTGTAGTACTTCTCCATCTTTTTCTTGTACCTGGCTTCCATTACGGCAGCCTCTTCCCTTCGTTCCTGTAACAAGTCAAGGTTTAGACGCATTTCTTCTTTGTTCAGCTCTTCTATCCGACGGGTATCCTCTTCATCCAGACCTTCCCTTATCACTCTCGTCCTGTGTGTTGGCATGCTGATTTCCGCCGGTATGACCGCTACACTCCCGTAGGTTAAGCTGAGTGTTTCCCCATTGCTCTATTTGAGGGATGTTTGGTGTGCCCAAAGGACATTTGGTAGCTCATCCACTCATTCGGACCTGGTTCGTCCCAACCTTGTCTTGATTCCTTCCATCAAACTTTTGTTTGCCCTTTCCACCAACCCGTTGGCTTGGGGATGGGCCATGGCGGTGTTGATTTGTTTGATGTTCAACTTCTCACACCATCTTTTGAAGGGGTTGTCTATGAACTGTTTTGCATTGTCCATAACTATGACGGCTGGTAGACCAAACCGGCAGACTATGTTATCCCACACGAATCTTTTAACATCCTTCCCCGTGATCCTAGCCAACGGCTTAGCCTAAATCCATTTGGTGAAATAGTCGATGGGCACTATGAGGAACTTCACCTTTCCCGCCGCCAGAGGTAGAGGACCCAGTATATCCATTCACCACTTGTAGAACGGCCATGGGGCCATGATGGGTGTTAGTTTGGTTTTTGGGAGCTTCGGTATTGGGGGAGTGGATTTGGCAAGAGTCTAACTTCAATATCTCATTCCTCGCGTCCCATGCCCTTGGTATCCACGGCGCTTGGCCTTTGCTACTCTACGATCGTGGGCGGAATGCATCCATGAGCCCCCATGTGTATCTCTCGGATCACATAGTTTGCTTGTTGAGGTCCTACACATCTCATCATCGGAACCAATTAGGCCTTCTTGTAGAGTATACCGTCTTCCATGACGTACTGACTGATCTTCATTCGTAGCGCGTGGGCTTCATTCTTGTCTTCCGGCCAGACTCCTTCCTCTAGACACCAAATGATGGGAGTCATCCAGTTATCCCTTTCTTCTTCAACCACATTGTTAACTTCTTTTCCCTCCGTCGACCTTTCCATCAACACTTCGACTAAGACTTCCTTTGTTAGGTGATTGAAAGCGACTGTGGCGAGTTTGCTCAACACATATACTTTCTGGTTTTGATTTCTCGGGATGTTCCGGATGGTGAAGCTTTCAAAATTTGCTATGTATTCTTCTGCCTTAGCTAGGTATTTGATCATCTTTGTCATGACTCGCAACATAGTCCCCATTTATCTGATTAGATACCATCTTGGAGTCCACCGGACGAAATCACGTGTATACTTTCATCCATTCGTAATCCTGCTAGCAAAGCCTCGTACTCAGCTTCGTTATTAGTGCTTTCAAAATCAAGACAGACGGCGTAGGTAAACTCCATCCCCTCTGGACTGATTAACACGAGACCGGATCCTGAGCCTTTATTGTTTGTCACTCCATCAGTGTACATTAGCCATTTTCCCTACTTCTTACTCTTTCTTCGGTGCCGGCTGATCAAATTACCTGGCATTGCTATCTCCGATAGGCGTTTCTGGGAGGAAGTCCGCTAACATTTGACCCTTGATCGCGTTTCTAGGATCATAGGTGATATTGTATGCGCCCAGCTCCACCGAGTATTTGGCCAACTTTCCTGAAGCTTCTAGTTTGTTGAGGATCTGCTTGATTAGCTAATCTGTAATGACCTTGATGGGGTGAGCTTCGAAATACCTCCGCAATCTTCTTAACATGTGTAACAACGAAAGTGCTAGTTTTTCTATTGGGGCATGTAGCATCTTGGTTTTTACAATCACATCATATGCTTAATATGAGGCGTATGTCTTATAGTTTTAGAGAGAGAAAGTGAGAGAGAATGGGAACTTTAGAGAGACAAAGAATTATGAAAGCTCCAACCCTCTACCTTGGGAGGTAGAGGGTATTTATAGTTTCTTACAAGACACGCCTCCTACGGGCTGTGGATCAGGCATACAGTGGGTAAAGACCCGTCCGTCCTCCACGGTGTTACTTAACTAACCACTTATTAACATAACATGACTACGACTACGAGCTTTCTAATGAATACATATACTTGAGGTGACCGACTCTTTTAACTACGGATTTTCTAAATCCTAACAATCTCCCAAGGAGGTCGTCAATTTACATTGAATACAAACTGATATTACATTTTATTTTTCTTGGATTCTTGATTAAGATCTTTGCTCAGTAGATCGTAGCCTTTGATTCTTCTTGTTTCGCATGTTTAGTTAACTCAAGTGGAGGTCTTTAAATGATCCACGTGATGACGAGTGTTGAGCCAGCTTTGAGATCATCTGCCTCCATAAATCTCTGACTCATCCTTTTTAGTGTTGCCATCATGTGACGTTGTGACTTATGGACCGTCATGCTCACATTATGGATCATGAAATCTTCTCATCAGAGTTGCGGAAGCTTTTGTTGATTCATGATATTTCGTTGTAGCGAAGCATGGAGTGAAAATATCAGAGTCGTTGATGCACTTATCATGATTTCTTGTGATGTGTGAGCATGCGGTTATGGATTGGCCTCGATTACGATCATTTGCAATCGTCGGTGTTCGTGCGACAGCAGTTAGCAATAAAGTGCACGAAAGTGTCTTTGATCACTTTCATTGAATTGAGGTACACGGCTTCCCGTTGATCAGTACAAGTCTTGCATGTGATCAGGTATAATTCCAAAGAATCTCCTTGACAGGGTTTCGCAGCTGCTCTAGCTGTTCTCAAACCAGAACGTCTCAAAGAAGACAACACGGAGTGAGTGAACCAGCAAGTTGAGGTTTGTTGATTGAGGAAAATGATTTGAAAACAATCGTGTATTGCTTTATATAAGGTGTTTTAGCAATACAACGAAGGTTTTATAGAAAATCAATTATCAGTCATAAATACCTTTTATTTTGAAATATCAATACACAGTAGATGTGCTAGAGAAAAGAATTTTTGAGCACAACGACTGGTTTTTCAAAGGTATCCGTCAATCCATTTCCTGGACCAAGGTAGATTCAAGGTGTGAATCGCCCATCGTTTCTCACGTTGTCACATGTTTGATCTATTGGGCAGATCTCACATACCTACCAAGAGCTTTTTTGATGTTGGCTCTAGAAGGTTTTCCATCTTCATTGTGAATATGTGAACATATCACTCGGATGTCTTGGCAATACCACAAGGATAATGTGTAGGACTCTTAAGATATATTCTCACTTTCCACATTGTGTGAAACAGTGAGTCTTCATTGATTGTGTCCTAGTGAGATTTATTGATGATTTCGTAGCTCTAGACTCAATAGTGCACATTTAGTTCCTATGGCGGAGACTAGGGAGAGGGTCTCCTTCTTCAATATCAACAATCTCTAAGAGAAAGTCGATAGATAATGTAGGTTCCCTGTGAGAATGAAACAAGTCCTTTTAAGAGGAACTTGAGTAGCTTGGTGTTGAGTTTATGATATATAAAATACAATAAAACATAAAGACATCAAGAGTACACAGCGGAAGACTAAGATCATAACAAATAAATTAATTAGCGAAGTATCGTAGCGTACCTCTTGCGAATGTCAAATCCCTCGAGCAAAGCAAAACAACCCTCAAGCAAAGCAAAACAAAGAAGTACTTATTGGTGTAAGAATAATGTCTTACAACCCGTTCTGTACACCTGCAATTAACCAACGAATCAGCGTTATAGATCTAACACAAGTCCTCGTTTAAGAAAAACAAAACCAAACTCCCTTACAAATGGGGTGCTCGGCCGAATATAGACTAGAGAGAAGAGAGGAGAGATCTAGGGTTAATTCAATGCACAAGTGTATGAAACCTAGAACTTAACCTCTTTATATACTAGTAGGTAAACTTAGGGAACAAGTTTATGAATTAGGCTTTAGAAGGCCCTATGGCCGATGAAGCGAAGCAAAGCCAAACCCATAACTTTCCCAAGTTTTCCATTTCTAGTCCTTTCTCTTTTCATTTAACGGTCGTTAGTCATTTTTCCGTTAAATACTTAACTATCGTTAACCGGACTTAATGTGCAATAATTAATCGTAAACATAAACATTAATTATTAACTTTAATTCTCATTCGCTAATGTGTGTCCATCCGTGGTCACGAGTTCGAATCCGGACATTCACATGTTTGTAAATATATACATTTCCAACGGCTCCCACTTGGATATGTTTACAAAACGTGAAATGACATTGGTTAGCGTCTAGCAACCGCGCCAATGCCCGGTACAACTTCGTGTATGGTTTTATGGAGAAAAATCAAGTTTGATGATTCATCATCATATTCATCCTTTTGTTTCTAATACCATGTTAATAAGAATATGGATCTCACTCATTTCTTAATTAACTATTACTTTTCTCGGTTTATATGATTGATTAAGATTACCAATTCTTACGAACATATTCAGAAGACCTTGGGTATGGCCATACAAACATCTTAACAATCCTCGAGGGGCCCAGCGATATTATACTTCAAAATTTGAAGGAAACAAATCCCATTTTGACTACAAGCAGGATTCATAAATTTAGCAACACTTCTGAAAACAACCCTTATAACTACCGCCACGTGTAGCGTTAGATTGCTTCACAAAAATGCACTACATCCATGACATATTTCTTGTATCTCAAGTCAGAGGATAAATATCCATGATATACTTAATGACAAAGATCCATAAAGTATTATCATGCGGGTGGGATAAGTCCTATACTCAATACATTGAATATCATCTGAAATTAGTCATGCTACGCATCAATATACTTTCAAGTATATTCTAACTAATACTCAAATTTGTCTTAATTCAATATCATTCCCATGTTATTGATCGACAACGGACTATTTAGAATAACTTAAGTTATTCAAGGATTTAAACATGCAAATACATGACACAATATTATAAATGAAATTAAACGTATACCGTACTTTAATTCATTATAAATAATAATTGTTTAACATCCTTTATCCAAATACTAAATAGATCAATTCATGATAATTCTTAGTTAATGAATTTTGCCACAAGTCATGCATCTCATACTTGTCGACAAGGCATAATTTCAACTAACTTTGATCTATAAGAATTTTGAGAATTCTTATTTCAAAAATTCAATAAGTGAATTTCTTGTATGTGTTTACACATATCTTGATATTGTCATATTATTCCATAAGGTGCGTGACAACCTGAACCACTTTTATATGACAATCATCTTTCAAAATTTTTAAAGTTTAAAGTATTCTTTATTATTTAATGTATAATGCAACTATGCTCTTAGTTGAGCATAACTAGTCAACATGGTCATCATCAAGGATACCGTGACTAGAATTGAGTGTCATCTCAATTATACTAGCATCATTGTGTACAACAATATGCTCTTTAAATATCCGTAAACTTTTGAGCGGTTCTAGCGTAATGTTGGTGCCTACCGAAACTCAAGTTTGTTGGCAATGACAATTATGAAACAATTGTCATATAATCATCCATAGAATCTAGGAGCATCTCAGTGGAATGTGATTCTAAATCCAAACATATTCCTTTAAAATATTTATTACACTAACAACTTTCAATGTTGTCAAATCATCTTGTAATCAAGCATGACACAACAACTTTATACACAACATGATGTTCATGATGAATCTTCAAGTTAAACTTTAAGATCTCATCTATCTTGTCAAAGATATGTATTCATCATGTTCTATTTGACTCATTTATTTACAGCATATGTTTATAATAATAAACATATATTTCAAAGTTGTATATATTATTTCCAAATCTTACAAACGAAGTTTCATTCTCAACTAAAACTTAATTTAAGTGGAATGTAGTTGCCCATACAACATATAAGATTTAAAAAAAATAAATAATACTCCCACTAGCTGGGAATATTTATGAGCTATCTTATTTTAATTATTAAATCAAACATGGATTTAATATTAAACATAAGAAACATCTCCTAGATGCTTGCATATATCCATTCATGGATTCTTGCAGTTTATACATATCCAAGGATTATTTGAATTCATAAAACTTCTTTGTATTACTCATCGTCCTCGCAAAAGTAATTCCACAACAAAGATTTATGACATTAATTGTCAAAATTTCATATCAATGAAACTAAGTATGACAATTATAATCTTTATACTTCTATTTAATGTATCTAGTAAAGAATATTCAATCATAGTTAATTGCTTAAATATGATTAATATTATTATCACTAGACATGCATTAAATATGTGTACAATATTGTCCATACGATTTCTACATAAAGATTTAAACCACTAGGGTTTCCATCCTTTGAAGAAACTCATATTCATTATTAAGAGAAACCAAGTATCTAAAGTTGATTATCTTTATGGATGACATCTCAACATTCATAATATGATTGATTTACCACAATTCAACATTTGGTAAATTCATCATCATGATTAACAGGCTTACCATGATCCTGTAACTCATAATCCTCGATATTAAATATGAGATATCCTTACGAATCTATGAATGACAATTCCATCATATTAAGGTCTATCATTTTCATGTTTAGCCTCATCATGATATTTGCTAGTGCATTTTAGAAGATTATGTATTTTGTAATTCAATCTTTCAAGATCTAAACAAAACTCCCACTTGCCTTTAAAAATTTAAAGATTACCTTTAAATAGTTTAGCAAGTAGAGCAACAATACATTGTTCTCTTTTGGGATATTACAAAAACATTGGTTCCTAAACTTTAGTTTGTTACAACTCACTCTATAAGTAGTTTAACAAATCAGAACTTCATTTATAAGACTTAATGTGATTCATCACATTCCATAAACAAATGGTGTCTTATTAATCTTCTAGGTTGGAGTCTTATTGAGTATATTCAATCTATACTCAATCTACTAACCTTGATACTTTTGGAAGAAACTATAGTTATCTTGAATCAAACAATGCCAACAGATTTTGATTCTTCTAACTGAACATACCATAAAACTATGGTATTTCCTTAGAATTAATATTGTAAGATTAATCTAACAATATTTAAGATAACCATCTACTCTTTGGTTTATCATATTTACCAACAAAGTAAAACTTAATGGTACAATAGAATTACCAAGTCAATTGCATGTATTATAACACAAGTATTCTTGACCAAGTCAAAAGATATAACGTTATAATCCCACATCGTTATAAGTCTTTGATTAACTCATTGACTTCATGCATATGTCTTAAAACATAGCAAGTTAACGTCTTACTTTATATTGTAAGTCTTGTATTAAAAGACTTCATGTTTGTGACTTTACAAAATCATAAACATTTATAATTAAAGTAATTAAGAACACCACCTCGGGTTTCAATTCATATTTCAAGTTAATATTTACTACATATATTTAAGTCATTCAACGAATACTCAAATTCAATGTAGTATTAGATTACTTCATTTAATTATGTCATTCCATGAAATGTTCCATGTAAGAAGCTGCAGAATCATCCATGCTCGTTCTCACGACACGTGGATATTTTACCTTGGGCTACAATCTAGTTCACGTTCTCACGTAACATAAATTGTAACTACAAGTGTTTCTTAAATATTGAATGACATAAATATTTAAAATAAAGTAGTCTTTGTTATCATCTTGACACATGTTCTTAATAGGGCAATCATACATATATAAATGTATACTTCCTATTAGAACGTTATTCTCTTACTTCTGATCAAGAGAATTCTTTTTAAATCATATTAATATGTGTTGTACCTTGCACACAATAAGATTTCTCCCACTTGTGCATGGAACAACATCATGTAGCATATAAACAACCGATACGTTCGTTTATTTGACTAATATGATTTGTGTCATAGATATAACAAGTAGATGTAGAACTATATTGTTTAGTAAGGAAGCATTACCGCGACTATCCTAAAAAACATAAGTGTCTACAATTGGAAAGTAATTATCTTTGAAGATAATCTGGGTTACTAGGAAATAAGGCTTGTAGCTCCCATGAATTAGAAATCATTAAAACAACTTCTTATTCATAATGCAACACAAATGCTCCCAGAATCGACAACATTGTAAGTGTTGCATAACCCGATGAAAACAACTTGCTTGCTTTTAATTTCCTACACCTTTGAAGAACCATACGTAATCATTACTAAGGTACTAAAAGGTGTATTCTACTATATGAATGATAGGTTATCCATCAATGTAATTAACTCGAAAAATTGGGTATGCAATTTCTTCCTCAATGACCTACCATCCCTATCTTGGTATGTAGTACCTTTAAAGGCTAAAGCAAAACAACTAGATAAAAATATGGTAGTTTGCCTTTTACCAATTTTTGCGGTAATTAGTCTAGCTTCTAATCTAGTAACTCATATACATGTTTTCAAGTTAACCAACATTCATGTTGTTACAAAGGATTCATTCACCAAATGAGGGTAATGAAATCTTTATGGAAAATAAGATGTGCAATTCATTGCTAAGAATTACATTAGAATTTAGACAATTCAAATGTTCCTATTATACCTTTCTCATTCATGAAAAGGAATAGGATTGAGTCTCATGCTTCTCTCATGGAAAAGACACTTCGTTTGTCTTATCGATAAATTATTCTCGATCAAACATTTATTTGAATGCTATAATGGATCAATTTACTAATCAAAGACTAAACCACGTTCACGGTTAAATGTTGCATTTATACATTCAAAAGAATTACAAAATTCAATTTTAGTTTTTTCGATAATTAACCTTTTCAATAAACAATTAAATACCCAAGGTTCATATTCATATAACCAATTAATTATTATTGAAAACTATGATCCAAATTGTCATAATTTCATCCGTCGGTTGATCCGCTAGTAATGAACCTTATACAAAATGGTAGAGTTTTTGCTCAATTGCCAATATCAATTGCAATTCCTAGATTTATGGGATTTACATATAGCCAATTTCAATCGCCATGTAAACATGTTTTATCCCATCTTATGCCTTGAGTTGCCGGTTCTCACTACAAAACTCAATTAAGTTGTCCAACTTAAGAAGCGCAAAATCGTCCATGACCGCTCTCACGACACGTGGACATTTTACCCTTTGATTACGATCTAAGTCACGATCTCACGCAAATAAAAAGTAATCTTAGGTGTTTCCGTTTGGTTGGATGGCATATAACTTAAATTAAAGGGTAATAGTTTTGATGTTAAATCAAATATGTACAAAGATGTCATGCATTCATCTTTGTAGCATAGTTTTATTAAAACATTTATATCTTGTTTTAATGTATAAGCTTTTCATCAAAAAACTTTAATTGAGGTATTGGGTTCACCAATCAAGGAATTTAGTGTTAATTATCATCCATTATACCGTACTTTTGCATAAGTGTAAACACTTAGTGTTTCGGATAATTACCGCCGAAGTGGCGCATGGAATTAAAACTAATTCGCCCTTAAGATGAGCTTGCACATTTAATGGCTTACTAAGTAGCTCCACTCGAACTTCAGAGAGGACCGGTGCAGCTAAGCACAACCTTAGACATCCTTTCAGTGTGGTACGTAGCACTTCTTTAAACCCCTTTTATTAGTTCATTCTCATGGGTGAGCCTTTCGGACCATTTGTACCAAAGTCATCAATAAATTAAACGATTATGATTACTAGGCTTAAAATACATGTTTCACCATTGTTTAGGTCAGTTTATTTTTCTTATAAAAATACCCTTGTTACACATATCAAACAAGCAAGTATTTGTAAAAACAAACAAGTAAACAATGAATGCATAACAAATAAAAAGTCATGCATATCAAATAGCCACATGCAAACGGTTTTGATAAATCCTATTAATAACCAATTCTAGATGTGACAATATGCATATATTTAATTAAGACTTTCACCCGTTTTCATCTATGTACAAGGTGAATCACATGCATCGATTCATCGATTAGCAAATCAAAATTAAATACATACCACATAGCACATAATTGATTAAATTAATAATTATTGAGGTCTTCCCCAATTTTAGATCTATCAAAATTTAGTGTATATCACTTAAACAAGAAAGACAAACAATAAAAGCAGATCCATGATAAAACATGCGGATAATTATCATGGACATAAAATTACACTTAACAATTAATGCAATTAAACCAGATTCGCATATACACATAAAGTTGCATGCATCTTAGGGTTTCTAATCCAATTAAAACAATAGGTTACAAAACCCTAATTAGGGCACCCAAAAAGCCCCCTAAAAATTAGGGTTTAGGTTTTGCAAACCCTAGATCTAAGCATACAAATAATAACACATTCATGTTTATTTTAATTATGTGTTTCATTAATTAATTACTTGTTAAACACTGCTCAGAAACCCTTTAGTTTGAGTTTATGATATAATACAATAAAACATAAAGACATCAAGAGTACCACATGGACTAAGATCATAACAAATAAATTAATTAAGAGAAGTATGCGTAGCGTACCTCTCGAATGTCAAATCCCTCGAGCAAAAAAGCAAAACAACCCTCGAGAAAAAGCAAAACAAAGATGTACTTATTGGTGTAAGAATAATGTCTTACAACCACGTTCTTGTACACACAAATTAACCAACGAATCAAGCGATTGCTAGATCTAACACAAGTCCTCGTTTAAGCAAAAGCGAAACCAAACTCCCTTACTTGGGGTGCTCGGCCGAATATAGACTAGAGAGAGGAGAGGAGAGATCTAGGGTTAATTCAATGCACAAGTGTATGAAACCTAGAACTTAACCTCTTTTTATACTAGTAGGTAAACTTAGGGAACAAGTTTATGAATTAGGGCTTTAGAAGGCCCTATGGCGACCATGAAGACAAGCCCAATGCCAAACCCATAACTTTTCCAAGTTTTCCATTTCTAGTCCTTTCTCTTTTCATTTAATGGTCGTTAGTCATTTTTCCGTTAAATACTTAACTATCGTTAACCGGACTTAATGTGCAATAATTAATCGTAAACATAAACATTAATTATTAACTTTAATTCTCATTCGCTAATGTGTGCAATCCCGTGGTCACGAGTTCGAATCCGGACATTCACATGTTTGTAAATATATACATTTCCAACACTTGGGAAGTTGTAGTGCAGTGCATCACTGGGTCCATGACGGCTTGTCTTCAATACCGGTGTTACCTTGGTAACAACCAGTAGAATATGAATTGAACCCGTTTCGCCTAAGGTTGAATAAATGGAGGGCTATTGGTTTTCACCCTTTTCTCATTCAATTCTTTTTCATTCTTCAACCCGTCATTGCTTAGAGATTTCATTACTAGAACCTTGTTGGGTTTATTCCAGTTCTAGCTCTATCTCAGTCACACTTTTCCCATTTCTCATTTTTCTCCTTTTTTCATCATACCTAAGGACTTCTACACTATCTAGTGGATTGTCACTGGTAGATCCCTCATCTGGCGGGATCGTGGGAACGAATACCTAACCTAACCATCCTTATATCTGCATGCATAAAGTAAATTTGGTCGGTCTTTTGGTATTGTTCTTCTGCCTTTGAAACCATTTGAAATCTTGTGATACAAGATCAAAGCATTTTGCACCTGAATTGTTTTTGATTTTTTAGAAAAGCTCCCCCTCAACATGTGCATCATAGATTTGAAATTGCTTTAGCACATGGAGGCAAGAGGACTTGAGACTCTCAGATTAAGAATAAAGAATTCACTTCATTGATCAACATTTTCTAAAAAGTACCGACATCACTTTCCCGATCAAAATTAGTATTTTAAATACTTTGTTAAGGATATTTTGTGAAAGGATGTGGTTTTCTAAAAGTTGCCCCCCCCCCCTCAATATGTGCATCGAGATTCAAAAGAGTTTTGCACATATTAGTGGGAACATGCACTTTGAGACAAATCAATCACGTTTTAATCCCTTATGGTTTAAGATAGATGCTCCCCCTTAACATATGCTTGGAAAATTTGAAATCATTTGGCATATGTAGAAAGGAGATCTTGCAAATCAATTTCAAAACCATTTATCGAATTATCAATTTAAATCCAATTTAAATCACAAATTCTCCCCCGATCACAATTTTCAAATCCATTGAGATTTGTGATCTCTATTGATTTAAATTGGTTTTGAAAGATTTTAAGAAGAATTGTGACTTGCTTTTAACACTTTTAACGATAAGGATAAAATTAGGACTTTAAACTCCAATGATTATACATGCATAAGTATCTTTTGAAAACACAGTCTTAGACAAGGTCTGGATCCAATTGATCAAAAACATTATTCATTTTGATTATCCAAAGTTAGACCTTGCTCGATTGCGTGTCTATTGTTTGAAAAATAACTTTTTGATTTGATAGAAGGGTACAAGCCATAAAATAACAATGTACTTTCAAATTTTGCCGACTTGAAACACTTAATTTTTTATTACTTTACTTCACCAACGAACTTTCAAAATTTGTTCCGATTTCACCCATATGACCTGTTTATATTAAAATAATAACTGAAATGATTATATTACCCATGTATTCTTTAAAATTTGTTCCGACTTCACCAACGAACTTTCAAAATTTTTTCTAACTTCACCCATATGCCGAGGGTAATATAGTCATTTAAGTAATTATTTTAATATAAACGGGTCATATGCGTGAAATTGGAACAAATTTTGAGAGTTTGTTATTGAAGTAACGTGATAAAAAAGTAAGTGTTTCAAGTCGGAAAATTTTGAAAAGTACGTTGTTATTTTATGGCTTTTACCCTTGATAGAAATCATTCTCCCCCTCAATCAATGACATATGTTGTTGATTGAGCGTAAGAGATTTTGTCAAATGATAATTCCAAATGATTTACAGATATTCCGAGTTATTTTCAAAGCAATTTTGTTTTCATTAGATAACAAATATTTTTCAGAAGAATATTTAGAAGGAAAAATATTTGTGATGGAAACATTTGTCTTTTTGGCGAAAAACCTTTGTTTTTAGAATCAGAGCATGAGGTTTCAAAAATTAATTTAAGCATGGTTCTGTTCTGTCTTTTAAAACTGGTTACTGTCTGAAATGACAATAAACAATCATTTTTCTAAACCTTTTTTTTATGTACATTCGTACTTCATCTAAAGACCCGTGTCATTCTTTGAATGACAAATCAAAGTCCGTAGATGTTATCGAAGAATAGAAATAATATTTTTGGGCTTTTTCAAAGATTTTTTTGAATTTTTATGGATTTTTGAAATTTTATATTTTTCTATTTTCTTTTTGTAGGTTTTATAATTTTGTATTTTTTTTGAATAAATATGTACAAGAGATGGATGAAGAAAAGCCTTTACTCCTCTTCTTCCTCTTGAAGACGTTTGAGTGTTTCCGGTTGTAGACTCTTTAGACCAAGTCGTGGAAGGATAAACTCAGCGTTCTGACTTTGGTGAAGATGTCTGCTAACTAATATTCAGTCCTCACAAAATATAGTTCCACCACACCTTTCTCTACTTGCTCCCTGATGAAGTGATGTCTAATGTCGATATGCTTTGCTCTTGAATGTTGAACATTGTTGCATGAAAGAGCAATGACACTTTTGTTATCACAGTACAGAGGGATTTTATTGAATTCAAAACCATAGTCAGATAATTGGGATCTCATCCAATAGGATTTGAGCACAACAAGATGACATGGCTATGTATTATGCCTCTGTAGAGGATATTGAGGTACTCATTTGTTTCTTTGAAGACCACTCACAAACTTATCGCATGGAAAGCACCTCTCGGCGTGCCGGTATCTCTTCACGCAATGGTCATCATAGAATTTAGTGACATACCGGTGTCCTTCAGGTACCAAAGTCCCATGTTGATGGTTCCTTGGAGATACCAAAGACCGTTTAAGCGCTTCAAGATGCTTTTGGTAAGCAGCACGGTATCTAGCACACATGCATCGGCAACGAATGTATGTCGGTCTCTTGGCGGTAAGGTACATCAGTTCCAATCATACTACGATATTTAGTTTGGTCAACCATGATCCACTGAGTGGTCCTCATCCGTTTAGTACGCTCCACCATGGGAGTGTCAAGCGAGTCACAAGAATCAAATCCAAATTTCTTGAAGATCTCATTTGCATATTTAGATTCATTGATAAAAATGCCTCCGGGACTTTGTGAAATTTGTAATCCCAAGAAAAATGACATTTGTCCCATCATTGACATTTGAAATTTGGAGACCATCTCCTTAGAAAAGAGGTCACATTCATTGGGGTCAGTCGAGGCAAAAATAATATCATCAACATAGATTTGAACATGAATTAAATGTTTGGACTTTCGGTGAACAATGTCCGGATCAACTTCTCCTTTCTTTGAATCCATTAGATACAAGAAACTTCGATAGCGTGTCGTACCATGCCGCTTGAGCTTGCTTCGTACCGTAAAGGGCCTTTTTAAAGCGATAGACATGAGTAGGATGCTCTGGATTCACAAAACCTTCAGTGGTGACGTATACAACCTCTTCGGATCTCCGTTAAAGCGGTCTTTACATCCATTTGATAGACTACCATGTTCATACTAGCGGCGTTAGCGGGAAGATTTTGATTGCCTCGATCGTGCAATGGAGCAAATGATTCTTCAAAGTCAATACCCTCCTCTTGGCGATATCCTTTAACCAGTCGAGCCTTGTTCTTTAGTACATCGCCATGTTCACCAAGTTTTACTTTGAAGATCCATTTTAGAGCAATGATCATGGCACGCGAGGAGCGGGTACTAATTCCCATACGTCTAGTCGATCGAACTCATGAATTTCTTCTTGCATGGCATTGAACGGTGTCTTGATCATGGTATCTAACATCTTTTGTTGACCTTAGATAATGTACCGCGGGGCGGTCTGAAGTTTTACCGAAGGCAGTATAAAATGCCCTATCTAAATCAATTAAGGTTAATTTTTTTTTAAATGTATTATACTTAACATTTTTTGTAATTGTGTGTACCATTGTTCAAATAATGCACATTTTTTCAAATTATGATTATTCTGGGTATCGATAGATGTATTTTTGCGAATCAATTCACGTATTTGGGATTCGAATTAAGTATTTTTATGAATCAATACACAAAATGATCAGAATTTGAGAAGATATGCACGAAATAACTGGATTCGAACAATGATAAACAAAACTATAACCGATGACAAATATAATATATTTTTAGACAACTGCCCCGATGAATAACACATTATCTATGGTTTTTCATACGATCAAAGCCCGCATGTTAACTTAATAAATTTTGGACTATTATTTTACTTGGAGTGTACATCTAATGTTAACTTCACTCCTCTAAAAGCAACACATGTAGTTTCTTTTACTATCTTTTCTTTCTAAATTTCCCTCATTTCTTATGTCCAAGAGATTTTTATTAACGTAATATAAAACAAGAGATATTTAATGTAATATTGTCTAAAACCATTACTAGCTAAAATATAAAACTTATGTCCAGTGAATTAAGTTGATATGTACAAACTCTTACAATTATACATGTGTAATATACATATGATCTACATTTCATATATATTCAAATTAATTGATTATCAATGTGCCGAACTTCAAATATGTCTTAGGGAAACTATAGAATGGTAATATCAAAACGTGGTAAAAATTTAAAATAATAGAAAATAGAAAAGAAAAAAAGGAAAAGGAAATAATAATAAAAAAAATCCCTATATATGTATATGACAAAATAGTACTGCTACATGTTTTGCTTTTATCAATAATTCACGTGACCAAAAAGTCATCCTCCTCTCCCTCTTTCTTTTTTACCGGAGACTGCAACGTTTTATATTCCGGCAAAAATAAAACTGGGACTGCAACGTTTCATCATGTAGAACAGATGCAGAACCGTAATCATGATGCCCCCTAGCTGCATGATGCCCTGGGCGGTCGCCCGCGCTGCCCATAGTCAGGGCCAGCCCTGAGTACTCAGTTGAAGAAGCACCACAAGGCATCAGTTGCAAGTTGTTTACGAGTGGATACTGGACGAGAAGAGTTTCCAATGATGTTGTCTAATGGATGGTCATGTGTCCATTTTCTAGGTGCTTTCGTGTGTTGTTGTTGAGGGACTGAAGTAGCAGAGTTTGGATCTCTTGATGAAGATGGTTCTGAAGTTGGTTCAAGAGCAAATATGTTCTCAAATGGAGCATCTTCGGGAGTAGCAAAGGGTTATCTCCATCATAGGTGCCAGAAACAATTCCATGATGTACACTCGATGATTGAGGATTTGATGATGATGATGAGTGATCTGCAGTAGGCGCTTCTTGACTCAGTGACCTGGCCAGAGGGTTATCGTTATTTGGGTTGAGAACGCACTTTGTTGATGGATTAAATGCGATCATTAGCAATAGGTTCATAGTATTAAATCGAACATCGGATCAAAAATTTCTTCAATCATCTTGAAGGAGATACATATGGAGCTGGCGGTGAGGGTTTTGTACAAGAGAAGAACTAATGGGACTTCTTAATGAATGTCGGTGAGATCTTGGTCAGGAACTTGATTGTCACAGGCCGGTGGAGCAATTTCATCCCGAATGTGGCGTGAATAGTTTGTGATATCTCGAGTTCTGTTGTAGATTGGTAACCGCTTCTGTTTGGTGCGTAACCTTGAAAACTCCAATGTCCGCCTAGCTCTTAATTTATAAATCTTGACCATCATTAATTAGGATACATGGCAGAACAAGAAGGAAGGAGGTCAGGTTTTCGATTGTGGACAAGTTAGGTATGGAGTTTTCCATGAGTGGTGTGCATAAAGGGAATGATTTTGGGTATAATAGCGGTGGCAATGGCTTCATTGAGAGAAACATTGAACCTTTAGTAAATTAGCATTGTTCTTGCGGCTTACTGGGTCAATTTAGCGTCTTTCAACTACCGTTACGTTGAAGATGCATGGAACAACACTTCTGATGGTGATTCAATGCTTTCATAAGCCCGACTTAGTTCGTTATAAACTGGTTCCATTGTCCGTTTGAATAATTCTAACGGTCTTGTTAAGTCGAACTGCATTGTTTGATAAGTTTGATGATGACATCAGGTTTCATCCTTTGTCCAAAAACTTAACCCAAGTAAATCGGTAATCATCGACCGACTAACACATATTTCTTCCCATTTATCGTTTTACTCTCATGGGACCACAAATCCATATGAAGAGTATAGAAGAACTTAATGGGCGGTTTGCGGGTTTTGGGTTTGTGGGCATATTTCTTGCTTTTCCTATTGGCATGCGAACCAAAGATGATCTGTTCATGCTTCAATTTGGGTAAACCTCACGAGGTCCTTTCTAGACAAATCATTTATGGTTCGAAGTTCGAGTGATTGAGGCGGCGATGCCATGACTATGACTTTGTTTTTGAAGCCTTGACTCCTAAAGCTGATTGGAGAAGACTTCATCATGTTATCGATAGAAATGGTGTATAAGTTTGTACCCGTGTTCTCTTAAAAGTTCCACACCATCAAGTTCTCTAGCGAGACAAGTATGTTTCTAAAGGCCCTTCTAGATCGGAGAATCCGTGAGGTGTGACGCAAAACAAATTATGACCAAGACCTTCAACATAATATGCAGGAAATTACACTATCACCAACTACATAATCTCCATAACCCGTAATTGCCCCAAAATGGTGGTTTCGAATCTAGCAGTCCCGATAAATTTATTCATGAAGTTCATGAGCCTGGCGATCTCGATCCTTATGCTTGGAACGGCTGAGTCCGGTACCGCGAGAGCGATTTGAGCGACGCAGTTGAACACGAGACAAGAATGGATGGCTGGACAATTGGGATCCCCATGCAGAATGGGTTCCCACTTGTTAGTAAATGTGATTGGAGCACCCGCGCTCAAGTAGAAACAATGATATCATTAGAGGTAGATCTTGGGGAGTAGTAATATTAGATCTATTCAAATATGTTCACATCTTAAAGGTATAGTTCCAGATGGGCATCCATTTCCTAATGGGCATTGATCTAGATAATTTAGGGCAAAACTCATTAAGATTGAATTCTGACCAATAGGTATCCAATGATAACCTACATTACTAAATTTTCTTCCTGTTGGTTTCCAATGTTTTATAGCCCTCTTCCACCTTGGTTTCGACCTTCTTATCCGTTTTCTAGTGTTCACATTTTTCTGGGAGATTCGACATCATTACTCAAATCATTACGCATACATTCCCGCGATTAATGCAGAAATCAAGCATTCATTACATGTTTTGCATGTAGTAGCAATTGAATTAATTACAGTATGCTTATAGCTAATACTAGAATCAACACGATTAGGTCTTATTCAACACAAACTTATTGTTCTAGGGTGGTCTTCTACTTTCTTCCATTGATCCTCTTAGCTTAGAGGTCCTATCTTGCTTTGTATTGCACGGAGGCTTTGACATTTTGCTTTTGTATCGCGATTACTCTGTAGGGAATGATGGGAACATTAGTTGGTTTTCTAATTTTTGCATTCACGATCAAGAAGTCTTTGGGATCTGAAGTACTTGCGAGCGCATCAAAGTTCACATGCTTGACTTTCGGCACAAAACAAGGCATAGCATGGGTTGCATGCTTAACACTAGGCATAAAGCAAGGCATAACGACTTTATCTTTCTTACAAAGGATTTAGGGCATATTTGCTCTTAAAATTTCTAAAAGTTCACGAGATGGTTTGGCATATAAGCATGCATACTAAATTCACTATCAAGTGGTTTATTTATGCTATCCTCTTGACAATCTAGGAGACATTCTAGACTATCCTTAAGGTGATAAAAATAATCATGAAACACAAGTTCGTTATTTCTAAGATGAGGAGGAATATATTTTACAGTCACAAACATACTTAGAATCCTTGGATGCCTTTGATACAACATTCTCATCCACACAACTGGCATTTTCCTTTTGCGACTCTTGATTCTCAATTTCCTTTTGTAAAGAAGTTATTTTTTCATTGTTCTACGAGTGACTTTCATTGAATCATATAAATCTTTGAAGTGTCGTTTAACCTTTTCATTTTCTTCTAAAAAACTTTCATTTTCTTGTTGTAAAGCATTAATGATGTTTTGAAGATGAAAGTTTAAGAACTTGGGAGTCTAATGGAGGAAATTTGGGAGCCATTACATTATTCTTTTCACCTTTCAATTATGAAATTTGTGTTTTCAATTTTTTGATCGTGTTATAATGAGCTCGAATTTGTTCATCATGTTTGCTTATTTCAAAAACTGCATCAAACTCAGGAGCATCAGAGGATGTCTTGACATTTGAGGTTTTAACATTTTCTTTGAGATGTTGATATTTTAATTGCAAGAAAATGTTTAACTTCTAAGCTTAGAAAAATATTTTACCAAGTTATCATGATCATCCTGGTCTATTTTTCTCATTCGGTTTGAGTTTTGTTTTCAAGCTCAATGACACGATCATGGGAAACCTTTAAAGCAACAAATAATTCATAAAATTGAGAAGCGATAATAGAATACTTTGTAACGATATAAAACACATCTTAGCCACACAACTAGAGATCAAGTTCTCATTTAAGATATCTGATTCTTCCTTTCAAATTCATTACATTTGAGTTCGCGTTCATAATCATTGACCCTCGATTATCATTTCATCAAATTCCTTTTCCATTTCTTTTATCTCAGAATCTATCCTTTTGAAGACTCAAATTGATTTTTAATTGTTAAAAGAAGGCATGACCTCGATTAAATATCATTATTTAGTTTGCTCAAAACCCTTTCCCCAGGGATATCCTGTAGGTATGATTCTCTTAACATAATCTTCTCAAAATCAGCGAATAGTTGGTAAACAACATACAGGTGATTAAGGTCTTGCTCTTAGTAGTAGGAAGAAGTTCTAGGCATCAAATGCATTGGTGTATTCGGAGGATACCGCAGGTAAATCGGAAATAACTTTCTAAGGGAGTGTTTGTTCAACAAGTTCATTAGATTTTTGCTTATCCTTGTCTTTCCAAAAACTTGTTCAGGGTTAATTGAGTTTGAAAGTAAACTTGTTCAGAAATCCAATTTTCTTTAGTGTAATCATGGGGTTTAAGCGTTATGTTTTGCTTTTTATACTGAGGATCTTTTAGCTTCTTTTCCATTTTCTCATTACCATCATAGACTACCTTTTGTGCACCCCTAGCAACTTTTCCATACTCGGGGTTGGGTACCTCTACAAGGGGGATACTATGTTCAACGCTTAAGACTCTATGCTTAGTGATCATGTGAGCAGTCTGAATGGTGTTCCCTTGTATGTACAATTTGTTTTCAAGTTTGTTTTTTAAAATTTTTAGGTTGGAAAAGTCATTCAAAAGTTTTGATTCCTTAGCATTAAATTCCTGTTTAAGCACTTTTATATTTTCTTGAAGTTCTTGCTTTTATACTGATTTTAGTAAGCTTTTCTTGTAAGGAGTTTAACTCTTGTTTTAACATTTATTCCCTAAAGTTACTTTTTCTAATGGTATGCGTATTTGGTTATCCATTTCCTGCTCACGGGTGGTCAATTCAAACTTAGCACGTTGTTCATAAATGGCAACTTTTTCCTTATAGGCATTTAGTTCAGAGGATATGGAATCATCAGGGGCACATGCAGTGAATTCATCAAAAATATAGTCATCATTATTGCAGGAAGATGCATCACTTTGTACAATTTCACTTTCATTTTGTTTCACATATTGATCATATGGGACAACATTGATATTACCCATATTTTCAATATCTGATTCAATAATTTCAGTTGATTGTAACTTGATGTGTATCTTTTGCACATCAACATCATCGTATAGTTTTAATACCTCTGATATGATTGATTCCTTGGAGGGGCCCGGCATTGTGGTGAAGAGCCTTTGTAGAGACCATTGGTGTGATACTAGCCATGAAGATGGTGCGAGTTGGTTCATCATCAACATCGAGTCAAATGCATCACGATGCTGCAACTAAATCGCGTTGGGATCGTTCGACCTATACCCTGCCTTGATCGTTCATCCACATCGGCATCATAAGTTTGCCATTTCCCTCACAAGGAATAGCAATTCTTCCTCATTCAACATAGCTCCACTGTCTATAGCTGCACCGGCGACATCTTGTCCACTGAAGTACTCGCATTTTGTGGGCGTTTTGGAAGAGTGCAATTCCTTGCGATATGTCCTTCTCGCACCAGTTTGTAACATTTAATAGGCTTTACTTGACCTGAGCCATGTTCCTTCCACGATTCGATTACCCGTATCCGCCCGCCACGCTAAGCGTTCCCATATCGGCACCAACATTCCCGTATCGGCACCAACATTCCCATATCCGTACCAACATTCCACTTGCTCATTATGTGGAAGGTATGCATTCTGTCTTCCTTGCACATTTTGCACCACTACCTTTCCGTCTTTAGCCGTAGCATGATTGTGAAGATTGGATGCAGTTCTGAGATGATTGTTGGTGTGTGGGGTGAAGTTCAAGTTCTGCCGACCATTAAAGCCAATTGATTAACAAGATGTTCCATGAGAAGTGTAATGAGTGCGGAGGCTTATACCGGATGCGGAATGAGTTTGGATTGCCATTTCCAGTTGGTATGACTTGTGATGCTTTGGTGGTAATTCCTACATTTAAGAATCAGTTAAATCATTTGATGAGCTTGCATCTCGAGGAAATGGTCTTGAACTTTTCTAAAATCATTCGTTCAAACACAACATGTTTCTCATTTTGGAGCAAATATGCATACAATTGTTCATAGTTGGTGTTCCTCAAACCTTTGTTAAGCTTGACTACAATGACAAATTTGTGCCATTCGAGTTCATGTTGTTCACAAACTTTGAATTGAGATGAATATTTGGCATTGTCATTTTGATATTCCTCATATCATTCACAAGCTTGTGGAATCTTACGTGATATTCATGACACTTTCCCTGGATTCATCTTAAATTCTCAAAGTCATCATCTGGCGGGACTCCTATCTTCTTTGGTTAATTGGAACCGAGAGAGCATCTTAACATTGTCATAGCCTTTGCTTGATGTTGTGATTGATCAACTTGTAAATGTCCTTAGGTAAACCACAGTATGATATTTGAACAGTCTCGTATCTGCTATCTCTTCTCTTGTCCATTAAGTTCATCATCGTCTTTGGTCTATCCAATCCTAATATTCTTGAACCATCAGCAGTTTCAAGAACGTCTGCGGTAGTCTCAACTTGATATGGTCCTTCATCAATTGACTTAAGGATGTTAACCCATTTCCTTTCCTAAGCAATCAGATCGATTCTTTGAGACCAAGTGTCATAATCGGTTCTATCAAGCATGGGAGGGCGAGTATCGAGATCCTGCAGCTTGAACATCACTTCGACGGAGGACAATTACAACACAGGCACTTGATAGCCCTTAAGTGTAGGCCCGGGAACTGCAGCGTAAACAACACTACGCGTAGACTAATATCTTCCAGCGTAGATTTTAGATGAAACTTAAGCTTATCTCGTAGACTTAAAGGCTTAAGTAGAGACCTTATGCGTGGAGGTTACCTTAGGTGTAAGATGATCTTATGCATAAGAGTAACTTATGCGTAAGAAGTTTTCGTGGCTTTTAGGCTTATGCGTAAAACTAGGGTTTTACCCAAAGTCTGTACACTTGTCCAAGTGTAAAAGATATCTAAAGTCGAAGTATTTTCGGGCTTATCAAGCAAGAAAACATTGAGTAAACCAGCAGTCGAAGATCGTGAAGAACACCTTATCTCGTAGAATTAGGGTTTTCTTATCGTAGGAAATACCAAAAACACCAACCAGATTTTTATGCCCAAACACGTTTAGTAAACCAGTTGTAATGATGAAACAACATCAAAAACACCAAACAACAATAAAGTTTAAGACTTGATGATCGAACCACTTTTACTCTTAGTGTAGAAAAGTTTACGAACCAAACCAAGCTTAAAAACTTATAAAAACACGTAAAGTTTGAAACTTTTTGCAAGAAACTAAAATATTAACACTCAATAAACTTTAACCCATAAGAATCGGAGTTTTCAGAGTGTAAAATCTAAAGCTTTAAGAAGCTTATCAAAAGTATCGTTTAAAACCCGCGTATAACATATACCCATGCGTAAAAACAACTTTTAACCCACCTATAACTATAAAACCAAGAACATGAAAGATGGATGATCAAACCATGGCTCTTGATACCATTTGTAGCATCTTGGTTTTTACAATCACATCATATCCTTAATATGAGGCGTATGGCTTATAGTTTTAGAGAGAGAAAGTGAGAGAGAATGAGAACTATAGAGATACAAAGAAAAATGAATTATGAAAGCTCCAACCCTCTACCTTGGGAGGTAGAGGGTATTTATAGTTTCTTACAAGACACGGCTTCTACGGGCTGTGGATCAGGCATACAGTGGGTAAAGACCCGTCCGTCCTCCACGGTGTTACTTAACTAACTACTTATTAACATAACATGACTACGACTACGATCTTTCTAATGAATACATATACTTGAGGTGACCGACTCTTTAACTACCGGATTTTATAAATCCTAACAGGGCATTATTTCTTTCTGCCTCGTTGAGCGTCCTACTTACATAGCATGGAAATTTGTTTCCCTTTCTCTGTTAGAAGCAGGGATTTGCTCTTCTTGAGGCCTCTAGGTACACATATAGTGTCTCTTTGGCCGTCGGCGTTGTTAGCGAGGGCAGGTCAGTTATGAGTTTCTTCATCTCTTGGAAAGCCTTTTCTGCTTCTTTTATCCAACGGTACTCGTCCTTGTTCTCTTTGGTTGTATTCTTGAGAGTTTCAAAGAAAGGAAGGGACCTTTCGGCTGATCGAGACAAAAAGCGGTTTAATGTTGCTAGTTTTCGGCTAAGACTCTGCATCTCCTTAAAGGTCCTTGGGGATTGCATGTCCATTATGGTCTCGTCTTTTTTGGGTTTGCCCTGATCCCCTCCGACGTTACCATGCACCCTAAGAACTTTCCTTCCTCCATCCCGAAGGAACACTTTTTGGGGTTTAGCTTCATATTCATTTCCCTGAGGTTATCAAAAGTTTCGAAGATATCTGCCAACATCTCGTTCTCTTCTTTGCTCTTGATAACCATATCGTCCACATATGCTTTCGAATTCCTCCCTATCTGATATTGAAAGGCGGAGTCTATCATCCGTTGGTATGTAGCACCAACGTTCTTTAGTTCGAAGGCATTTTAGTGTATGATGGTTCTGATTCTGTAATAAAAAAGCTTTGTTTTTTGCGTCCTCCTTCGCCATTTGTACCTGGTGGTAACCTTTGTAAGCATCTAAGAAGCACTTGTATTTATACCCATGACTGATTCGATCTTCCAATCGATCTCCGGTAGAGGGTAGTAGTCGTTGGGGCAGGCGGAGTTGATGTTCTTGAAGTCGATGCACATGCGCTAACTTCCATCACATTTTTTGACTAACACATGTTTTGATATCTAGGTGAGATATTTGACGGGTCGGACGATACCAGCCTTGACCCATTCTTCCACCTTCTTCGTAACCACCTGACTTTGATCTAAGGCTAGCATCCTGCGCTTCTGACATACGGGATCCACCGATGGGTTAGCGTTTAACGTATGCTCGATTATCCTTCATGGAACCCCTGTCATGTCTACCGGCTCCCAGGCGAAGACATCCAGATTTTTCTTGAGAAGTGTTTTAAGGCGCTTCTTGCATTCCGGGGACAAGGCCCCTCCTATCTCCGTAGGCTTATCCGGGAAAGGTGGATTGACTACCACTTCTTCAGTCAAACTTACCTCATCCGTTCGATTAGGCCTTTGATTGCTTGGTTCCGGGAGGGCCATCTGCATCTTTTCTAACCTCCGAAATTTTGAGATTACTACAGAGCGAGTTACCAGAGTGGTGATTATTTGGGGAGTGGGGAATTTCATCATGGAATGCACTGTCGAAGGAATCGCCCTTAGCATCTTGAGCCCAGTTCTACCTAAAATCACATTGTATGATGAGGAGCGCGTATGATGGTGAACTTCATCCTGACCTTCTGGTATAGCCCTTCATCTCTGAATGACACATCTAATTTGATCTTCCCTAGAGGCTTCGTCACTTGGCCGACGAACCCCAGTAGATCCTTTTGAGTTTGCTTTAATCGAGACCTTATCTCTGGACTTAGGTTATCGAAACAGTGTTCGAACATTACCTCTACCGATGCCCCTTCGTCCACGAATACTCTTCTTACTAAATACCCTTCCATTGCTGCCTCAATAATGAGTGGTTCGTCTGACACGTCTCCGGAAGGTAGAGGAGGAAAGGTGATTGGCACATTCATCCATCCCTCCTCCTATTCCAACGAATTCCTCTTTCTACGTTCAGGCCACGCTCGGATCATGTTGATAATCTTCTCCTTAGGCAATACTTCTTTCTTGGGAGGGTCCCGCCTGCCCTTTTGTTTGACATCCCTGACCAGATGATTCAACTTCCCAGATTCCAAAGCTAACTCCAATTGCTTCCTAAGCTGATAACAGTTGTTGGTGTAGTGCCCTTTTTCTCCATGGCAGTCACAGTACTTGTCTTGGTTTTCTTTCCTTGGTGGATCACGCGTCGGTTTGGGAGGAGGTAAGCGCAACTGGTGTTCGGTGGCCAAGATCTCTTTCGAAGGCTTGACAAGCGAATCCAAGGTGAGGCGGAGAACATTTCGGCTCTGGTGATCACCTCGAGAGGGCAAGTAGGGTGCTGGCCTATCCCTGTGACGGTAGGAGTTGCCATGGTCCTTGTTGGAATACCCATGACGTCCTTCACTTCTCTTTTCTCCACTGTAGTGTCCCTGGGAGATCCGTTCATCTTTCCTAAAGGAGCCTGTTAACCCCCTTTTAGACAAGTCATGGTCCTCACCCCTGGAATTCCGTGTTGGTGAAGGCCTCCTCTGATCGAACAAAATCATCCACCCGAATCATCATCTCATCCACGGTCTTCGGCACCTTATCGGCGAACCGCTTAGCCAATTCAGGGCATTTTCATCCACTCATGAACGAAGAGATCCTCATGATCTCTGGAACACCCTGTATGAATCCTGTTTCTATGGTCCACCTTTCTTTGAACTCCGGCAGTGTCTCGTTGGCCTTCCTTACAATCTTAGTTATCTCCGTTGGATCCTTGAGACAGGCCTTGTTCAGGGAGAAGCGAGTTTTGAACTAGTCTCTGAGGTCGGCCCATTCGTCTATGCTTCCTGGTGGGAGACGATCGAACCAACCCCGTGCTTTTCCGTCCAACGTTTGCTGAAACATGCGACACCATACGGGCATCGGCCATTCATCTTGACCCGCAGCTCCGGTGAATCTATTGAGATGGTCTTGAGGGTCCGTGCATCCATCGTACAACTTGATATGGGTCGGCATCTTGTGTTCAGGTATTGAGAATTCAATCAACCGTCGGGTAAAGGGAGACATTGTAATCTCATTGAAAGGTTTTCCCAGGTCGTCATCTTTATCTTGCTTCCAGTAACGATCTCCTTCTTCTTGCTTGCCGTGTCATTCTTATCTGGATTTACCTCATCGGTGAAATCTAACCGTATCGGACAAACGGTATCCCTTCGGTTATGTTATTTGATCATGGACTTGAGTGCAGACACATACCCTTCTAATTTCTTTCTAGTCGCTGGAGGGGATCGGCTCCCCCTCCTCCGGAGCTCTCCGGTGGTGCGGAACCTATCATTCTGTAGCCTTGGTAGATTGAAAGCGGGTCCCACGGATGGCGCCAATGTTGAAGTATTTTTTTGTGAGGTAGTAATGATTCTTCAGATATCCTTCAGCCTTGTGAAACTAAGTCTTCTGGATACGTACAAAGATGTAACAACGCGTTAGCCTCGCCTCGGGTGTTATCCTAGGACCCAGCTCTGGCGTGAGAGTAAGTATGGAGGTTACCGAAGGGTATAGTATAAATATGTGTGTGTGAAAATGATACCTTTTTACCAATTACTGTATGCGTATTTATATTGTAGGTTGTCACTATCTGGTCACTACCCATGTCGCTATCTCTGACACTGTCGCTGCCATTAAGGTTGACGCTGTCTCTGACTCTGCGCTTGACATTGTGTCTGACATCTAGGAGAATGAGACGAATTGCTCCCAGGCTAAATGCCAAACGTACTGTCAAGTCAACGATCCTTTCGGATCTGACCTCCTTCGGTATGCTAATCTTTCGGATCTGATCCCTTCGGTTTAGCCATTCGGCCATATACGTCGTCAGCACACGACTCCTTTACTTCTCACACTGAAAATAAAGATGGTTTGACGAATATGCCCCCATGCTCTATTTTAGTGATTTTTAAGTACCTAATAAGCATTATATTTACCTTTTTTTTGCAGAGTAAACATTTCATGTACTTAGATGCTGAATAGACTCCGCAAACGAGAATGGAGTCTTAACGGTTCCAGAATCCACAATTACTGGACTCTTAATTGTATTGGGTAATGGAGAAAATAAAGTGTGGCACTGGCAACAGTAATGCGCATGTTTATCGCGGCAAGAGTAATGGAGTATATAATATCATTTCCCTTCCCTTATATCTATATTATCTATAATGCAAAAATGGTCAATCTTGAAAAGTGAAAAAACTTAATTTAGTCAAACTTAAAGTATTTTAGGAAGTCCTTACATTATTTTCGAAAAGCATATGCAAAGCTAGACACTATTAATACATATCGAAAACCGGGTTGACCCGGATTGCTTCAAACCCGGTGGGCTGACTCGGTTTAATTTGACCCGTTTTTTTGACCCAACCCGGCGGGTTGACCAGATTAATTTGACCCGTCTTTTCGACCCGGGTGGTTCAACACCGGTTGAACCGCCCGGGTCAAAACGGTTTTTAAAACATTATGTTTAATCCCTAAATCCTCAAACTTCTATTATTTTTCGTTTATTACCTATAGAATTTTTTTTATCACTACAACTATATGTCGTTATAAATCCCGTTGCTATGCACAGGTACTCGTCTAGTAAAGTATTATGTTTCTATTCAATTATCTATGCGGTACCGAAGTCTAGAACTACTTTACTTTCTCTTTTTATCAAAAACACATATAAAGTTATTTGAATAAACCTTTATGTTAACGTTGAAACAACCAAATATATACTAATTGGATAGTTTAACCCGTTCAAAAAAAAAATGGATAGTTTAACGATTATGATGGTTACGGTGTTTGGCACTCGTTATCACAGATCTTCGAAAAGTACTTGACGAGACATGTTTTGTAATTTACTGAAATTATATATCTATACTAATCCAAAATGTCGGTGGGTTATTTTAATACTTTTTAAACCTTATTATAATCTAGTTGGGCCAGGGCTTCTAAGGGGTAAACTTTGTAGTTCAATTTATTTGGTTTGGTCCAACTTTAGCATAAACGGTGAGGCAGGACACGTTATCTTCTTTTATCTTTACCGGAATACGTGTCTTCCGATTACACACACATCATAACAAAATTGGAGATCTCTGCCGACACAAAAAGATTGGTCGTACGCGTGCATCTTTTGTTGTTATGATGTGTTTCGGAGATGACAACATAATCTATTTGTTCAGATTACACAAACTATAATCACAATAGCCAAACTCTCACCGAAAACAATCATCCTCTCCGTCACCGTTCAAATGACACCACTATTATTGGTAAGTCCATTTTTTTATAATTTGAATTAAATAACTGCTAATTACCCTAACCCTAGCCCTACTTTCTTTTCAATTGAATTCATGGCAAAAAAAACCCTAGCCCTACCCTAACCTTTGGATTAGATTTGTTGTGCCAAGATTCAGTTTTTAACGAAACAAACATTCATACTAGGTTTGAAACCTTTATTTTTTATGTTTTTGTTAATTTTGTAATCTTAGATTTAGGATTCTGATTTTTTTTTTAATTATTGGAGGCGTATGGGGAGATTGCGTTTAGAGGGTGGAAGGGTCTGGATGGGGGGTCGAAGGAAGAGATTGAGAACAAGTTTTTGTTGCAGTTGGTTGATGGGTCGATTCATGCCAGTAGTGGGGCGTTTGGGGGGTCGATTAGGAGGGTTTTGGGTCTTTATTGGGTATATATCGTCTTTATTGGGTCGATTAGGTGATAGAAACAGCTTTCCTTATGTTTGAGTTTTTATTGGGTATATATCGTTTTATATGTATGTGTGCAACTTATTACTACCTCCGTCCCTAAATAAATGTTCACTTTGACTTTTTACGGTCTTTCTTGCTCAACTTTGACCTTAAATATTTTTATTTGTGCAATATAATTCTTGATGCAAAATATATGAATGGATTGGTTTGTAAATATATTTTCATTGATATAATTTTCATCAAGTATTATATAACACAAACAAAATTATTTAAGGTCAAAATTGAATAAGAAAAACCGTAAAAAGTCAAAGTGGACATTTATTTAGGAACGGAGGGAGTACTATCTACCTTTTTAAATGTATCTATGACCATGTAACTTATCTTTTCACCGCTGTAGACTCGAATCGTGCTATGAACTTTTGGGAATTCTCTACAGCCATCAACCTGGATATTCCGGCAGCGGTTGGAAGTGCAAGAACGACTTCTCAGTTTGCCGACGCGGGTGAAGACCGACCCCACGACAATGACGCATGTAATATGTATATCACAAAGTAATTAATATGTTGTGTGATACGCGTACAACGCGCGTTCGGGGTCAAAGGAACTTCCTTTTCGTCGAGCAAGTTTTTCAACACCCTAGGCAGTGAACCTAATCGTTGTAGTGTAGTATTAGGGTAAGCCTTGGGAATTGATATCGTTCTCTAGGGGAATAGGAATGCTAGTGAGAAATTATTACGCTAAGGTTGGGGCTGAGGAAGATTATTTTTTTATCTTTTTTATATTTTTTAGAAAATTGAAATTACGAATCTCGGGGTATTGGATTTGAGGGGGTGGTATTTCTACCGATTACTCTACTTATCTAATTATCTAATTAACTAAACTAAGGTGAGGGTAGTCTATGTCTTTGCTGTGTGCTCGTATGGTGATTAAAAATTTGTTTACCTAGATGCTACTGCTCCCTAGTTATCTCCTATTGATGGCTGAATTATCACGTCCTTATTCTTAACGCCTTGTGTCTTCTAAGGTCGTAGAGTATGCGTTTTTCCCTAACTCTTTGAGACTACCATAAGGTTATTGCCTACGAAATCTCTAGCATTCATATACTAACTCTAAGGTTACCTTTGGATATTTAGCCTACAATAACTCTATGTGATTATAAATTAATGTTCACAAAGATTACTCAAGCATTAAAAACACAACGAATGACCTATCACAAAACTAGGACAATCACAATTAAGATAAGAGACAACCAATCAATATTCAATACCTAGGTTTCATAGATCTAAGCAAACACACAAGTAAATTAGCCGGACATGGAAAACATGCAAGAATACACACAAACAATTGAAGACATAATTGAATTAATGAAGCAAATCACATATCTTGTTGTAAAATAGGGTATGGAACCCTAAGATACTGCCCAAGACAACTAAACTTCGGTTTAGGTTTTACTCCACAAAACTACCTCTCTAAAATTCTGAAAATTCGAATTCTATATATAGAGTTACAATATGCGACGGCGTCTGATGAGTGCTTATTTACTCATCGTTTTTACCCACCTAAGACCACAAAAATGACCAAAAACACCCAAATATGATCAAAGTATGTTAAAAATATCCTCGAAGTGTGTTTTGTGTCTTGCAGGTATAAAAGGATTGAAAACAGAGCGAAAACGGGCAAAAACGAGCCGAAATCAGAAATGTGCTGAAACAGACGGAGCCGGTAGTGGATTTTCTACATTTTTAGAGTCCGGGATGCGTTTTTGAGAGTGATCAGGGGGAAAACAACTTAAAACCTAACCCGAACCCAAAAACCCCATTTTACCCTTTCCCGATACCCATAATATCCAAAATACCTTTTAAACCCAAAATCCCATGGTAGCCTTTAAAATCCATTTTGTAAAAAATCAAATTTTTCTTAAAACCAATTTTATGCTTTAAAAAAAAAAAATTTACTAAAAAACACAAAATGCATTTTAATAAAACACTTTAACCTTTCCTTTTAGTTTTGACCTCTTCCCTTTCCCTTTAACCAAAACCCAGTACACAACTCGTTTTTATTTTTCACCCAAAACCCACCATTACCCCAACCTTAATTCTAACCCAGACAAACCTTGGCGCCAAGAAGCACTTTCCCTCTCATCTCTCCCCATCACTCTCAACTCCCAGATACCCAGGCAAGATCACATGTTGCCCACTCTTCACATGTCTCATCTCCATGTCATCAATCCACAAAGTGCAAAAGTCCCATCAATGGTACGTAATGAGGTTTTCAAGAGTAATCCATGGCTGTGATTTAATCAAGAAAGCACAAAGTATGTCTTGGGTTGTTTTGTCTCACCAAACAAACACAACACAGAAAACAAGAAGACAAGGCAGCTTTTTCAATTTTGTATAAATATAGAATGTAGGCTCATTGTAAAAATTGTCTAGAAATTCTGTTCTAGTCCCCTTTTTAGTTTTACTGTCATTTAAATTTCATGTAATCCAATTTTAATTTAAGTCTTTTAATTTCATTGCAATTTCAATTTTACTTCATGTTCTTGAAAATTTGTGATTTGGTTCTAAATAGTGTTGGTTATAAGTTGTTTCACTTCATTTTAAGCTTTTGTTTATAAAGCAAATCAGTTTTCTTTTAATTCAAAAAATTTCATAGCTTCAAAAAAAAAAAAAAAAAAAAAAAACAAATTCTGTCCTTGAGGTACTGTTTGGAATAAGCTTGGTGTGGGTCGTATGCTTCTTTTGACCCGTATTAGATCTTAACAAAGGTCTTGGTAGAATGTCTCACAAGTTTTTTTTACAAGGTATTGCAAGTTGTATTGGGTAGAAAGTAAGTTTTTACTTTTTCTTTTCTGTTCCTGCAACCTCAATAAGCAGCCCACGAGTCATATTTTTTAGTTCTTAGCCAGCTTGCGTAAGCTCCTTATAAGCTAGAAATAGGGGCAAAAGTGTGTGTGCTGGTTGGACTTCAAGGTTCTATAAGCTTAGGTGCTCACTCCCACTGTAGCTTATTCAGAACAAGCTCAAAAGTAAGCCTCTGGACCTGTTTGAGACTGCAGTTCAGCAGACCCAATACAGCAGCTTATTTCTCCCTTTTTTGTGCTTTTGAGTGCTTAATTTAGGCTTATTTAGATCCCTTAGGTACCAATTAGGATAATTAGTTTAGGATAGTCTAATCTTAGCTTATTAGTTTCTTATTCGTAGTATTTAAATGCTTATTTTCCATTTTTCCTAGTTTAGGATTTCCCCTAGCATAGTTTATTTCCAACTGCTATTTCCCATTTTGATTGTTTATTTTAGTTGTTCCTTAGGCTTATTGTAGTGTTTAATTTGAAGGATAGCTTATCTCTCCTTCTCAACTGCTTATCTAGACTCATTGTGTGCATATAAGTTCCCATAAGGGGTGTTTGTTTAAAGTCTGCCCATATCAGTGGACAATTAAGTCCAACAGCTTATCCCCTTTTTATTTTATCAATTCTCTTGTCTTCAGCTTATTTGGTTCAATAATGTTCATTACAGCTTAAGCTTCTCTTTTTAACTGCTTTTCCATTGGCTTATTTGGGCTCACAAGACTGTCCAATAAGGTGTGTTAGGATCTGTCCAAAAGAAAAAGAATTGAAAAAAAAAATGTGTTTGCCAAAATTTGGCATGGCTGGGAATCGAACCCATGCCACACAGCTCACAACCAACTTGCTTACCATCTCTGCTAGTACATTTCTTGCGTCATACTTCCTTTTACTAATTAGTTAAATACATTTTCAGTTTTATCTTTAAGCTTATTTTAGCTTTTTAAGTGCTGATTTCCCCAAACAGTAGCCATTTTTTTATATTTTTCTTAAATCTAGCATGGCTTAAAGTATTTTGTGTAATTTTTGCAGATTTTTATAAATTCATTTAGTATTTTATAGAATTTAATTTAGTTTTAATCTTAGATAATTCATAATAAATAAAATAAAAGTCGAAAAAATACCCGGCTTTTTTCTAAAATTATTTTTTGTCATTTAGAATGTAGGAAAATTAGATTTGTACTCATAGGACTTAAATTGCATCTTTATCACTTTCGGGACTCGGTGCGTTCCCGGTTTTTCACGTTTTTGCATTTTAGCACATTAGGATGTAGTTTAGCGTCGTTTTATTGTTTCTTAGGCTTAGTAGTATTTTATTTAGAGTTTACTTTGTTTTACATGCTTTATTTTCCTTCCCGTTCTTTAATTTGTAAATTAGCGTAATCAAAACCCAAATTCGTTTAACCAATTCAAGTCCTAATCACAAAACTCAACGACACCGTCAATTTCACACCTCATTGGGACACGACCCGGGAAATCACTTTCCCGGTATCACTTTTATCACATTCGTGAGCTTTGGCACGTTAAACATTTTCCTAAAAGGTTGATTTGTCGAATCTTGCGTTAATTTGATACTTTGATATTTGTGTTTATTCACCACACAAACAATAAACGGAGATCAGCGTCACTCTTTATTTATGACGCCGTCGGATCACCGCCATTAGGTTTTCGTCTTGGCCACGTCAACTTTGTGACGGCATCACCTTATGGTTGTGACGCCGTCGACTTCATCTTCTGACGCCATTGGGATCTAAATCTAGGCCGTCTGAGTTGTGACACCCTACTCTTTAAAACCTGATGCCGTCAAGTGCAAAATAGCAATTTGGCTACTGAGTTGTCATAAAGTATGTCGCGACGGCGTTGCCATTTGGCTGTGACGCCATCACCTTCTGTTCCAGCACCTTGAGTGTCTTGATTCTTGACTTTGGCCATTTTCTTCATATATTAGCTCCTTTTCGTCCGAATAAGTGTCATTCCAGCAATTTGCCTTCAAGAGACTTAAAAAGTGAAATGGAACGAAATTAAGCAGTAACGGATACAAAAGTGATCGATTAAGGGCTTAAATGACCCTTCAAAAGTGTACCTTTTAAATCTTTATCAAATATCCATACACTTGGTATTTGCTTGTCCTCAAGAAAATGTGCTTTTAGCCAATTAATTTATAAGTTAGGGGTCATGAAGCATTAGTTTAGAACAATTCACAACACCTATAATGTCACACCCCCAAAATACCTGTTTTGCAGCGGAATGGAATTCCTGGGGGATGACTGCCATAGCATCACAGTTACAGTTAGATGGAACGACCTAAAGTGTCATTTGAAAAATACATCGTTTGATATAATAAAACATTCAGAGTTTACAAAAGATAGGTCCCAAATGAAAATCAACATGTGCGGAAATAAGTTTGTCACAATCCAAACGATGTTTTAAGGTGCATAAAATCCATGTGAGACGCGTCGACACCGCGACTCTATGATGAGTCCTTATGCATGCCATGTAGTATATGCCTTAGTACCTGAAAATACATTGCTAAAAGTATCAACACAAAGGTTGAGTGAGTTCATAGAGTTTATGTAAATGTTTTAATACGACTACCACAAGTATAGGACATGTATGACAAATATGTCACATAAAAATGTTACAATTGCTATAAGCACATGACACCGAAGCTTGACTGATCATGATGTTCGCCCTAACAGAGTGTTTTGCCAAACAACTCAAATAATGATATTAAATGAAATGCATCCGTTTGACCAGTTGGGACCACCAACCCGGATGGAGGAGTCACCCGCAATAGATCTATTCACTCACCCTCGCTTCTTCCGGAATTAACGGTTCATGATTATGAAATGGGGACATTCAATTGGCAATGAGGTAACTTAAACAATGTAATGAATTTGATATACTTGGTATCGTAATAAAAATGATGTGCAATGTATTCTCCCCCGTAGGTTTGACAATAAGTATAAACTTGAAAGACGGGGCTATGAAAACTCACCTGATACAATGATTGTAATGATATAATGGCAATACTGAAATGAGGTGCAATCTCTATCTGGAACCTAATATGAATGATATGATCTATTATAAATCATGAATATATATCGTACATGCAAATCCACATGTAATCTATACCACTTGTGCAGTTTTGAAAATAGAGTTTATCGTCGAAATATATGTTTATGACATCTTGTCAAGTTACAAAATACTTTACAAGTATTTATGTTGAAACAACATCTTACGATAGTTGTTTAGTGATTTATCAAGAAATTATAGCTTTTCGTCGCAAAATAATGTACTTTGATAATTCGTGAAAGTGGCTAAATGTCCTCGAAAAGCTAGTCGTAAAATAGTAAATATCGAGTGTTAGGAAACAAACTCAATGATTTTAAAAAGCTTGTAACATTATCTAAAAGTCATAACACTGAAATTTTATCCATACAAGTTCCGATCATAAAGAAAAATAATAGTGAAGTGAGGTAGTTGAGCTAAAAATGTAGTTTATGGGTAGTTTTCGGAAAAGTTTGAGTGGTCATAGTTTACTCGTTAGAGCTCCGTTTGACGAACGATTGAACATTTTAAAAAATAGGCTAGGCGAACTCACTTTTACTAGAAGACATCGTTTTCTCAAAAGTATTCTATCGATATGAAAAATGGCTCCAAACATGGTCACTTGCGATAACCACTTTGGTCTAGCAGAAAATATATAAGTGTTAATACTTGTGAAAATAAGTACGATAGCCATAATTTATCCCAATTACAATTACACATTCAAAAATATTAATCCAATTCGTTAAGCCACAACAAGCTATCCATTGGACTAGTCTCGTGTGCTAAAACAACGCCGATCCCAACGCTCCTTTATGGACTCTAAAATGAGTAATTTAAGTAAGCAATCCAAACACTCCATTATATTTTAATAAACTCTCGCGCTTATAAAATATCGTTTTTATAAGGTTTCTAACGTTCCCTAATAATTTATAGGTGATACAATAGAATTTGGTAAGGTTTTCAAAGCTCAAACGGATTCGAAAACGCTTAAAAACACCAATTTTATTTCCAATCAGCTATGGGTACTTTGATTTTTTCAGAAAAATTGTCCGTCTTTGACCATGCTTAAATCTCTCATTTTACACTTTTAAGCTTAAAAATCCCGCGGTTAGTAGTAAAACATCATTTCGGACAACTTTCATGTTTTACATTTAAGCCAGTTCGGACCCGAAAGGGGTCAAAACCTCGATTTAAAATCATATCAGCATGTATATTTTTACAAGTTGCTGTTAAAAAATATAAGTTTCGTTAAACTTTAATTGGCCATATTTTCTTCGTTTTAAGTCCGTTTTCTACGTTCTTTATATCCTCAGAATCGTGATAGTATGTATTAATATATTTTTGATAAATCGACTCTTCTAGTTTATGTTTACAACTTGTTTTTGACCTTTGAAAAACCCTTGACAGCAAGTATATTTTCAGAAAAATAGTTTTCGTCGTTAAACTTGAAAATAGCGTAACTTCTTCGTTATAAATCCGTTTTAACCCGTTCAAGCGACCCCGGTTTCGTTTTAAAGTATATTTTCTGAATATCTAGCCCAAAATAACTCATGACCTGTCGAAATTTCCAGATTTTACAAAAACGATTAGACCTCATTTTTAAGTTGTCGATAATGATTTTTCTAGCGTAATACTTGTTTCAATCACTTCTAATCAACACCAAATCTATTCTAAACCTACCATACACCTTCTTAGGGTGTCATGGGTTTCTAAACATCATCAACAATGATATGTTTCAAGGGATTAATTATAGGAAGAGTTATACTAATAATAAGTACCAAAAACAAATAAAAGTGGTATAGATACACATGATACTTGCATGTTTTCTTACTAGAATGATAAAATAACTCAAGTATGAATATGAAAGAGTAATGAAAATTATAAAAAGCTTACAAGTATTATGATGAGGTTTATGGTAACTAGGTTTCCTAAATACTCCTAGGTTTTTATTGCAAAACCTTAAAAGAAGTATGCTAGTGTTTATAAAATCACTTGAACTTGAAAAATTATAACTTCTTCTTGTTTCTATGCCTTGGTCGATCATCACCAAAAAAAATGGAAGAGTTTTTCCTTAGTCTTCACCTTATAGAATGTGTTTGTATGTTTTATTTTTTGTAAAATAAAGTTGCAAGTAGTTAAATATCTTAACTATGGTTGAAACGGTAATTTAGTAGACAATTTGATCAAGTAACTTGGATGACTAGGGGGAAGGTGTCGACAAGGGAAAAAGAAAAGAAGACTTTGGTGAATTTGTAATAAAATATATATATAAGTTATGCATATAGTAAAATTTGTATTAATTAAGTAGTTATTAAGTGTAGCGTTAGCTAGAAATCGATTTTTACGGAACTAAATAAAATATGTCGAAGTCATAAAAATTATAAAAATACATTTCCCGCAAGTATTGAGTGAATAAATATTTATCGAGTTGAATTTACGAAAACCGTCGTAAATATTTATATATAACAATTTATATACAAAATAAATTTAAAACATCAGGTAAACTAATAATATAATTTTTATAGTCTTAAAGTGAGCATAAAAATATATTAGGACAATTGTTGGAAGTGTCGGATCAATTGTTCAAAATAATTGATCGTGTGATAGCGTTTATTTAATAAATAAATATACGTTAATGAAATATGCAAACCCATGTATAAATTAATATGAAAGTGATGTTACTGATGATATAAAGACTAACTCTAGTCTATAAGAAATTGTTCTCAATGATGTTCCATGAATACGCAGCTTAACCCTCAAGGTTACGCTTATTTGATACTCGTAAACCTAGTTTACGAAAAATGATGAATAGTGAATCATGAATAGTGATTTTTTTCAGGGAATGAATAGTGTTTTATGAATAGTAAAATTTTGAAATAACCTCTCAAAGTCTCAAACCGACTTAAAAATAATGAATAGTAAAATAATGAATAGTAATCGGTGAATAGTAATTTCCCGAGATGAATAGTTAAATTTTCAAAGTTTGTAAAATGACTTGAAATTACGATTTGTCACATATAAGCCCCGCAAAAGTCATAACAAGCACGGAAATTACATACTAGCACCTCACAAGTGGTGTTTGGATACTCTCATCTCTCGGGTGTATATGAAATATATCAAGTTGGAAATAGAAGATAACAGTCATTAACCGGTCCTAGTACATAGATTACCATAGGCTTGAGACTAGATCAAACCTCCATCGCTTTAGCGTAAGCACCTAGGAAAAACTATCCAAGAGGTCTTTTAAAGCGTTGTAACGTTAGGCTTACGGTAGGGAAACAAAGGGTTTGGTTGGATAGGCGATTTAGTGGTGGCAAGTAAAAAATCTTTATGTTACAAGCATGAGAAGAATGGCGTTGCTAAGCCAAGACTTGACACTCTAAACTCTAAATAACCTTGAAACAAACATAAATTTAAAAATAGATGTAGGATGGTAGCCCGTATTTTTTTTTTTTTTTTTTTTTTTTTTTACACTTTTACTCTACCATCCTCTACGATAACATCAAAATAATAAGGATTTATAGGTACATCCCTACACTTGAGTTTTTATTACTCTAACACTAATTTGACCCGAATTAAAAAGATCAAAACACTTGGAGTACATTATTACGTAAATAAAAGGAATTTGAATTTAACGTTTCTTCCCGTCACTTCATACAATTTAACTTTTCCCCTGAGTCCAATCGTCCCAAAACTGTGTACAAAGGATATGACTTGACTTAGCAACTTATGCAAGTAACTAGATAATTGAACTAAGGGTTAAGTATGATAACAATAATGCACTAAAAGTGAGTGCATACAAGGTAGGCTAAGGCGATTTGGGTGTGCATTTGGGGGTGGATTGTAAACAATGATCTTTATTGATATTTCGGAAAACTGAAACATCATGAGAACCGCAAAAAAGATAGGCTCTGAGGGGTTAACTAGGAGTATCGTGTACTAAAGATGAGTACAACGCAAGGGTGTGGGGGAATTATTCAACCGATGTGGAAGAAGTAATTATAATACGGGTATCAAACAAGGGTTATCCTAATGCCTCTTATCATTTAGTTATTCCTAACTACACAAGTGTAGTCTCACTAGTGATCTCAGAATGCATCACAAAACAAGTTTTAGAATCCATTATACTACCGGTACACTCTCGAAGCATTAAAGTGGAATGCTTTAATTCCTACAAATCTAAGGGCGATCCTCACATTTTGGGTGGAATTTAAGAGGTAAAGGGTTTTGTGCTAGTCATATAACTTCCTATCCATGAGACGCTTTATTAAGACTAATGGCCCACTCCTACATGCCATGAAAAATTTTAAATTTTGTACCAAAATTACCCTAACCGATATTTCTCATGGTTTATTACACAAATGGAATTGAACAAGGAAAATAGTCAAGGATAAGCATAGTTTCAAAGTTCCCGTTTTATTTTCCCTCCCTACACTTAAACTGAACATTGTCCCCAATGTTCCCCGAAAGTATCAAAGTTATAATAATGGAAGGTAATTAAAAATGAAAGAAACGAATACTCCCCTGATTAGCTCGGTAGGATCCGTGTGAAGTAGTGGTTAAATTCTTCTCCAAGAAGAACGTATGCGTGAAAAGCTCCATCCAAATCTTATGTATCTTCTTCTTGATAAATAAAACCTGCACACTTGAAGAAAACAAACGAAACCTTCGCGTAAAATTAACGGTAACAATATATATATGACTCTACTAAACTAGGATATAATGCTTGTGGAATGGATGTTTACAGGTTTTCTGGAAAATTAAGACCTGGAAAGTTCCAAAATTTTATAAGTAGGACAGAAAACGAGAAAAAGTTAGAAGCTGTTTCTACTCCTCCTGACGCCGTCGGGTTATCCCGATGACAGAACTGTCTGTGATTTTCTGGAAAAAATTCTGGAAAATTTATATCTTTAGAATCTGGAAAAATTTCCTGCAAAACATCCATTATGATTCGATACAAGCATTTGACTCAAACAAACACACATGTATATCTTTTTAATAATCATAATTCTCATATTCACGTTCTTTTCGAAAACGTGTGTAATCCTCCCTACACTTATCTCTTTTGTAAAATACCTTTATATGTAATTAAGACGAGGTTAAAGACAAAAATAAATCATTTTTACAAATTCAAACATAAGAATAAAAAATCAATAAATGATATACGACACACAAACAAGCAAACAATTAAGCATGAGTTGCCTCCCACGAAGCGCTTTTCTTTATTTATAAGTCTTGTAGCTAGACTCGAAGTCGTGCCCCTACGTGGTCTCATTTTTCATTCTCAATGAAAATTCTATCACATTGAAAAAATTTTCATCGAATCTATACCTAGGCCTTAGGGTCAAGCAATCCTTATAATAAAGTCTCCTTTTCTCCCACATGAAGTTCAAACCTTTTTCAACATCGTCTTCGCTTTTTTCTTCAAAAGCTCTAATGTTGTCTCATTCAAAAAGGGATAAAGGGCCATATCCATTCGTCTTCCAAGGCATCCTATAAGTGACCTCATCGTCCCCTTCCTTAAACCTAACCGTTCCTTCAAACTTGTTATGGCTCATTTTAGACTTTTCAACAAATGATTTTCCTAGCACTACTTGGGATAAGCTATAGTCAATGACACATCCGATGTCTTCTATGACCACAAAATCAACTAAGTAGGTGAAATTTCCTATAAAGACGTGTACATCTTTGACTTTTCCCACAAAGTTGCAAACCCTACCTGGATACTTGGGGTCTCTCCCAATCTTAAGTCTCTCATTCATAATGTCATTGTAAACAGCTGATGACATCACATTAATGGGAGATTCCGTATCTATGTAAGCATGCTCGACATTCCTATATCCAATCATACAAGGGATTTTGTGGTTCCAAGGATTTCCTCTCCTAATCTTTGGGCATATCCTAATGATGGGTGATCGGGGATTATTGATTATGTATTGATGGTAAGCAACCTCTTCCTTAGTGGGGTTAAGATTGAAATAAGCACTATTCTCCTCATTCACATTTTTATCCACTAAGCCATTATCCAAATTACTGCTGATCATAGAGCCAACAACAGAGGCGCTAACCACTTTCTCAACAGCATCCCTAATTGTACTGTCAAATACCTTTTGCTAATCTTGAAGGTTGTTGTTTCTACTCACATAACGGCTTCGGTGGTTGTGTTGGTCATTGGATTGGGGTTTGAGTGAAAGTGATTTATTTGGTGGTGGGTTGTTGAGTGGTGGTTGATTATCACCTTCCATGATGAAAAGTGATAGGGTTACTAACAAAGGTCACAAAGAAGGGGGATAGACTACGAGGAAGCTAAAAATGGGAAAAAAAACTTACTTGATAGGAATCAAGCAAGGGAACCTAAACAAGGTGGAAATCTAACTAGCTATTCTATTCCCTAGCAGCGGCGCCAAAAACTTGATACGCGTATAACGCGCATTCGGGTTCAAAGAAACTTCCTTTTCGTCGAGCAAGTTTTTCAACACCCTAGGTAGTGAACCTAATCGTTGTAGTGTAGTATTAGGGTAAGCCTCGGGAATTGATATCGTTCTCTAGGGGAATAGGAATTCTAGTGAGAAATTACTAGGCTAAGGTTGGGGTTGAGGAAGATTATTTTTTATCTTCTTTATATTTTTTAGAAAATTGAAATTACGAATCTCAGGGTATTGGATTTGGGGGTGGTATTTCTACCGATTACTCTACTTATCTAATTATCTAATTACCTAAACTAAGGTGAGGGTAGTCTATTTCTATTGTTGTGTGCTCGTATGGTGATTAAAAATGTGTTTACCTAGATGCTACTACTCCTTAGTTATCTCCTATTGATGGCTGAATTGTCACGTCCTTATTCTTAACGCGTTATGTCTTCTAAGGTCGTAGGGTATGCGTTTTTCCATAACTCTTTGAGACTACCTTAAGGTTATTGCCTACGAAATCTCTAAGATTCATAAACTAACTCTAAGGTTACCTTTGGATGTTTAGCCTACAATAACTCTAAGTGACTATAAACTAATGTTCACAAAGATTACTCAAGCATTAAAAACAAAACGAATGACCTATCGCAATACTAGGTCAATCACAATTAAGATAAGAGACAACCAATCAATATTCAATACCTAGGTTTCATAGATCTAAGCAAACACACAAGTAAATTAGCCGGACATGGAAAACATGCAAGCATACACACAAACAATTGAAGACATAATTGAATTAATGAAGCAAATCACTTATCTTGTTGTAAAATAGGGTATGGAACCCTAAGATACTTCCCAAGACAGCCAAAGTTCAGTTTAGATTTTACTCCCCAAAACTACCTCTCTAAAATTCTGAAAATTTTAATTCTATGTATAGAGTTACAATATGCGACGGCGTCACTCTTTATTTGTGACGCCGTCGGATCGCTGCCATTAGGTTTTCGTCTTGGCCATGTCAACTTTGTGACGGCGTCACCTTATGGTTGTGACGCCGTTGGCTTAATCTTCTGACTTCCTCGGGATCTGAATCTAGGACGTCTGAGTTGTGACGCCCTACTCTTTAAAACCTGATGCCGTCAAGTGCAAAATAGTAATTTGGCTACTGAGTCATCACAATGTATGTCGCGACGGCGTCACCATTTGGCTGTGACGCCGTCACCTTCTGTTCCAGCAGCTTGAGTGTCTTGATTCTTTACTTTTGCCATATTCTTCATATATTCGCGCCTTTTCGTCCGAATAAGTGTCATTCCAACAATTAGCCTTCAAGAGACCTAAAAAGTGAAAAGGAAGGATACAAAAGTGATCGATTAAGGGCTTAAATGACCCCTCAAAAGTGTACATTTTAAATCCTTAACATTGTGCACTTGAACTGTTATTCAAAGACTGGTTATATACCATGTCGCCTTATGCTGATGCGCTATTGTTACACTGTTATTTTAGGGGTGCCACCGCAGTTACAGCCAACATTTACTGGCACTGATGTTGTCCGTGAAAGTAATACTCGCTTACTGCTTAGTGGTAAGTTACTCACGTATGATCACTGCCTTTCCTATATCGTGTTAAATCCGACCACTTTTTTATGACATTGGTGCTTACCTCATAGGTCCCCCTTGGAGTACATCATGTTACAAACTGAAGGTGACATTCAGCTTACAAGTTTAATTAGTAGTAGGGGTCAACGCGTGGATCTTGATCACTTGCCAAAGCCATTCATGTACGGAGACAGGTTGGACACATAACCTGCAGTATTAAGTTCAAACATATAAAGGTTCATTGTCTTGCTGAGCCTGATGAGAAACTTTTTGTTTTTACTATTGTTATATAATTTATTGTTATACGATGTTACTAAAAAATGTATACAATGGCATTATGTACAAATATGTTGACGGACTACACCAGGTGTGCTTACTTGGCACGTTTTCGTTTTACTACATGTGGAGCAGACAAATGGCGATGTTCTTGAAATCAAAGATGCAGATATCAAAATAAAGCTACATCAGGGAAAGAAGCAATTTTTTATTATGCTATGGTGAGTAGCAGTTCATTTGCTATGGTTTATGAAGACATAAAAGTTAGCGTTAGATAATTAGATAGTCATGAAATAAAGTCGGGAATACTTATGTATTATTGCATCTATTTTCGAGAATTAGTTAACATATCAACAAAGGTGTTTGGGATTGCTTCCTGAAATTCCTTATATGTTTAGTGTCTTTCGGTACAACATATGAACAACTTTGCGCATTCAAGTTTTCGTTTTAAACTGTCTATGATTAGTCGACGATATAATAAGATTTTTTTAACTATCAAGTCCAGGGTCGCTCAATATCACACTCTTTATCTGAGTATTCCATTAAAATGAGTGTAAATTACAATATCTAACACAAAAAAATGATAGTTTGACTAGGAAAAGTTAGCAAAAGGTCATGTATTTTAACCGAATGTCAACTCTTATAATTTGCCATAAACCATTTTGCAGGCCAACATTCATGGTATGCGCAAAAATACATACCTTTTCTTGATCAAAACAGGCCCAAACTAAGCGGAAACAAGCCGTTAATGCCTAATATTTGTTTTTTTCTTGAGTTTTTGCATGTGCAGGTACGGATATGACAAAACACACAAAAGAAAGACAAATCAGACCAAAACCTAGCACGAGAAGGAAGAGAGTGCAAAAGCTGAAGCCGGGAAATCAAATTGAGTGAATTTGAAGATTTGAATGCTCAAAGGATGATTTTTGGAAGCTTGGATCATATTTGGAGAAATTACAGAATCAGTCCTTCAACATTGGCTAAATGACATATTCTACCCTGGAAATATAAAAAATGTCATTTTTGGTCCCTCATCATTCCTACAATTACAAAACACACCCTTATATACCAATCACCCAAAAACGCCCTTTCACTTTCCCTAAATACACTTCATACCCTTTAAAGCCTTAAAATTCCACTTTTAGTCCTTAATAAATCCCTAAGTCCAAAACCCCTTTTTAACCTATCAAACTAAACCTGACCCTAGTCTTATTATCCCTTGTGACCCCATTTTATACCAAACGAACCACCCATCAAATGACCCCTCCCTTACCTTTTAACCCCTAGTCAACAAACCAGTCAAACGTAATAAAAATTACCAAATTCCCTTTTACGCGCCCAAAATACCAGTCACTATACATCTTCACCAAATCACTCCACCTAAATTTCACCACAATTAAGGGTAGATTCGTACATTCCCTGACACAACGAATGCCACCTTGGCAATCCGTGTGCCAAGGTGTTCTTTGATTTGTGGAAGTCATGTCATCAGGTGAATCCAAGGGACGAAAATGAAGAGGGACTGCTGGGATTGCGAAATCAGCACAATCAATGGTTGAGATGAATTCAAACAAGCACAAATCAAGTTTCCTGAAGCTTCCAAGCTCCTCAAGCTCGACTATAAAAATCCCCAAATTCCTCACATAGTGATCAAGTAGTTCTAGGTGTTTTTAGTGTGTGTAATTTCATTTTCTTAAGTATTTTTAAGCTTTCTAATAGTTTTGTAATCCTGAATTCAGTTTATTGTACTCAAATTTCATTAATGATAATTTTACTTTTTATTAAGAAAATTTCACTTTAATTCTTCTGTCTTAAATCATCTGTTATTGTTATTAAGTTGTTGTTAGTTTAAAATTAGCTTATTACACTTTAATTTAAACTTATTTCTATTTTCAAACCAAAAATCCTTGAAAAATAAAAAATATTGTCAAAACTGTTTGTAAGCTTCCAAAAGCTTGTAATACTGTTTACTTAAGCTTAGATAAGCTTAAGATAGCTTATTTTAAGTCTCATTTAGTTTTCAAAACAGTTTACACACCTAATCACCAAAAATCACAAAAATAATCAAAAATTTACCTATGCTTAACATGGATAGCTTTGGAAGTGGTCGTAATGGATTGGCCAGATGGACTTTTACCAGCTTATTCTCTGAATACGCTGGAGCTTGTAGCTGCCATTAAGTTGGTGCCCTTGTTTAGCTAGGGTCCCTAGTGAGTTTACAAGTCTATTTTAGTTTAATATTGAATGTTACTGTTCCATTAGTATATATCTGTTAGAATTAGCTTATAAATGTTCATTTAGCTTATTTTCATCTATTCTCAGCTTATTATATTTGATTTGGTGTTAATTTAGCTAGTTTCAACTTATCTGCATACATTACTGTGCAATCTGATTCATGTTGCATTTGTGGCATTTGTTGTTAACAATAGCTTAATTTCACTCATATTAGTCTTAAACCAGTTAGTATAAGCTGTCTTTAAGGTTACATAGCTTTAATCACTTATTTGCATACTAATCTCTCAAATCAGTTTACATTCAAGGGTGTTTGGTTTAGAGTAGTTTTAGGTAGTTAGGTCTGTTCTAGTAGTAATATATGGTCTAGTCAATCTACATTAGTTCCTATTAGGTTTGTAATTGCATAAAATCAGTAGTTTAAATTGTAAAAAGTCAAATCCTACTTATAATTGCATTTTAGATAGATTTAGTTGGAATTAAGGTGCATAATCTAGGATTTAGGTTTAGTTAGTTATAATCTAGCTTAATTAGGTCTTATTATAGCTTATTTTATCATTTTCATTCATTGAGAAGCAATCAAAGTTCATTTTAGTCAAAATTCAAGTGTTTCCAAAAAGTAAAAAAAATCCAAAAACAGTTTCAACAGGCTCTACTTTTGCATTTTTAATTTACTCATCGTAAGCTCAAATCAGCTGTAATTTTGGGAATCTAGACTTTAAAAGGTTGTATTTAAACTGGTATTTTCAGATTAGTTTTCAAATTTTTCTAAAACAGCTTTAAGATAGCTTAAATTTGGGTACCTGTCACAAAGTTGCCCTGCATCAGTGTGTGCTGACAGCAGTTGGCCATTTTCAAAAGCTTGCCAAAAGTTTTAAAAAGCTCATTTCAGGTTCAATTTGGTTTTTATAAGCTCTCAACTGAGTTGGTTTGAGGTTCCAGTTTGAATTAAGTCATAAGCTCTTAGCATCAAGCTTCTAGGGAAGCTTAAAGTTGAGCATTTGAGGCTGTTTGGCTGTTTGGATTTTGCATTGCAAGAAGTGCTTATCAGCTTATTCATTAGTCTTGTCTCATCTTAATAAGCTTCTATAAGTGAGTCAGAGGAGATTTGAGCTTAGTTTAGAGTTTGGTAGCTTATTGGGTCCTTTTGCTTAAATTAAGTGCTTATTTCCAAACAGTTGCCACTCAAAGTGCTTTTTTCATCAGTTGCTTTTCTTATTTTTCCTAGATTCAAAATAATATTTAGGTTTAATCTGTAATTTTTCACATTTTTCCTAATCCATTTTCTATTTTTCTAGATTTAAAAAAGTCATTTTTAAGCATTTTTAAATAGTTTTTAATTCAAGAAAATCATAAAAAGGTCACAAAAATGTAAAATTAATTTTCCTAGGTTTAGAAAAATCAAAAAGTCATAAAAAGTATCTTTCCACATTTTTTAAAGTTAATTTTGTATTTTCTAAGCATTTCATTAGTTTTAATCAATTTTTAAATTCATAATAAATAGAAAAAAGTCAAAAAAAAAAAATATAAGTTCTGTTTTAAAAATTATTTTTAGTTTATTTAGACTTTTGAAAAATAGTTTTGTAATTTTCTTGCAAATTTTCATATTTTCTTACTTTTTAAATCAAATTTAAAATACAAAAAAATAGTTTTTAATTCAAATAAAATTAAGAAAAAAATAGTTTTAAATTTTTGATAATTTTTAAATTACATTTTTAGCTATAAAAATTATTAGTTCGCTTTTAAAGGTTAATTTGGATTAGTTTGCATTTTAGAGTACGTTTAAGTAATTTCGTAATTTACGTTTTAGTTAAATTTGCATAATTAGTTAAAATTTATTGTTTGCACATTAGATTTAGTTAGTTTAATTACCTTTCATTATTATTTCTTTCCCCATAGTTTAGAAATCACAATTATCCCTTTTATCACTGTTCAAATCCCGAATAATGTAACGTGAGTTTTTAACTCAATTCATTCTTCGCTAGGAACGATCCGGAGAGTCAAACCTAATACGTTTGAGTTTCTCTATAGTATAATTGGTTTCCCGAAATCAATTAATAAAAATAGTGAAAAAAAGAGCACTGGAGCAACTAGCACCAGTACCATACCTAGCTACCTATGGTCTTCCATTTGTCTACCCACATAGCTTATTAGTTATCACAACATATTTTATTTGTCATTACTATTAGTTATGTAGGACCTTACTTTTATCAACCTTATCACTTTACCAAGCAAACCCAACACACGTAACCCAAGTTACGCGTATAAAACGTGAAACACAAACACAAACAAAGCTTAGAAATAAGATGAGAAAGATGGTGACTTGAATATGAATTCGTATGTGAGAGGATAAGATAAACACAATATGTTATATTACTTCAAAGGAAAACACACACACACACACACTTTCAAGCACACCCCTCAAATGACCATTTGAGGGGTATTTATAGTCCAAGGGACTTGATGCCCTAAAGGCTTTCTTATGGGCTTCGTGGGCTTGGACATGGTTTGGATTGGATAAAAGGCAAGCCTTACATAACTAGTACCCATTTAGCTTAGTCCAATCCACGAGCCCGTTGACTATTCTATCACGATATCTAACACAGGTTACAAAGTTCCTAATCGTGAATGACCATCACTTCTAATAAAAACTATTAAGGCTAAAAATCTCCCCCTAAGGGGTGGTCATTCAAATGATGCTCCACTTGATTAGGTCTTTACTTTTCTCGAGCTTGAACTTTATGTGTAGATATAGAATAGTCTTGATTCTTTGTTCCTTCATGCTTTGTGATCGTTAATGTGGTTGTCTCGTTGTCAACTTCGTTGGTTAGGTATCTCCACGTCTTTCTCCACCATGCTCACACTTCTATTTGTCTTTTGGTTACCAACGATGTAGTTCTCGAGTCTTTAGATTTATTGACGAAGAATCATCTTTAACTTTGTGTAGCCTTTGATTATGATGAGAACTTTCATGTGTTTTGGTATGAGCATGTGGCGAGTCACGATCCATCCGCTCCGAGATTCCATAAGAAGAAAACCTAAAACAGGTTAGTAATAAGCGGATTCCGGCACTTACAAGTTTGAATTTTGAGGGTGTTAACAAAGATAGTGTGAAAACACATGTCTAATTCTCACAAAGGCCGTTCCTGAACCGGAGTCCCACAAGTGAGATAACGCGATATACCGAAGTACATCTACAGTTCGATGAGTCGAGGTACACAAGCATCACCCCACGAATCGTAGACCGCTTTGAGACACACCTGCGTAATCCACGGGAGTTACCGAAGTGACCTGCCGTCGGTGCTTGATGTTGACCCTGGCGGAATTTCCATTCAATCAAAGATCACGATGTGAAACTTCTCATAAATGTTCTGGCAAATTGCTAAGATCTGCGTAGGACTCTATAATATATCACTTGTGTCCTTATTGATGAACAACTAGCGATGTCATGTCATGTGTTCCTATGAGATCTTTTGATGAATCTCGTGGCTCTAGACTCAATTAGTGCATTTTGGTTTTCCTAAGCGGAGACTAGGGAGAGGGTCTCCTTCTTCAATATCAACGATCTCTAAGAGAAGGTCGATAGATTATGTAAGGTTCCCAGTGAGAATGAAACAAATCCTTTTAAGAGGAATTGAGTGGCTAGAAGGTTTAGTGCAGTGCGGCCACTGGGTCCATGACGCTTTGTCTTCAATACCAGTGTCATCTAGTGACAACCAAGAGCGATGAATTGAACCCGGTTTATGCCCTAAGGTTGAATATGGAGGGCTATTTCTTTTCACCCTTTCTTCACATTTCTTTTTAATTCTTCAACCCCTTCTTTCTCCTTTCTCACATTACTCCTTTTTTCAATCATACCTAAGGACTTCTAATACTAAACTATTTGTGATGTCCTTGGGTAGATCCCTCTGGCTCTGGCGGATCATAGGACGAATTTCCTATCCTTAGTCACCTTATAACTCCATAACTGTCCTATTGTTGCCATAAAACCATTTTTCTTGAAAATCTCTCAGAGTGTTTATGATAGAAAACATGTTTGGAACACTCTGAGAGTTTTATATTTTCAGAAACACTCCCCCTTTACATGTGCTTATGAGTTTTGACAGAAATCTGCACATATAGGGTAGAGTTTACACTTTTTGAATTGATCGGCTCATGATAGACAATTCCCTACGAGACACGGTTACGTTGCCTAGTTAAAGAGTTCTATTGTCAGTTTTTAGGTGACAACTAGCTCTAATAACCACCTTGAAGTTGTAAACACTTCTTGAAAAGAAGGTTAGACCCATGTAAGTTCATGTCTATCACAAGTTTCTAAATGGTACATTTTGACTTTGATTCCCGTTAATTCATTGGTTCCATCTGAGTCGAGCTCATTTTGAGATTCAAACAACGATCATTAAAACTTTTGATCACATTTTAATCACGTCTCCTCCCCCTCAAAAATAGCATATTCGTGATATTTTTGATATCAACGGATTAAACCACATTTTAGAATCTTTTGGGGAGACAAACGGATTTGATTTAAGCATGAATATGGAACATTTTAGTTTTATACTCCCCTTTAATAAAGCATAATCAATTAAAGGGTTTTAGAGGGAGTTATCTTGAGCACAAAGTATTTTGAAAGATTTTGAAAATCTTTTGAACAATCTTGAAAAGGTGCTCAAGATGATGATGATTTCTCACCATTTTAAATGCAATCTGCGTACACTTGATTTTACTATAAAAGCACGAGTTTTGATTTGAAAAATAATCAAAAGTCATCATTTTAGTCCGGGTTTCGTATCAAGTATACGAAAGCCATTTATTTGAAGAAATTTTGAGAAACGACATGTTTTGGAAAACATATTAAAGAACTCTCGCTCAAGCATCTGTACATACCCGTATCATTGTTGAATGACATTTCTAGAAACGTACAGAATATTGATTATACAAGAGACATGTCGTGAGAAGAATATTTTTGGATTTTTGATTTTATATTGTTTTTGTATTTTTTGAAAGTTTTATATTTTTATATTTTGATTTTGTTGGTTTTGTATTTTGTTTTTCAAAAGAATATTTACAGCGAAGCTTGTTGGAAAATCATTTTCAAGAAGATTCGAGAAGACGCTCTAACTCCTCAGGGGTTAGGCTTCGCATTCCAATTCGTCGAACTAAATAGTCAAACCTTTCTTTTGGAAGGGCTTTAGTTAATAGATCGGCGAAGTTGGTAATCGCTTCACGAAGAATAATTCAACAGTACCATTTTCGACGCACTTTTGATGAAGTGGTAGCGGACTCGATATGTTTAGTCTTTGAGTGATGAACAAGATTGCATGATATGGCTATGGCACTTTTCGAGTCACAATACATAGGTATTTTATCGAAAGTAAAGCCATAATCTGTGAGTTGTGTTCTCATCCATAGAACTTGAGCACAACACGCAGATAGAGACACATACTCAGCTTCAGTTGAAAGTGCAAAGTGTAATCTTGTTTCTTTGAAGACCAGCTTGACCAACTTTTCACCCAAAATTGTGCTCCTCCAGATGTACTTTTGTCAGAACTTGATCACCGCGTGGTCCGCATCTGAAAAGGCAATAAGATCAAATCCAGATTCCTTCGGATACCAAAGTCCCATGTGAATGGATGTCTTCAGGTACCGAAAGATCCTTTTAACCTCTTTGAGGTGCAGTTCGGTAGGCTTTGCTCAAACCGTGCTAATAAGCAAACAAAGAAAATGAATATCCGGTCGACTAGCAGTAAGATACATGAGAGAACCAATCATGCTCCGATATTTCTTCGGATCAATAGGTTTCCCAAAAAAATCGGCTCCAATTTTTGGTGAAGTTACCATTGGTGTTCCGACCGAATCACAATTATCCATACCATGATTTTTCAAAATCTCAGTTGTGTATTTAGCTTGATTTATAAAAATTCCACTAGGGATTGATGTATTTGTAAACCAAGAAAGAATTTTAGTTCCCCATCATGGACATTTCAAATTTACTTTTCATGAGATTTTCAAAATATTTTGAAAGATTCGGATTAGTGGACCCAAAGATGATGTCGTCCACGTAAATCTGAACAATCAAAATATCGTTTTTGCATTTTTGTGTAAACAAGGTAGGATCAACTGTTCCTTTGGTGAAATTGTTTAGGATAAGGAAAGAGGACAGCTTCGTCATACCACGCCTTCGAGCTTGTTTCAATCCATAGATTGCCTTTTTGAGTTTGTAGACGTAGTCGGGATGATTCATGTCTATGAAGCCTTCTCTGGCTCGACTCCACGTACACTTCTTCTTTCAGGGTTCCATTCAAGAACGCGGTCTTAATGTCCATCCGATAAACCATGATGTTTTTGTGAGCGGCATAGGCTAAGAAAATCTCGACGCTTCTAGTCTAGCTACCGGCGTGAATGACTCTTCAAAGTCTATCCCTTCCTCTTGTCTCAGATCCTTTGGCCACAAGACGAGCTTTGTTGCTAATGACAGTCATCTCTTCATCCCTTTTGTTCTTCCATAACCATTTGAGATCAATGACGTAAATGTCAATTGGTCTTGGAACCATTTCCCAAGAGTCATGAAGACGGTATTGGAGAAGTTCCTCCTGCATTGCTTCTATCCATGCGGGATCTGCCATTGCCTCGCGAATGTTCTTTGGCTCTATATTGCTAATTGAGCAAAGATAAATGCATAAGTCGCAATCGGTGGCAAGTTGACGTCTCGTCTGAATTGGCCTTGAAGGTTCACCAATAACTTGTTCAATTGGATGGTCTTTAGTCCACTTCAGAGTAGAAGGATACCGTTGGTTAAACGTATGCGAGTTAGATGGTTCTCGTAAGCTAGAAGATGATTCAGCTGATTCCGTAGCAAACGGGTTTTCAAATAAGTCTTCATCTAACGTTGCATCGCTTTGGTTTTGGTTTTGCTCATCAACTGCTGGTAGAACGGGTGCAATAACCGTAGTAGATGTAGATGATGTTGATGGAGTTGGTGCATTGGTTTTGACCGTTGTAGATGCATCTTCTGTTGGTGGTGGAGGATGATTTTGAGCGGTGCAATGCGGAATGATGGTTTTGATGCATTTGTCGAAGTTCCACCATAGTATTCATCGAACATTAACTCAAAGAAATTCTCCCATTCTTGTTCTTTAGGATTGTCAATCGGAGTTGATTGAGCTCTTTGAGGTACGAGTCCTAAACCGATGTGTCCGTAAGTCTGCTTGTTTAGTGCGGGTTCTAGAGCGAGTCTCTCAGAAGCCATATGTGAAAGTTCGTCAAACTTCACATTCATCGCCTCTCATGATCCTCCTAGTTCTCCCTTTGTTATACACCCCAATGCCCTCGAAGTTATCTCAATATCCAACGAAGATTCCAATATCACCTTTTGCTTTCAGTTTTCCAAGATCTTCTCTCTCATTCGTAGGATAGCACAAAGCGCCAAATACGTGAAAGTAAGAGATATCCGTTTTCTGTTATTCACAAGCTCATATGGGGTTTTCCTGAATCTTGGATGGATAAGGGATCGGTTCCGAGTGAAACAAGCAAAGGGCAACAGATCAACCCATAGAAATAACGGTCCACGAGAATAGATTAGCATTGTGCGAGCGGCTTCCACAAGAGTTCGATTTCTTCTTTCAACTACCCCATTCTCCTGTGGAGTTCTAACAACTGATGTCTGATGTGTGATTCCAACATCTTCAAAATAAGATCTTAACTCCTGATTAGTGAATTCTGTGCCGCTGTCGTGTTCACAACCCTTACAGGAGTTTGAAGAGGTACTTGAATACGTTTTAGAAAGGTGATGATGATGCTTGGTGCTTCGTCTTTTGATCTCAGAAACTTAACCCATGTATATCTTGAATAATCATCGACGATGACAAGAATATACTTTTTCCCATTAATGCTTTCAACTCTCATTGGGCCACATAAGTCCATGTGCAACATATGCAACTTTGCTTCCGAACTAGGTACGGTTTTGGGTTTATATGATGCTCTTTTGCTTTTTCCTTGTTCGCATGATGGACATAAGTGATCCTTGGTGTATTTGAACTTTGGAAGTCCGTTGACGATGTTGTCTTTGGCAATTTTGTTGATGGTGTCGAAATTGAGATGGGATAACCGTCTGCGCCACAACCGGACTGTGGTTCCGATGCTCGTGTCATAAAACATATTGGTGATGAAGAGGCCATTTGATTGATGTCGATAGCATACAAGTTTGTATCACGATTCCAGTTAAGAGATCAGTGCCATCCAAGTTTCTAACGAAGCATGAATTTCTCCTAAAAGCAACCTCTAAATCGCATCACGAACTGCCCGATCAAAACAAATTGTGTCCCAACCCTTCGACATAGTAAACTCAAGTGATCAAATAATTTCCAAAAGGTAGATCTCCATAACCCATGATAGCTGCTACATGATCATTTCCGAAACGTACGGTTCCCATGAATTTCCAGACGAAATTGATCACAGCGTCAGATTCCCGGTTATGTGCTTGGAGCAACCCGAGTCGACGATCCAAAGACAAATTTCGATAACCTGCCAAGAATGAAAAAGAATATTGTGGAAACCGTTTTGATTTTGGTTCCTTTGGGTTAGAGGTAAAATTCTGATCACACTCAGAGAGGTTTTCTACAGGGAAGTCTGGTTTATCACTCATTGTTCCATTCTGGAGTGTGAAAGTTCTACCCGTGGGTTTCCAAATATCATCCCTAAAGTATACACGTTGGTTCCTGTCAAGAGTGTAAAGCCTAAGTTTTGAAACTAGTCTTCCTACTCTTTTAGCATAATTACTTTTTGGGACGTTCTTCTTAACAAAGCTTATCATTCAACATTCTTAGAAACACAGTCATCTTGAACATTTAAAGATTTCTTGCAAGTTAAACAAAGAGATTCAACACATTCATTAGACTTAGCAAGTTTCATAGGTTCAGTACATTCAGATGAAATGTCTTTCTTATTCAAAAGCTGTAAATTCTTAGGGTGTTCTTCTACTTTCTTCTCTTTATTCAAGCTACTACTCTTAGAGGCATGCGAGACTCTATTGTTCCTTGTATTGCTCTTAGGCTTTAGTCTGCTGCTCCTAGTGGTGCTTTCTAGTCCTGTAGAAAGTGAGGCACACGCATTAGGATTCACATTTTTATGAAGGGAGGTGGTTTCAGCTTTACTAGTCTCTTTAGAGTGCTTTTCTAAACTTATGTCGTTTGTTCCATATGTTTTAGATGTGGAGGCAGACGCGTTAGTGGTACTCATCTTAAAAAGGCCAGGTGCTAAAACTTTTGGTTTCTCGATAACCGCTTTTCCCTTATCAACATTTTGTTTAGGTAGGGCAGGTGGAGTGACTGGTTTTGATGAAACATTTTTCTCATTGACTTTTGGAGGAGGCATAGAAATGCATATTTTGGTTTGGAAACCGGTTTGGGAACATTTGCTTTCTCCGCAGTCAATGGTTTTAATCACAGATCCACTGCCTTTCCTTTTTGACTTTCCAAATGAGCCCTCAAAAGATCATTTTTCGCTTTCATGTCATTGTAGGCACGCTCATACGACAATTTGTCATATTTGCATTCCTCGGTTTTTCGATCAAGTTGTTTAAAATATGACACATTTTCTTTTTCAAGTTTTTAAAGAGCTTTTTCATATTTTGAAACAATTTCGAGGTCTCATCCTGAGTCTTTCATGATCTTCAACATGTAATATGTTTGCAAAATGATGGACATAATATCAGAGTCGAACATCTTCGAGAGTGAATCATTTAAATTTTCCAAAACTTTGATGTGTTCAACACTTTCATTAGCTTGCTTTACTGTGGATTTATGGTCCTTGACAAAGTCACTGCTTTCTTTCAAAAAGGCTTGTTCAAAATGAATTACCCTTGAGTTGATGTTAGTCAGCCGAGGGGCAATTTGAGTTTCAAAAACTTTTTCTGTTCAATATCAAAACTATTAAACCAGATGTTTGTTGTAATATTGGTTTTAGTTTTAACGGTCTCTGAAGATCTTAATTCTCATTTTCACTTTTTCCAAAATACTTCTGGCATCACTTGTGTTAAAAGGATTGTTTGAAGACATTTGTTCAATGTTCAAAAGAGATTTGGAGACAACAACTGGTTTTGAAACTGATTTTGAAACTGGTGTTGACACTTTGTTTGAAACACTTGGTTTGGTGGAAACGTTGATTGAGAAACAAACGAAATACCATTAATTTTGTTCCATGTGTTATAATCAATTGGTTTGATTTCCGGATGTTTTTGTTTCATTTTTGATCTACTCTCCTCGAGATAGTTCCAACGCTTTCAAGAGAATCATGCACAAGTATGGGTTCATGCAAAGGTTTTCCATTGTGCAACACATTCTGAGATTTCGAGCTTTCTTGAGGAAACCAGGAGGTGAGTTACCAAGAGCCATTTTATTTGTAGTATGAAAAATCGGATTTACTTGATTAGAAAGCATCTTGATTGTCTTAGCGGAATGACCCGCTGTAAGAAGTAAATTATCCAATTTCTTGATTTTTTCCGTGTTATCGAGAATTTCATCAAGAAGAGAATCTTCTCGTTTTGCAAAATCAGAAATCAACTGTTTCTTCTCTTTTTCAAGATCGAAAACGTGCTTTTTGTTTAGACAGTTGGTCATTTAGATCAGAAATTTCCTTGTTTAAAGATTTGATTTTCAAATTCATATTCACATCAAGTGTGTCATACTTGAGTTGCAAATCTTTTTCTCTTAAAACAGAATCTCGATAACCAATTTCTAACTCTGAAATTTTGTTTGTATGAAATTCATAGGCTCTGGCGTGCTCCTTGTAACTCTCAAGCTCAGCGGTCAATTTAGCATTCGCGGCCTTAACTTTATGATTGACCGCTTCTAACTTTCTCAATTTCAATGCCACAATTGTTGATTAATGATTCTAAATAAGCACGTGTTTCCTCATCGCCTCAGATTTTGTGCCACACAGCCTCCACTAGGATCCACATATGGAGTTTCGGAGTTAGTATTGCTACAACTCGGATTGTCCATGTATGTATCATAAGTAGGTGGCGTCACGTAATTCTGTTCGTCATGAGTAAACACATCAAATATGACATTGTTCTAGCATGGATCAATGATTGGTACCTCGATCGTGGCGCCATAGACAGAGGTGAGTCCTCGTCGTCATACTTAGCTTCCTGAAGATTTGCCATGAAGATGCAATTCGCATTGAGTTCCTCGAGGTCTTCCAATTCATCCAATAGCGAAAAGTCATTTCCTCAAAGACTCAATCCGAACCCCGCTTCTTGCTTATCTGCTAACAGAGCAGCTCAAGAAAATCACCATTCTTTTTGTGCGCTTAGTGGGACAGCTTTCTGCCATGTGACCCACTCCTTGACAGCTTATAACACTTAACTGATACCCCGATTCACATTTCCATAATTCCCAACGACCGAGTCAGCAACATACCCATTCTCGATTACCCAACGCTCTATTCCCAACATTATGTCCAATCTGATTTCCAACATTCTGACCCAACCGATACCCCGATACGGAACTCGCCTGATTACCCATGCGATATCCGAGCATATCCCGCTGATTCCTAATAACTCCAACCATTTGACCTTGATTACCCATATTTACACCCGGTTGTGCAATTTTCCTGCTAAGTGCGAGTGTTTGATGAAATCCTTTGGTTGTTGTTAGTAGGTGTGGAATAGCGACCTTTGATTACTTTTCCCAAGAGAGAAAGTATTTGGGACATAGGGTCTTCTTGATCGATTCGAGATCTCGGATTCCTTGTTCCCTGGTATTGTGGATATTGTTGTTGAAAGACTTGTTGTTCTTGTGGATAGAATTGTTGTTGTGGTTGTGGAATGTATTGCTGCAAGTTGTTGTTGTTGGAAGATGATGAAGCTTGTTGTTTGTATTCACCGGTTGAGTCTTTGTAATAAGTGCCAATGGATCATGATTCTTTGCCAATCTTTCTTTCCTGACTTCATTCACTTCATTTTGGTTTTGTTTCAAAAAATCGTTTAGTTGATCAAAGTTCACCTGATGTAAGTCCTTTGTTTGGTTGAAAATAGTGACATATCGCCCCCATTCTTCCGGAAGATTGTTCAGAACTTGATGTTTTGAACGATAGTTCTGGGTGTCAACTTGTTTCTGGTTAGCTCATTCATCAAAGTGCAAAACCTTCCATAGTAGGATTCAATGGATTCTCCTGGTGTAGATGTGAACTTTTCCCATTCAGTTAGCAACTTGTTCTCCATGTCTTGATGACCAATTTCGCTCCATGACAAAGTCGCCTAACACGCTCCCACATATCGAAGCAGCTTCACAACCGCTCACCGCAGCAAAGATGTCTATAGGTAAACCCAGCTTGGATAATATGAATTGCCATGTCATCCGCTTCGACTTGTTTCGATCCTCTTAGCAGTATCGATTCGTATTGAAGACGAGAAGATGGTTGGGACGGGAGGTGTTGCATCCGCATTTCCGTGTACATGAACTTGTCGAGGCTTGAAGGGTCCATCCCGAATGGATTTAATCATGAGTTTTCCATTAGGTTTGGTCTTGATGTAACGAAGCATACGACTTGTCCATTGAAGATAACCACCTTTGGCCAACATAGGAGGACGGTTTTCGACACCGGCTGCATGAATGTCTTGTTGAGTAGCCATTGATGAAGGTATGATCTGATAAAGTTGATGTAGGATTGATTCAACGATAAAGGAGTTGTGGTTGATGAAGATTAAACTCGGTTGAGGTGATTCGAAAGTCGCATCAGAACCTTGGTTCTTAGGCTTAAAAAAAAATTTCCCAAAATTTGAAATTCACTATAAAAATCAATTCTAAGGTCGTATGAAAATTTTGAGTTATGATAATTTTGACGCCAAATTTGACCCGAAAATTTGAATTTAGGCCCAAAAATTTGAATTTTTGACCAAAATTTTCAAGTTAAACCAAAATTTAATTTCAAGTAAAATTGAACGCTTAGTCTCCTCAAAAATTTAAATTTTACTCAAGTTTTCCCGCCATTTTTTTTTTTTATTTTAAACCTTATGCGAAAGAGCTTAAGCGAGAGAACCTGGGTTAGTAGGAAATGGTTACTTAGTAGGATGTTAGGGCTGAGGATTCCTTAGGATCTTGTAGGATCTTAGGCGAGGATTCCTTAGGCTTAGAATCTTAGGCGCTGCGTAGTTTAAAGTTACGAGTAGAAAGTTATGCGTAAGATCGGATTAGCTATGCGTAGAAAAGCTACCGCGAAGAAAATGCTTACGCCAAAAGTATTCTACGCAGTAGTCGAAACTTATGCCGTTAAGATTAGGGTTTTGCCTAAAAATCCTTTACACTATCACGTAAGAGATATCCAAAAGTCGGTGTTCCACAAACTTATCCAAGTGAGGAAGCACCGAGTCACCGCTTAAGCTCAAGAATCTGCACCAAAAGGTTACGAGTAGAACCTTATGTAGTTGACTTTCTTATCGAGTAGAACTAGGTTTTGACCTACTGTGAAAAATTTCAATGATTCAAACGATTTCTCTTGCACATATAGCCTTAAAACACCCAATAACACAAATCTTTTGACCTTTTTCACCCAAAGTGCTTAGAAAAGTTACGAGTAGAAATGACCAAATAACCAAATACGAGCTTAAAAATGAAGAAAAACACGAAGCTTGAACTTTTGCAAAAATTGAAACTTTAGCACCAAATAAACCTTAAACCACAAGAATCTTGAATTTTGAGTGCAAAATTAAAGCTTTAAGCCGACAATATTGACTAACGTGAGCTTACGTGTAACCCTTCAAAATAAACACAAACACTCCTAAACCATTGTTAGGCGATTGATACCAATTGTAGGACCTTACTTTTATCAACCTTATCACTTTACCAAGCAAACCCAACACACGTAACCTAAGTTACGTTGCAGATAAAACGTGAAACACAAACACAAACAAAGCATAGAAATAAGATGAGAAAGATGGTGACTTGAATATGAATTGGTATGTGAGAGGATAAGATAAACACAATATGTTATATTACTTCAAAAGAAAACACACACACATACACTTTCACACCCTCAAATGACCATTTGAGGGGTATTTATAGTCCAAAGGACTTGATGCCCTAAAGGCTTTCTTATGGGCTTCGTGGGCTTGGACATGGGTTGGATTGGATAAAAGGCAAGCCTTACATAACTAGTACCCATTTAGCTTAATCCAATCCACGAGCCCGTTGACTATTCTATCACGATATCTAACACACGTTACAAAGTTCCTAATCGTGAATGACCATCACTTCTAATAAAAACTATTAAGGCTAACAAGTTATTATTACATTTGGGTGTAATGATTATTAAGTTTCATTGATGAATTCTATGTTTGCGTTTATTTAGGTATGTCGTTCTTCTGTTTGAAGTTGCGACTCACAAAACTTTGGTGAGTCCCTGATCTAAAAGGTAACTGATCAGTTTGTAATTCATAAGCTTCATAGCCTCAGAAAAGTATTTACGTTATTAAAATATTGATTGCCTTTATTTTAGCGCTAATGAAATGTGATGTTGCTATCTGTCGTCGGGGTATCATGAAAAGGAGACCAGAATAATTCCCCAAATCTCGATACGCCGAAGACTTAATCAAGTTTTAAGCTACTATTGGATTGGTATTGCACACAAGTATAATAAAACATAACCATTTAACCATTCAAAACCAATCCCAAATTTAGATATTCAAAACATTTAATCCAAAATATAAATATTAGGCCCAAAACATAGTTTAGTAAAATAGGTCCCCATAGTTTATCAGAGTCAGAAATGATCCTTGAACCCGCCTTCTTGCCAAGCTTCCACAATCCACATAATCCAAACATCTTTCAATTACCACCGAGAAATCATGCTTAAAGTTCACGCTGTGAGTTCATAGGTTTAAGTTCAACAAAATCATTGTGGACCAATAAGAGTTGATTTGCTATGAAAGACCTAAGATAGATAAACACCGTTTTCACACCGATCCATGCCGGATCACCAATCATAACACACACGCCCCGCATCCGGGGACAACTGAAGCTCGCTGACTCTAGTCCAAAGACTGCCGTGGCAAAATCTAGAACAATTGCCAACCCCGGACTAGGTCGATGTAGAAGTCTATTCTTTGTTAGGCACGGCTAACCTAAACTAAGGCAACAACTACCACACATCTATCTAAACAAGCATATAAGCAATCCAAATAGTTTTTAACGGTCCAAAACAGAAAGATGATTCTCACCCCAAAGTAGTTCAAAACGAAGTTAAAAGTAGATAAAAAGTGGGGCTATGAAACTCACCTCAAGCAATCAACGCACAAATATCACTAGCGTAAGATAATGGAAATCACAAAGATGAAAGAACTATCGACTAATTCTCGCACACAACCTATGTTAGGAATTGGAAATTCCATAGTGAAGTGTCGGTCACCCCATCTATAGTCTAGCATATGTTAGCTCGTAGACATATCGTTATTTACTGTTTTATTAGTTAGTTATTAGCCTAGTGTAGCGTAGTGTAACACCGTGGAGGAAGGACGGGTCTTTACCCACTGTATGCCTGATCCACAATCCGATAGGAGGACGTATCTTGTGTAACTATAAATACCCCTTCCATCCATGGAAGGGGTGGTGCTTCTCAATTTAACATTTGATAATTTACAAAGCAAGTCTCTAAGTAGAACACTCTCTCATTCTTTCTCTCTCTAACTATGGCAAACATGTATTTCCATCATCCAAGACCACCTGAATCATCAACACAATAAATATTACGATCCTACAAATGGTACCAGAGCCAAGGTTTTTGTGTTTTGATGATTTATTGTGTTTTTGAAAAATGGTTTTTAAACTGTTTTTACAAATGGTCTTTTGATTCTTGTCAAAACTGTTTTTGGTACTTTCGTTAAACTGGTTTTACATGGCTTTGTTGTATCCTCTTTATTGGTTTACACAAATTAAAAGTTTTTTCATATGGTCTATTCTTGGTATTATCTGGTTTGTGTATCCTTATTTTGGTCCAAAACTGTCCTGATCTATCCTTATTTTGATGTAGCGAGTTGAGTCAATAATCTGCCTAGCAACTTGGATTTACAGGTCGTAGCGACTTGTCCTGTGTGCTAGCGACTTGACTCTGCTAGCGACTTGACCTTGCTAGCGACTTGACCTTGCTAGCAACTTGACTCATGGTAGCGACTTGACTGACTTCTACTAGCGACTTGGCTGATAATAATATAACAACAGAAAGGAAGAAGAAGATAAAGACCATGACCTCGACCACATCGACCAAAACAATACCAATTGCCAAAGACTCGACCACAATAGTCCTTGTGAAATGTTCTAACGATTTCAAGAAGTCTCGAAGCAGTCACAACATATTCTAATCACAAATCCAACTCCAATCTCATATCAACCTAGAGCTAGACTCGTCCTAACAGCTAGTGATCTCAGTCTTCATAACTCGTGGCTATCATAAGTTACATCAAGACTTCCAAGAGTCTTAAGCACAAGTTAATCAAATCATCATCGATCTAAAGCTTTTCGTTATTTTCGACCTTAAAGAAATCATTGCAACAAATTTGTTGAATCATCTTCGTGTGTCGATTATATGAAAAATAAAAATGGAATCAACTCACATGATTTTATAATATTCGAACTATAAAGGAATGAGTGTAACAAGTATGTTAACTCATGTCCTTGGGTCGTTTATGACTCTATTACACAAGAACAATGGATCGAAATGTACCTACCGATTTCCCCATTCGTATGCGTGAGGTTGCTTCAACCCTTAACCAATTGTGGTTGTGAATCCATCAAGCCAACCCTGTGGCTCTTATGTCCTCGTAACCATCCCTGTGGCTAGATGAGAGGATTCTGATGAAGAAAGGGAGTGTTATATTTTGGTATGGTTGAAGAAAGGGAGTGTTATACGTGACTGACTTATTGAAACGTTTTGTTTTATGATGAAGAGAAGGAGGCGTACATTCTTTTGGTATGGTTATTTGAGTATTTTTGGGTAAGTGAATGAGGGGGGCGGATGATTGTTGAGAAGTTTTAGGGTTTGAATTTTGACTGCGATGAGTATTTTTAGGGTTTGGTGAAGTGTTTATGTCTGCACAAATGAGTATAATTAGGAGTGTGCTAGGTTTATATGTGAGAAGTGTTGTGATTTATACTCAAATATTAGGGTAAGATTGGTGCTGGATCAGGTATTACTATGTGACTACATGAGCCGAATATGCTATGCTGCTTCTCTCATACATGGGCCACGTTGAATTGTGAAATATTTTTGCTTCTCTCAAACATGGGCCGTGTAGTATGAACAATTTTTATAAAAACTCTTTCGTTGAATTTGATACATGGGCCGAGGTTTATGATATGCAGATTTGGGCCAAGACTTGGGTGAAATTATGATGGGCCGAGAGTGTTGGTCTTGAGCCCAAGTAATATTAATGGCTCGGGTGTATGTGATGTGGTTGAACCGAACTTTTTCTCTAATTGTGTTATGGTGCTATAATGATAAGCTGAATTTATGAGCTATTTATGGAGGAGATTAGGTGAATTTTATGATGGACGCTAGGACAAATAAAAACGATGGTATAATAATTGTGTTATCCAAATGTTATTATCACAAGTAAAAATGGTTGATAAATTACTTTCGACACGTTTTGATTATGAGTAGTTTGGTCATTTACTTTCAAAAAATGATACATTTGGTTACGACTATGGTCTGATGGGCTTCTAGATTTGAGATGAGATTTTATGAGATTTGAATTTTGTGAGACTTGGACTTAATGAGATTTGTTGATGAAAGTTGTGAGAATGAGTTTTGATGAAGGGATTTAGTGTAATGATGAGATTCGATGTTGAGATTTGTTGATAATGGGAGTTGGTGTGCGGGTTGATACTTTGATTTATACTTTTCACGAAAAATATTTTGTCACGGCTTGATATTTGAACATGGTTGACTACGGGCTTGTTTGTTCGATATTTCTTACTTGGATTTGGAGTGAGGTCTTTCGGGCGCGTTTACTTATTTTCGTCTTATTTCTTTCTACTCTTCCGCGAAGATGACTTGTTTGGGTATTTATAGAGTGTGATAAAGACTTGGCTATTTACTTATGTTTGTGGTTCTTTCTTGCTTAACCCACAACGTAACTATCACTTCGGTGTCTCACTCAGTTGAGAATGTCAAGAGGTTTTGTACATTGGGTACACCGTTTCTTTTCACAAGGATTAGTAAAAGTTTAAGTAACAAATCTGGGGAATTTTACTTCATGATCAAGTTTGGCATATCTTGTTTACTTCACCATGTTGTCACTACTATAGCCAACAGAATGCGTGAATGATGTGTTTACCAAAGTGTTTAATGGATGGTTGATGATACTGTTGATGTTGGTTAATGAACCGTTGATGAACCACTACATGTTCCCCTAAAACAGATATACACCGAAACCAAAGTTGTCATAACCCATTCAAGCTAACATTGTTTACGGTTTTGTCTTGATTTTGTAAAATCCCGCGAAAGAATCTATTTCTCGGTTTAAATCATAGACTTGTAAAATCCTGTGACAGTGGAAACATCCTGGTAATTGTAAAGTGCATTTCCAGATCTATCTTACGGTTTATTCTTGGTTTTGTAAAATCCCGCGAAAGAAACTATTTCTCGGTTTAAACCATAGAGTTGTAAAATCCCATAATGATAGAACCATCTTTAAGAAAGGAAAGTGTATTTCGAGATCTCTTATTTGATGTTGGTGCTACGGTTTCTGTTTCGAAGAAGGGATAAAAAAGTTTACTTCATGAATTGGAAGTGTGGTTGGATACTGTCATGGGCAGTTTGGTTATTACAAGGTTTTACGGGGTTATGTGCGTTTAACCATGGTCAGGATGAAAAACATTATCATAGTTCACTTAAAACGTCAAAGGAGGCTAGATTTGAGCTTTTAACCTGAAGATGTGACAACGGAGTTAATTCACTATTATTTATTTGAGGTTGAAGTGAATTATCACGGGCGAGTGTACTTAGTATCTGAAGGTATCGGGGATGGACGGATGAAGATTCTTCATGATCCTTGTTCGAGCTTATTATCAAAAACGAAGACTTGGAAATCTAGTTATTGTTGGGTGTCTTTTACCCTTTCTTTTTTCCACTTGGGGGAATTGGGCTCTTATCACCTCAAAATAACTATCACTTTAAGGAGTTACGTTGTAGTGCTCAGTGTCACATTCAATTGAGGATTTTCAAGAGGTGATGTACGTCTTATACTTGATGGTTGGTTGGTTGAAGAGTATAGAGTACTTAGAGATTCAATGGAGGATGAAGTCTCGGCACCGCTCTTTGTTACATATGTGCAAGTTTAAGTTACGAGTTCGGGTTTGTTTACTTCATGATCAAATTCATCATATTGGGTTTTCCATCAGTTGTCACAACAAAGAGCCTAACTTGAATGATAATGGGTTGATTACATGTTTTGCCAAAGAGATGATGAAAGAGAGAGATTATGACGTATGAACACGGCACGTCATTAGGCCTCGTCTCTAAAGAAAAGAAAAGTGTACGCTTTCTAGCGCTTTATATTCGGAAGAAGAGAAATCTTCTTATTATGACCATTCTCATCAAACATGCTTCATGCTTTTTCCATGCGCTTCAGTCATCAAGTGAACCGGGCTAGTATTGATTGTTTTTCTGATTCCACTTGCTCAATCATAATGACGATGGCGACATCATGTGCTAATTTTGCGGGGGAGAAGTGTGAATAGACTACATTTGTTGAAGATATTCACTTGTTTAATCAAGAATGGCATCTCCGTATGCAATTCTTGAGGGGAGAAGAAGTATGATAATTCTGCATGGTTGATTGATTTCTGAGAATAAATGGTCAAACGGCTCCTAACTCATGTAAGAACCGAGATTCTTCTTATCGGGTCATCTTTACACGGAGTTTTCTTCTAAGAGCCGTTGGTTAACATCTTTATACGGGCTGATTTGATTAATGACAAAGTGCTTCTAGTTGCTGGGCTGATTTCTTTGATGAACGTCTTTCTGTTCTTGTTTGATTGGGAGGGATTTGATTTAAGGGGATTTGCTATATACAAGTTAACGGGAATGCATTTGGTGAGTTGAAGATGTTGACTTTCTATTCCCCATTCGGACAATCTTGAAGAAGGTCGAGTCTTCAGTCTGTTCTACACTTTTTGTTGCGTGTTAGAAGACTAAAGACGAGTTGCATTTGATTATCTAAAGACTTCTTCTTAATCTGAGCATTTATCAAACAGATTGTCGGTTTAGGGAAGAGCAATAATTGGGGGAGAGTGAAATGTCGAATTTAATCCCCAATTAGACTTGCTCATATTCTTCAGCAAGTTGATTCTCACAAAGACTTCTAAGGTTCTTCTCAAAAAGATTTCAAGTATTTGGTCGATAAGATGTTGCCGATCTCAAGTATCAAAACCAAAGTGGGGAAGGAGACACGCATCTAAACGCGAGTAAACTTGATAAGCTCAATACTTCTAAGTGATTGAAGATATCCCGGGAAGACAAATGTCATTACCGCAGAGAAACTCAAGGTTTGACTATGGCGTTTAGTGCTCTTATTCCAACTTCACGGGGAAGAGATGTAAGAGACAGCCGAAGATAAAAGAGGCACACAAGTGTGGGGCATTTGAGTACTTCGGGTCCTTGAGCTTCATACACAATCATCAGGAAAGATAAATGTGCATTGGGTGGTTGTATCATTTATTCTTTGAAACTCTATTTGTGTATTCGGGCTCTTGAGCTCTATTCTAAGAGACGGGCTGCATCAATTCAACTACTACGGGGAAGTGGTCTTCTGACACCTTTGGAATGGATGCGTCCGACTTCAAGTGGAATGAAATTTGAGAAGAGTTATTTATAATGGGGATGATAATGTTGTTGTTGTTCTTCTTGATTATATAACCTCAATGGAGAATCTCGATTATCGTTCTTAAAAGGAGCACCGGGATTTATGATAATGGTGTGGCTTTCTCTCAGCACCTGGCTAAGGCAAGCGCGAAATAGAGCTCGAATGCCATCACATGGATTTTCAGTTTGGGGGGAAGGTGCCAAAGTCTCTCTTTCTCAAAGGCTCATGTTCTATCTTCTATTCGAGCCTCTAAGCTTTGGTGGTGAATGTTTAAGAGATGATGACTTCTATCTTCTACAACGGGCTGCTCGATATCCTTATCTCGGTACTCGTATCATCATCCTCTTTAACTATATCATCTTCTCTATCATTGTAAATATTTATTAAAAACAAAATACAAAAATATAAAACCAACAAAAAGAAAATAGAAAAATATAAAACCTACAAAAACCCATAAAAATCAGAAAATTTAAAAATACCAAAAATATGTTTTCTCAAGACATGTCTTCTGATATCGATAACATCTGCGGTCTTAGAAATGTCATTCAACAATGGCACGGGACTATAGAGGAAGTTCGAGGTGAGGTGTAAATACTCTTTTCCAAAACATGTCTCAAAATATGGCTTACAGTTATTTCAGATCAGAATCAGCTTTCTTTCAAAATTATGGCTTGCGTTACTTTGCATCAGAACCCGTATTTAAACCATGGTTTGCTATTATTTGATAGCAACCCGCTTTTCAAAGAAAGGATAGTGCATGACTAAACCAATTTTCAAATATTTCGTGCACTTATCCTAAAAACAATTTTGAGGAAAGTATGTCAAGGATCACGTTCCTATACAAATGTTTTTCCATCTAAAATTCTTCAGAAAAATATTTGTTGTTTTAAAAAATGGTGGTAAATGAGTTGCTTGAAAATCAATCAGAATCAAGTTTTCATAAAAATTGCAAAAACTCAATCAATGACTTCAGCGCTTTTAAAAACTTTTCAAGAAAAAGAGTCATTGATTGAGGGGGAGAATGTTTTCATATTTACATCATCTAACGGGTTTTCTTAATCATCCTACGTGCTTATCTGAAAAATATAATTGCCTGTGTTGAAGGACTAGGTTTCTAGGATGTCATTGTTAGGATTAGATGATTATAGTTTGATAAACACATTATTCCCATGCCATATATGAATTGATTGACATGTTGGATGGACTTTCATTAGTCGATTGCTGTTTGGGTGTTGTCGACAACCATATATCTGTATATGTGTTCACTAACGATGATGGTATATAAGAATGTTCCGATCCGATCCCACTACAAAATGATTGATGCTGGGTTGACAAATGATGAAACGGAGCTTAATTGGACTTCCATGGAGAGTTGGCATAAATGCAACATAAGAGGTCTCACCGCATCGATCCAGAGATGGTTTTCTTCAACAAAGAAATGAAGAAACGAGCTTAATTTGACCTCGCGGTGAAATGCAACGTAAGAAGTCTCACTGCATCAGCAGATGCTTTTTCTTCTAAGCCCTACAGCAACAACATAAGCTTCTCAACCACCTAACGTATCTCTGTGCAGGATAATTGTGATGATACCATTTTCTTAAAACAATTTTGAAAATGGAAAAATCTTGTTTTGAAAATTAATTGGACTTAAATTTGAAAATCACCGGACTTCATGTTATCAAAACTCAAGTCACTCAATCATCGAGTACGGTCATCGATTGAGGGGGAGAGTGATTTAAAATAAAATATTTTCAAACGATATTTCATCAAAAAGTCCGTTTGTACGTTATAATGTGGTGATCTAAAGATTTAATGTATGTTATGGTATGATTTTCTTTAAAAATCAAGGTCTTTCAAAATGAAATTTTTTCTGTTCTTGTTTGATTGTGAAATTGTTTTATTTTACTTAAAGATCTCTTAAAACAATCATACCTGACACTAACAATCTTTAATGTCTTAAAATGGTCCTTATCTGTCATTTTTCAAAATCAAATCTTGCCACATCTTTCCCCAAAATTTTTCTAAATGATTTAAATCAATTGGGATCACAAATCTCAATTGGTTTGAAATTTTTGATTGGGGGAGAGATCGTGATTTAAATCTCAAATCTGTTTTAATGGAATTGGGTTTAGTCCTTCAAAGGCACTCCGCCTCCATGTGCCAAACGATTTCAATATACATAATGCACATATGTTGAGGGAGCATTTATCCAAAAACTAGATGAGTTTTAAATCGGCACATTTTCTCCCATGTTTACTAAACCGTGATAAATCACTTCGGATCCAATATCTCAAAGGGTTTGATATTTTTGATCGGGGGAGAATTTGTGATTTAATAATGAAATTTGAGAAAAGGTGATCGTTTTGATTCAAGTGTGCAAGTTCTCTCTAATATGTGCCAAACTCTTTCGTATATCGATGCACATATTGAGGGGGAGCGAATGGTTTCTTAATGGCTTTTGTGATCGTGGATGTGCTTCAAAAGAACTCTTTCCTCTATGTGATAAAATGATTTCAAATATCCAATGCACATATTGAGGGGGAGAATTTACCAAGAAAATCAAAATGCTTTTTCTAAGGAAATTGTGATCAAAGAAATTGTTTCAAAGAACTCTTGCCTCCATGTGCTAAACAATTTATAAATCATATGCACATGTTGAGGGGGAGCATTTCTAAATAATCAAAACTATTAAGGTACAAAACGCTTTGATCTCGTATCACAAGTACCTTGATCGATTTTCCAAATGATTTTTCAATTGGTTTCAAGGAAGAATGAATTGTACCAAAAGACCGACCATTTTACTTTATGCATGGAGTTATAAGGATGGTGAGGTTTAGGTATTAGTTCTCACGATCTGCCAGAACCGGAGGGATCTTCCCAGGGACAATCCACTAGATAGTGTAGAGTCCTTAGGAATGTTGAAAAAAGGAGAAAAATGAGAATATAGGAAGAGTGCGGACTGAGATGAGCTAGTAATCGAATAAACCCAACAAGGTTCTAGTGATGAAGTCTCGGTAAGCACCGAAGGGGTTGAAGAATGAAAAAGAATTAAATGAGAAAAGGGTGAAAAGAAATATACTCCATAATTCAACCTTAGGGCAAGAACCGGGTTCAATACATATGTTACCGGTGGTTACTAAGGTAACGCTTCAGATTGAAGACAAGACATCATGGACCCGTGACGACGCACTAAACTTCCCAAGCTACTCAAGTTCCTCTTAAAAGGGCTTGTTTCATTCTCACAGGGTACCGACATTATCTATCGACTTTCTCTTAGAGATTGTTGATATTGAAGAAGGAGACCCTCTCCCTAGTCTCTGGCATAGGAACCAAATGTGCACGACTAAGTCTAGAGCCAAGAGATCATCCACAATATCTCATTAGGACACAAAATTAATGAAGACTTGTTGTTTCACACAATGTGTAAAGTAAGAATATATTAAGAGTCCTACGCTTTATCCTTGTGGTATTGCCAGAACATCCGAGTGATATGAAAATATTCACGATGAAGATGGACTTTCTAGAGCCAACATCAAATTGCAAAAGCCCTTTGAAACCCTAAAAGTACGAATCTTAATTCTTGAATTTGAAGGTGTTAATGAAGTCCAAATTGAGTGTATGATATATGGTTGGAAAGAGGAAAAAGAGATCTATCTTTTGGTGGTGGAGGTGGTGGGCCTTATCCCATGGATGGGCAACAGTAAGCGGTGGTTTAGGTTCTAGAGAAACAAAGAGAGAGGAAATGATAGTGTGTGTGTTTTAAAGAGAGAAATGAAAGGTGGGAATGAGGTGTATGGGTGGTATATATACTCATGAGCTAGGGACCTCAAAATAAATAATTTAGGAGGCCACCAAGCTGGGAGGGTTCGTTGAAACTTTTTGTATCTATCTGTTTACCCATTCCCGACTCACATATCGCCCCGAAGTGTCCTGACATTTATTAAACTTTCTATATCGCTTACTTACATTTTTCCACGAGTTTTGACTATTTATTTGTCAATTTTCGAAGTTACGGCTAAAAGTTACAATATTTCGCGTTTTAGGCTTTTCTAGTGCCGAATCGAATAATGCCTACCAAATAGAGTTAAAACGAAACGATAACTCATTTAATAATGAAATAAACCGTAAAACCAATCGACGATATAAAATCAAGTCACGGTTTATAAAATAGTGATAAACGCAAAACTCAATTTAATTTAACGTAATGCGGTTACCTAAAATAGACTCCTAAATTGGTTGTCATGTTTTTCAGCCTCGAAGAAACCCGTCCGGTTTCACTCCGAAGTTGCTTGATGTCATGAAAGTTTAGGATACTTCCTACGAAAAGCGTCTCCTTCCCAAGTGAACTCCGTCCATGCCGGAGTTCCAACCTTAATAATCGGAATACGGCTACTCTTCCGCCTCTTAATCTCACGATCCATAATCTCAATTGGTTCCTCAACAAAATTCAATTTCTCATCTACACGAATATCTCTTAAGGGCACAACTATGTTTTCCTCCAAAAGACATTTCTTAAGATTACTAACATGAAAGACATTGTGTACACTACTCAGTTCAGATGGTAGCTCCAAGCGTATGCTACGGTCCCATTCTTTTAGGATTGGAAAAGGACCAATATATCGGGGATTGAGTTTTCCACGTTTCCTAAAACGAATCACTCCTTTCCAAGGAGAAACTTTCAACATAACACGATCTCCAACCTGAAATTCTAAAGGTTTACGTCTCTTATCAACATAACTCTTTTGTCTATCACGAGCGGTTTGCAACCTATTACGAATCTGAACTATCTTCTCAGTGGTTTCTAAGACAAGTTCGGGACCTGTAAGTTGACTTTCGCCAACTTCAACAAACAGAGAGACGAAATTTTCGGCCATACAGTGCCTCAAATGGAGCGGCCTTAATACTAGAGTGATAACTATTGTTATAGGAGAATTCGACCAATGGGAGATGTCTCCTCCCAAATTTGCCGAAATCAATAACACATGCTCTAAGCATATCCTCTAAATTCTGAATGGTTCTCTCGCTTTGACCATCGGTCCTGAGGACTGTAAGCGTACTCATATCCAAATTCGTTCCTAAAGTCCACGGTGAATACTTCCAAAAGTGGGATGTAAAACGACTATCCCTATCGGAAATGATAGATATCGGTACTCCATGACGTGATACTATCTCCTTAAGATACAATTGAGCAAGCTTATCAAGGCTATCGGTTTCACTAATAGCTAAGAAGTGAGCAGACTTAGTTAAACGATCAACTATTACCCAGATAGCGTCATTGACGCTAATCGCTTCTCGTATTTAGTGATAAAGTCCATGGTTATTTCGCCCCATTTCCATTCCGGAGTTCGGGTTGAACTAAAAGTCCCGATGGTTTCGATGCTCGGCCTAACTTTAGAACAAGTCGTGCACCTACTAACATACTGAGCTATATCAGCTTTCATATCGGGCCACCAATAAAGTTTCTTAAGATCCTGATACATCTTATCGGCTCCGGATGAATAGAGTATTTTGATTTATGCGACTCGTGCATAATCAACTCACGAATTCCACCATGAAATGGTATCCAGCTTCTATCTCAAGCATATGTTCCATCGAACGCTTCAAGAAGCCTTTTTCACTTTCTACCATTCCATGAAGATTCTCGTAAGGACGGTTCTCTTCCGTCCATGCCCCTGCTTGGGCGGCTAAAATCTGGGATAGTAAGGGCGAAACAATGGTCATTCCTAAAGATCTAACAAGTAGGGGTGGAATGTCCCCACGACTAAGTGCATCACCACAACATTAGCCTTACGTGATGGTAGCGAATCTCACAGTCATAATCACTAAGCAATTCCAACCAACGCGGCGTTGTCTCATGTTCAGTTCTTCGATCTAAGATATGCTTCAAACTCATGTGGTCGGTAAATACTACACACTTGGTTCCATACAAGTAATGTCTCCAGATCCTAAGAGCAAACACTTCACGCACCTAGCTCAAGGTCATGGGTGGTGTAGTTTTTCGAGCTTTAAGTTATCGGGATGCATAAGTAATCACCTTCTCACGCATCAAAATGCACCTAAGCCTTTACGGCTGCTGCAGAGCCGACAAAATCTTCACTTCCTTCAGAAGCTAGGATGGCACTAAACAACTTCTCCTCCGAGTTGGAATGCTTCTTTTTCCTTTTCTCCCCATTCATACTTAACATCCTTCTGTGTTAATTTGGTCGTACGACTTAGCTATCTTGGAAAATCCTCAATGAATCTCCTATAATAGCCTGCTAAACCTAGAAACGTCCGGATTTTATGGGTTCTTAGGAGCCGCCCATTCCTTAATGGCCTTAATCTTAGTGGGTCAACATGAGCGCGACTATCTATCACATGGCCTAAAAATTGCATGGACGGAATCCAAAATTCATACTTAGAGAATTTGGCATGCTCCTCTCTTAGCAATCCTAAAGTGAGCCTCAAATGCTCTTCGTGCTCCTCACCACTCTTAGAGTATATCAAGATATCGTCTATGAATACTATCACAAACTTATCCGGGTATGGCTTACACACTCGGTTCATGAGATCCATGAAAACCGCTGTGCGCGAGTGGTCAAACCAAACGACATTACTTGGAATTCATAGTGTCCATAACGATTCCTAAACGCAGTCTTAGGGATATCCTCTTCTCGAACTCTAAGCTGGTGGTAACCAGATCGTAAATCGATCTTAGAAAAGACACTAGCTCCTTGGATATCGGTTCTTCACTGTGAACTTATTCAACTCCCTATAATCGATACACATCCGAAACGATCCATCCTTCTTCTTCACAAACAACACTGGTGCTCCCCACGGCGACAAACTTGGTCGAATGAATCCCTTCTCTGACAATTCATTAAGCCAACTGTTTGAGACAGTTCCTCCAATCCTCTTGGAGCAAGTCGATAAGGTGCCCGGGCTACGGGTGCCGCACCGGGTATCAAATCTATTTGGAATTCCACTTGTCGAACAGGTGGAATCCTTGGCAAATCATCGGGAAACACATCTGGAAATTTTCTAACAACGGGTACATCGTAAAGGTGTCTTTCACTCTTCTCCTCACTTTTCTTTTCAGAAATTCGAGCCAAGAAAATACAACCTCCTCTATCGATGTACCTGGGCCTTAATAGAGATCATGCTCAACCGGAAGGACTTCACCGCGATGTCCGTCTCCTTGTATGCTCGAACTTTTCCTCCACACGTAAACGCGACAACCTTCTCATCACAGATGATCTGTGCACCGTTCTTCGATAACCAATCCATTCCGATAATGACGTCAAAACTTCCTAAGGTAACTGGCAATAGATCTATACTAAACGGGCGGTCTAGGAAACTTAAGGTACAACCTCGAACTACGGTGTCTATCTTCTCTCTATTCGCATTCGCTAATTCCACATCGTAACTAAACCCTAGAGGTGTTTGGGAGATTCCTAGTAATGGCATAAAATTGGTGGATACTAAACTCATATCCGCACCAGTATCAAACAAGATGGAAGAGCATAGCGATTATTGAGAAGGAACGTACCCGTAACTACGTTAGGGTCCTCGCCAGCTTCCTTCCCAATATCATAAACAAGCGTTGTTCCCATGTCTCTCTGCTGATTCCTAGCACCCTGGTTTCCTACAACCTCACGCTTCATAGGGTTTAAGCCATTACCTCCTACACCTCGGTTAGAAAATCCTCCTACATTACCGGGATTTCCTCTCATCCACGGCTCTCGGCACTCATTCTTTAAGTGTTCCTTCTTTCCACATCCAAAACAGGTGACAGTGGCCTTTCAGTCCATTCCCTGTGCAGTTTGAGCTGCAGCAAGTGGTCGGGACCTACAGTCTTTGGCCATATGTCCTACCTTAGAGCACTTCCAACACGCATTCGGACACGGTCCATGGTGGTGTCGGTTTCAACGACCACACACATGCTTACTACCCTCATAATCATTCCTACCTCCATTTCCGATGGCGAACACTTTGGCTGTCTCTTGCCGTTTGTTGCCATTTCCTTTAGCAACTTCGTTCCTCTTCCTCTTATCACTCCTATCATTCTCACTCTTGCTTCCTACATCTAGCACATATGAGTCCATCAAACTCTGAGCCACAACAATTACCTCTTGCAAATTGACTGGTTTGGCAGGGATGACATCATTTCGAGTAGCCAAAGGTAATCCATCAGTATACCTTTCAATCTTAAGTTCTTCGGTAATGCGAACCATTTGAGAACAAAGCAATGATAACTCTTGGAAACGGCGAGTATAAGTCGCCATGTCGAAAACCTTAACCTTATGGTTCCAGAACTCACTCTCTAACTTCTTAACTTCATTCCTAGGACGGTAAGTCTTAATCAGGAGAGCCTTAAATTGAGTCCAAGTCATACCATAAGCTACATCAATTCCTACTGCTCTATGGTAATTGTTCCACCAGGTCAACGCCTCGTCCTTCAAGGTGAAGGTTGCATACTTAACCTTACAATCCTCATCACAATTACTCACAGCAAACACATATTCAGTTTTCTCCAACCACCTAGTTAGGTAAACTACTCCCTCAGTTCCTCCAAAATCAATGGGACCACAGAATCGTAACTCCTTATAGGTACAACCTCGAGTTCGATTCAAAGCAGTTCCACTAGAAGTGTTAGAAAGATTAGCCTCACTAGCATTTTGACACGCCTGCGACACTAGCTGGTCAATGTGGCCGGGTTCACGAGTGGAGGTTTTTGTGGAACGGGACCATTCTCAGCATGGTCGTTCACATTCGGGTTCTCTACAGCTGGGTTATCAACGTTCGGGTTCTCAACATGTGGTGCGGTCGGGGTCGGACGACGACCTCGACGACCAGGGGCAACAACAGCAGCAGGAGCTGCTCGGTTGTTCCTAAGCAAGTTTCGTCTTGTTGCCACCATTCTGGAGGCAAGAAGAACAGTTCCATATGTTCACAATTTACGCTTTAAAATAGAGCTGGGTTCCAAGGGTTAACCAATAATGCCTGAACACATAATCAAGGCCAAAAGGGACAACGCTATACTACAGCGAAACAATCAACACCGCATCATAACTAAGGATGCACGTACTCATAACCATAACTCATAAGTTTCAAAAGTGGAAATACATGGAAGGATTCGAAGAAATCAAAAACGATCTTAACAACAATAATAATAAACAACTAGGATAATCCTACGTCTCGAACCAAGGTCTACTTAGTTTCAAGATGGTACAAAACCAGGAATCTAATACTAACTAGCCACGTCTACGAGCACTCCTAAATGATCTCCAGACATCATCCATCACTCTCCAAAGTGATAAAATCCCCAAACGCTGAGAGTCGCAATCCTTCCTAAGATTCACGACCTCCTTCTCCAAACTGTCGACCTTGCGCTGAAGCGCCTGGTCGGCCCTCCAAGGCTGTCAGGCACTCTGTATGCCGGTACCCAACCCGCTCATAGAGTCTCGACAGACCTTCTCTCAAGGCCATCGACTTCTTCTCTACCTTAGTCAAATCTATCCTCAAATCCTCTACACCAGTCCTCGTCACTCCATCTAATCGATCTGACAACCTACCGAGACTAATATTCTGGGATATAATCCTCCTCCAAATCTGACCCGTACTCCCATACTCCTCGGGCCCCGAAGCAATCTCCGATGGTATCTCAGATCCTAACGGGCTACCTATCTAAGGTGAATGTGGTGGTGAATCAAAACCAAAAGGCTATCCAGGGGACTCAGGCTCAGGTTAAGGAGAACCTGGTCCAGGAGAATGTGCAGGACTCTGCAAAGGAGGAGTACCCCCTTCTGGGATATCCTCATCATCCTCCTCCTCCTGAGGATCCTCATCCTCATCTACATACTGCTCCTCAATCTCATCCTCCTCCTCGACCTCATGCTCCTCCTTACCCTCATCTATAGGGGGAGAGTCCATGAGTCAGAGTCTCTGTGCAGGTAAATCCTGAGGTGGTACACTATGAGATCTAGGCCTCCTAAGACAAGGTGATGCTGGTGGTGATGACAGAAGAGAGTGGACTGCTAAACGGATAGGTGATGATGGTGGTCTCACGGACATGCGGGCAGTGCTATAAGCAAGCCTAGGAGTCTGTGCTCTCGCTAAAAACTGATGTAAAGTAAGCTGCCTAGATGAGCTAGGACGATCTGATGATGATGAACTAGTGTGACGGGCAATCTCATAAGGATCACCCTGCGCAACCGTCATGAGAGTCAATGCTGGCGAACTAGAAACAGCAAGGACCTCCTCAGACACATCAAAAGCTAGTGAAGGCATAGTCTGTGACAACGGCATAGGGTAGGTATCAGCGTTCGTAACAACTATTTTTAATAAGCGCATCAACTTAACCAAAACACATATCACATAATGAAAGCTTTAAAAGTAGAGGTACCGCATTACTCAAAACATGCCTTTAATAAAACACATAAGTTCAGTTTCATCACATAATCCCATATCAAATCAATCGAGTTCAAAACTCCCAAAATCATAATATATCGTTTACTCAAATCAAATTCCGCAATATCTCGATAATCACATCTCATTTTCCAAAACCAATAATCATATCTCATTTCCAAAACCAATAGTCATATCTCCAAATAATAACGTTTCCATAATCAGTTCACAATATCCCTTAACATATCATCTCATAATTCAAATCGTAGTTCATACCATAATCAAATAAGAAGCTTCGGCTTGGCAAGCGGGCGTGCGTCGGTCGAGGATCAATTTTTCTTAAAAGCGGTTATAAAATACCTAGTTCTCTATAACCTTGAGCTCTGATACCAATCTGTAACACCCCAAATCTCGATACAGCGGAAGACTTAATCAAGTTTTCGGGGCGTTACTATTGGATTGGTATCGTACACAAGTATAATAAAACATAACCATTTAACCATTCAAAACCAATCCCAAATTTAGATATTCAAAACATTTAATCCAAAATATAAATATTAGGCCCAAAACATAGTTTAGTAAAATAGGTCCCCATAGTTTATCAGAGTCAGAAATGATCCTTGAACCCCGCCTTCTTGCCAAGCTTCCACAATCCACATAATCCAAACATCTTTCAATTACCTGAGAAATCATGCTAAAAGGTTAGCTAACGCTGGTGAGTTCATAGGTTTAAGTTCAACAAAATCATAGTGGACCAATAAGAGTTGATTTGCTATGCAAGACCTAAAATAGATAAACACCGTTTTCACACCGATCCATGCAAGATCACCAATCATAACACACGTCCCGCATCCAGGGACAACTCGAGCTCGCGACTCTAGTCCAGCACTGTCGTGGCAAAATCTAGAACAATTGCCAACCCCGGACTAGGTGGATGTAGAAGTCTATTCTTAGTTAGGCACGGCTAACCTAAACTAAGGCAACAACTACCACACATCTATCTAAACAGTCAAGCATATAAGCAAATCCAAATAGTTTTTAACGGTCCAAAAACAGCAGCATGATTCTCACCCCAAAGTAGTTCAAAACGTAGTTAAAACGTAGATAAAAGTGGGGCTATGAAACTCACCTCAAGCAATCAACGCACAATCAACGCACAAATATCACTAGCAGAAGATAACAGAAATCACAGCACAGCAACTATCGACTCGGCACAGCCTATTAATGTAGACCAACTTTAATACACATATTCCTCAAAATCAATGTTATCTACCCCAATATATTCCATTTCTTTATTTCTAAAAACGTCTCGTTTCACCGTTTAATCCTAGTGTTTGGTATCCTCATGTGGGTGTATCGACTCAATATGATGCCATGAATGCACTCAAACAGCCAATATATAACTCAATGCGACACAATGAGACCTCTAAACGATAAACTCCATAGTTCAATAAGTTTTGGAATAAATAGTAGACCTTATCAAATTCGTCAACTCGATAAACTCATTCATTTATTCGTGTCGCTTATTATCCCATAAATCAATCGTATCCTAAAGAGTCATAAGGATAATTCACCCATTAATAAGGTTACCCAACGTACCTAGCGGGCTTTTATTAGATTCGTCAACCTAATAAGTCCGCTACCCACGTGGATCAACACTATTAATGCTAGGTTATCCGTAACCCATGCACACATAACGCAAATAAATAATTACTTATCCACTATTAAATGTCCACAATTGACATTTATTGATAAACGTGTACTCGAAACCATAACTACTTATTTATTATGAAACCTTTCCAATTTAGTCGTTAGTTTCCGTTTAAAACTAGTAAATAACAAGATAAATCTTGTTATTGATATTTTTGGTACAAAAGCCCATTATTATTTACATTTCATAGTTTTATTATCATTTTCATATATAATATATATTTCGTCAAATCCCATTATTAGTTTCATAACGTTATTCGTTTCGAGTCCACAAGCACGAGTCATAACTTCTCGGCTTTTAATCAATCAATTGTCCAAATTATACTAAAGTCCATGTTACGCTTTATCGGAGTCAACTATTGACTAAAAAGTCAAAGTGACGCCGACGTAGCTCAAAGTCAACAATATATATATCAAGTCCATAATTAATAGTCATAACGTCGCAATTCAATCCCAAACCAACTCAAAACAATCTCGCCAACCAATCAATCAACCAATTATACTAGAAACCAATGTTATGACCCTAATGGTCATGACACGATCGCGGTCAAGACCACGTGAACCAAATAAGCTCTAGAAGCTTTTCGGCTCTACGCGTCTCATCCAAACCTCAACTAAACCAATCAATAAGCTACCAAATCGACCCTACTCGGACCCAAGACCCAAGTGGGTCACGTACACCAACCCATGGGTCACGTACGTGACCATGGTGGTTCGTACGTCCCATGTTGCCCAACCAAACACAACCAAATCCAATCCACAACTCTCAAATCCAATCATTCAAGCTCCAAACACTAACCAAACACAAAACCCATCAACTATTCTTAATCAAGAACATGCAACTAAACCCTAAAATGCAAAACCCATCAAATTAATGCACCAAACATGTACCAAACACTAATTACTTGTTTACTTAGTCACTAATTAGCTTTAATTTCATGTTCCACCCAAAAGCCCTAAATTAGTTCATAGGGTCGAAACCCTAATTCCCAATTCGTGGGTTTTTATTGCCCAATCAAGCTCAAAACATGTTCCCTTTACCTTATCTAATCACCAATTGCAAAAGCCCTTTGAAACCCTAAAAGTACGAATCTTAATTCTTGAATTTGAAGGTGTTAATGAAGTCCAAATTGAGTGTATGATATATGGTTGGAAAGAGGAGAAAGGGGAGGGTTCGGGTTGAAACTTTTCGTATCTATCTCGTTTACCCATTCCCGAGCTCACATATCGTCCCCCGAGTGTCCCACGACATTTATTAAACTTTCCTAAATCGTTACTTACGTTTTTCCACGAGTTTTGACTATTTATTTGTCAATTTTCGAGTTACGGTCTAAAAGTTACAATAACTCTTGTTTTAGGCTTTTCTAGTGCCGAATCGAATAGTGCCTACCAAATAGAGTTAAAAGGCAAACGATAACTCATTTAATAATGAAATAAACCGTAAAAACCAATCGACGATATAAAATCAAGTCACGGTTTATAAAATAGTGATAAAGGCAAAACTCAGTTTAATTTAACTTAATGCGGTTACCTAAAATAGACTCCCTAAATTGCCGGTTGTCACAGAGACCACCTGTATCTTGGCGGGGCGATCGGTTATGATCGCAGCCGGGGCAGGCGGGTCCTCTTTAGATAGCCACTAGTGGTGCTGTGTTTCGTATGCGGTCGTTCAGTGGCGAACCTATCATTAGTCTCATTACCGTAAGTGCTAAAAAAATACTTTATTTTTTGGTAATTTATGCTGCTCATTGTTATCGCGGAGTCAAAGCTTATCTGCTAATTTAGGAGTCGACTCTTAGTTATGTTTTATATGGGTAACATTTGTTAAATTGTTTAAAATGAAATGGGTCACATTGGTTTAATATGATAATCAGGTACTGAAATGATGGACATTTATTTTTTATTTCACTTTTGAAGCCATGTTTGTTACTATATTGTAACCAATATGGCAAACTTTTACCTGAAATGATGGACATCGATGGCTCATAGCGAATAACTGGTATAAAATCATAATGTGGCAGTTTATTAATAATGGGCCACATGCTCATTTCGACATTGTAATAAAGGAGCTTTCATATTGTGAAGATCCTATGGAATCTGAGCTTTTTAATCAATGAATTGAATTTCATCCCACAGAGATGGCAAGTTTCTAAAGTCTTAAGTGAGTGAAAATATGGTGTACTTTCCAATTTGTGAATCGAAACCGTAATTTATTTTGCATTTTTACTTACAGATGCAACATGAAAAGAATGAAAAGGATATATATACGATAAAGATGATGATGATGAGTATTGGGAGAAGAAGTTGCCAAATGACTATCAACGCTTAATTCAATGAATGGCCAATTGGTAATTCCATCGTCTTCTTTTTGTTGTGTTGAAATATAATAGCTGCAAATAATAATTTTTTCGGCAAAGTCTCATGAGTCATGACAAACATCTATGTTTCAAGTTCTCTGATAAATTTTAGAAAACTATTATCTAACCATTCTCCTATTATTTGGTTAACATTGGTTTTCACTAGCTGAATCAATTGGTGGGGTATGTTCTGCACTACCAGCAACAAGCATCCAGGAGCCACTACTGTCAGGGCCAAAAGAGTTATCCAACAGGTCCGTCACTTGTGGTTTGGATATTCTTAACCACAAGAAAAAACCCATCTCGAATATGTCGAGTCCGGAAATTGACCCGGGTCGCGTTACAGGTCACGTGTAGGTGCTCAACCCGGATCCGTATTTGGAGCAGGAGATCACCACCAACGTGCAACATCACTAGTAGCAAAGGAATATACGTGAGTCTAAGAGGCGATAGACCGCCTTTATTGTTGCCACCCTATGAGATATAAGATGGTGGGGGATATGACTTCGTCATATGTAGAAATTTACTTATTTGTGAATCAAAATAGTACAATCTTGGTAGTTTCGGAGCACGGTGGACTAAAGGTGCAGATCGTGGTGGTTTAAACATGACCGTGTGTGATAATGGAGATGAAGTGGTAGACAAAGGATTGAGGATTGGTGATTGGTGAATATCATAGTTGATATGACTAGTGAATACCATGAGCAAATAAAACATGGAAGAATTACTTAAAGGACCAAGTAATTTTCCATGTAAAAAACCAATTGTTCAAAATAGCCACAAATGTTGTAAACGAGGATGAATGGATGATTTTCGTCCGCGTTACAATTCGGTTTAAAATGTACATACATTCATTTGACATCGATGTTGGTACCATGAGCCCCGTCACCAACTTCTGTAGCAAACTTTCATGTTGCAACTTATAAGTACTTAAATGAATTGCTTACAGAAAGTGTACATCTTATTCGATCTGGTTCAAACTCACGTTATTTCAACACTTTAAAGAATTACAAATGATTCAATCATCACATAAAAACTAGAGACGTAACATTACAACATACCAACAACATTAGGTGTTGTTATTTCTATAATGGTAGACACTCATTTATATTATACAAATTCTCATCAACTATAATCTTAATAAACGAACCGGACGAACATGGACGGAGCCTTGTTCATGTTCATTCATTTAACTTTAACCAAAAAAATGAACGAACACGAACACGTAAACACGCTAAATTTCTCGTTTATATTCGTTTATTAAGAAGTGATGTTGTTCATGTTTGTTAGTGTTTGTTTATTTAGAGATTAAACGAACATAAATGATAGAACATAATGCATAACAAACATAAACTATTCCAATATTACATAATATTGTGTTTTATAATTGTCTTAGTAAACTATATTTATATGTATATATTACAAACATAAGCAAATAAATGAACATAAATAAACATTAGCGGACACATAAACGAAAGTTCATGAACATGAATGAACGAACAAGACTTTTGTTCATGTTCTTTCATTTAACTACACAAATGTAGAAGTTGTTCACGTTCGCTCATTTGATAAATAAACGAATATTTTACCGAACGGTTCATGACGTGTTGACTGCAATTAATTTGTTTACAACCTTATATAACAGTATTTCATTAATGATTTCTTCCCGCACGGAGTTACCATGGCCATTTATTGTTTTTGCAACTTATTGTAATTCAGTGCTAATATGGATATATTTTTATTGATATCCAAATCCAATTCATTAGTTCAAACAACAAATAATGGGATTCAACATTGTCATCCCCTTCTATACCTATACTCACACCTATTGTGCTTCATAACAACAAACCAAATACACCATTAAAACCATCGTAGGATAACAATAGCTACAGTAGTAAACAACCACGAGTTTAATTGTTTTTATGAAAAAGTAGCAAACTACAGTGTGCAAAAATATGACTAGAAAAACCATAAAGGACCATTAACGTACGAAAGTAAATTATACCGGTAAATTACTCATCTTGCAGAATATTCTCGTCACTTTTACCATGGCATCACAAATTCACAATCATATCATCAGAATCTGTTAACTCATTCCGTTTGTATTCCGACATCCTACACCAAGAACCAAAACCCAAACTCATAAAATGACCCAAAACATATTGTTTTGTGTTTAGGGTGGCTCATTACCATCCTTTTTTGTACCGAACCTTTTCTATTTTTTAATATTTTCATCGGGTATAAACCCCCTTACCCCAAAAAAAAAAAAATGACCCAAAACCATCATTAAAACAACCCTTTATGACCCTAACACCAAGCCCATATATAAGCTAACTTATATATATCTTGAACTTCGAGTTCATAGAACATGATGCAAGTCTCATTTCTTAATATTTGTCGTAAAAGGAGTCGCTGATTACGATTATAATTTCTATTGTCTAAATACACTATTGTGCGAGTTTATATACGATAATCCATCATCTGTTTTTCGCAAGGTGAGCCAAAGTCCAAACAATCATGTTGTTAATTAGCTTAACTTATTCCACTTCATATAACAACTAAAATAATTATTCAAAATAAAAATAGTCTTCTTGAATACTAGCTTACAACTTTACTAGAACAGTACTTCATAATTTTCAAATTAAAAGTAAAAACATATTACAACATGACCACACTTTTGATCACCTGGAAAACATTTTATGCGTAACATCATAAACCATATACCTGACTTCACTCAAGAAATGGAAATATGCAATCCTCCATGACCTGCTCACTATCAGAGGAGCCAGAATGACCCAAAAACCAGCAATGAATCCAGACACCACGCTAATAATCAAGCCCAATCCACTCCATGTGACCCTTCGTCTTGTTCATTATCTGTATCAGGTGCTTCAACTCTTGGACAACACTCGGTGAGGGGATCTCCACAAAGTTCGTTGCCGACAAAGCATGACTCATTTAAACTCTGAAGTTGAGTACTTGATGGGATTTTTCCTGTCAAATTGTTGTAAGACACGTTGACGCTACTAAGCAAGTTCAAGCTTGACAAGCTCATAGGAATTTCCCCTGAAAGCTTGTTCAGTGACAAATCAAATGATTCAAGCTCTTTCAAGTCTCCAATCTTCTCCGGGATCCTTCCAGTCAAATGATTTCTTGATAGATTCAACGATTGTAGCTTGACGAGGGTTGTTAGCTCACTGGGAATGTGGCCAACAAGTTTGTTATTCGAAAGGTCTAACAACTTCACGAGTCCAAGATTAGTGCTGTATATGTACTCGTGTCCCTTCATCACCAATGAATCACTACTGATTACTGTTATGCTAGAGATTTCTGTTATGCTAGAGAAACCATACATGTTTGTAAGTTGATCATCTGAGATACTTTCTTTCCCAGAAAGGACACTAAAGTTGTTGAAACATTTTGGAATATCGCCCATCAGCTTGTTATTTGAAAGATCCAATATTTGAATACGTGTAAGATAACAAACCTCGTGTGGAATCTTTCCAACAAACTTGTTGGATCTAAGGTTGAGAAGTCTCAAAGAAGAAAGTTCTGTCCCAACCCAAGATGGAATGCTTCCAGCAAGTTCATTTCCACTAAGCTCAAGGATATCTAAGCCGGTCAGGTTCATTAGAGAAGCAGGTAATTTCCCGCCGAGCTTGTTCCCACGCATGTTTAATATACTTATAGTACCCATACGACCCAATGTTCTTGGAATCCCACCGGAAAATTTATTATTTTCCAAGTTTAAGTAAAACAAACTCTGCCACTTTTCCCAGCACTCAGGAATGACACCCGACAAATTGTTATCTCCTAAAATAAGCATATCAGTACTTTTCACACCATCCGAACACAATAAATGATGTAAGGATCCCACAAATAAATTATTTGATAGATCCAAAAATTGTCGAACTGAATCATTTGAGATATCAGGTAATTTCCCCCCAAACCTGTTAGAGCTTAAGTCGAGTAAGAGAAGTGCAGGGATACCCGACAGATTTACGGTACCTTGCATCTGATTTTTTGACATTTCTAAAGACTCTAGATTGGGGAATGATCTCCAAAATGACTCAGGTATGGGTGAAGAAATGCTTGTGTTGCTTATGACCAAATCTATTAACTCCCTCTGCGATATAAGCCATGATGGAAATTGAGGCCCTAAACTCCAAGAGTTCAAATTTAATCCCACCAACTGGAAAGGGGGAATCCAGTTTGCAAGGCGTGGTCTTAGGATTAAGTTGTTTCCTCCTCCATCTAGAACTTTCAAGCGCACTAGTTTGACAAAGTGGGTTTCTGTTACGACACCTGTCAGAAAATTGGAAGAAAATCTTAATTCTTCCAACTTTGAAAGTTGACCAAGGCTATTAGGAAGGCTGCCATTAAATTGGTTGTATGAAAGATACAACTCTTTTAACAATGACAATCGTCCAATTGAGTCAGGAAGACAACCAATAAAGTGGTTATCTGAAAGATCCAACCTTTTCAACAATGACAATCGTCCAATTGAATCAGGAAGACTGCCATTTAGTTGGTTATCATAAAGATCTAAAACCTCCAACACTAATAATCTTCCAATCGAGAATGGAATAGGACCAGAAATTTGGTTATAATAAAGATCTAATGATTCCAAACGAGGTGATTTGCATTCAAGAAAACATTCAAGAAGAGATGTCAAGCTAATGTTTTCAAAATCGTTTGATGACAAATCTATCTCTCTCAAATTACAAAAGTTACCCAGTGATTTAGGTAATATGTTGGTGAGCAGATTACTTGACAGGTCAAGGCTAAGAAGGGAAGTCAGGTTGTGAAGGGAATCAAGAGCTGTACTCGATATATGACAACCACTAATATCTAACGAAATTAGATTGCTACCAGTGCTACTAGACAACTCTTTCAATACTAATGAAGAATTCATGAAAGTGTTCACAGAGACGTGAAGCCACTTAAGAGAAGTCAAGTTACGGAAACTATGAGCACTACTACTAGGAATAAGGCCTTTAAACTCACACATACTTAAATCCAAAGAAACAAGACTAGTTATACTAAATATCCATTGTGGCACGAGACTATTAGTAAATTGGTTTCCAGAAAGATCAAGCAACAAAAGGGATGTGGTATTAAGAGTAGGAACATGGGGATGTGCATCTAAGAGATTACTGTGTTTAAGATGTACTTCGGTTAAAGAAGGGAGGGTGTTGATCACCTTAAACCAGTCCATTGCTTTGCTGAGGTTTACGTTACTCATATCCAGGTGACGCAACAAACGGAGATTTGACAACCACTCCATATTCATCACCCTTGTGCTTTCACTTTCATCCCGCCAATCATGAAAACTTCCTAGACAAAGGGTGTGCAGTTGTGAAATATTACCCAATTGAGGAGGGATAATTCCACTAAAATTGGAACTCGAGAGGTTAAGATACCTCAAGTTTCCAAGAGAACCAATGAATTCAGGAACTTGGATCCCACCAAAATCATTGCAGCTCAAATCCAAATGCTTGAGTTTCTTGAGGCCCAACAAGGATGGACTTAAATCCCCTGTCAGCTCAAGTGCACGAAGATGAATGTGATGAACATGGCCAGTCATGTTATCACAAACAATCCCCGCCCATTTGCAGCAATCATTCTTCTCATAAACCCAAGAAGAAAGTCGGTCGCCTTCGTCAATGAGACTGTGTTTGAACTCGAGAAGTGCTTGCCTCTCTTCTTTGATGCATAATACATCTTCAAAGTTTTGACTAGATAAGCATGAACGAAACAAGAGCACAACAAAAAGTATGCACAAATGGAAAGAAGAAAAATGAGAAAATGAAAAGGCACTCATGTTTGATTGATCACAAAGATAATAACACACACTCGCTTTTTAGTTTACAATAATGCGAGGCATGCAGAAGGTCAATTTAAACTCAAATTTTTATGAGTGACGGGTTGCTTTCAGTTCCGCGTAACGACTGGGTTCAAATTTGGAAAATAAGTAGCATGGTCCCTAACTTAACTATCATGACGATATACAAACTAATTTATGTGGACACAAGTAGGATAGTTTTGTGAACAAATGAGTAACATCATTGGCTGGAGATAATTTTGTTACAATAGAAAATGACCCACAGTCTAAGTAAACTAAAAAAACAAAATTTCTTTAACTTGTAGAATAAGTTGAAAATCAAATTATGTGGTTTAAATGAAAACATTACCTGAATAGCCTAAATTTCGAAATGTCAGAAACATAAAGCTTAGGAGTAGTAGTAACGGTAAAGGTAATACTTTAATAGGGCGAGTCAACTTATTCGTGTTTGATGAGGCGATATGAGTTGATTCACCCAGTTATAAAAAACCGGTCCGTGTCCTGTTTCCGGCTCAACTCGACAGTTTGGTTTTCAGAACAATGATCTTTTTAGAGAAAAAAGAAAACAAATTAACATATGATACATGTTTTATAATCAGTTATTGTTTTAGTAACAACCAAAAACCCTACTTGTTCAACATAAGAAATAGAACCAAACACCCAAACCGAAACTAGATACCCATAGATGAAGTTAGTGAAGCAAAATCACAAAGTTTCAATCCTAAAATCTTTCTTGTACTTTCTTTTGTTTTAAGGAACCGAAAGAATGGCATAAACAGACAGACCATTACAACAAGAAAAATCCTAAATGACATTTCCTAAAACCACAAGGCCAACTGCTCAAGCATTCAAATCTTTCAACAAAACATATTAAATCCGAAACTAGCTATGCTCTTTGACTGCAATATACATCAAGACAGCAAACAAGATCTTCTAAAGCTACGCCTGGCGACAAGATCATGAGCTTTGGATTGGTTTTTTCTTGACAACACCCTCGAGCACACCATTAGCCAACACGTGCTCCAAGGTTGAAGGGTCAACATCACCGCCTAACTGGAAGGAGACCGAGAAATCACCTGGTGGACCAAGATTTTGTGTGTGCATCTCAAACACCATGCCGTGGGCATGAACCTTTTTCTCCCCGGAATGTGTTATTCCTTGGATTGTGATGGTCCCATCAGACTGAATATCACATTTGAATGCTGCAGGACACAAAAAATAATAATAAGAGTAAATTACACAAATGGTCATTATGGTTTGTCGATTTTTTCACATTTAGTCATTGAACTTTTTTTTTGACAAGTTTAGTCATTAAGGTATTAAATCGTTACAGATCCAGTCCAATTGCATTACATAAATGGTCACTGTGATTTTGCTAAAATTACATAAATGGTCACTGAAGTTGACTGAATCTGTAACGATTTAAAACCTTAATGACTAAACTTGTAAAAAAAAAAAAAAAAAAAAAAATCAGTAACTAAATGTGAAAAAATCGACAAACCATAATGACCATTTATGTAATTTAATCTAATAATAATAATAATAACATCTATAAGCCGATTGATATATATTTTGAAGTTCGAGTTCGTAGAAAATGAAGTAAAGTCACAGTTTTGAGTATTCGACACAAAATGATTTTACTTTAATGCTTATTTTGGGCAGATATGGGTGAGCGACCCCTAACCTTATAAGCTTATCCAAACACTAAACTGGGCTTACTTTGGCAACATAAGCTAATAAGGCCAAAAAATAAGCTAAAACAAAACACACCCTTTCTGAATATATGGGCAAGAAAATTAAGATTAAAGGGTCTAAATGTGAATCTCAGACGTCCTTTTTGAATGTGCATTTAAAAACTGAAAATTGTAACTTTAACAATAATCTCAGAATCACTTTTATCTAAACACTGAAACTGGTTATTCATTTTATTAGGAAAAAGTATAATACCAATTATAAAGAACATCTAGAAGAGCTGATAATAGTGTGGTACTTACTCTCGTCCTTCTTAACACCTGGGAGAGCAACACGAAACAGAAAACCCTCGTAGGATTCCGAAATGTCAATTGATCCGATAAGAGGTCCTACAGTTTTTGCAGCACTCCCAGATACCGCTACTCCATGTTTGGCGACAGCTAAAACGGCTTGCAATTCTTTCTCAGTGGTTTGAGGCAGAAAGATCATAGCTGGCTGATTCTTTAGAGAGAAGCTGACATCATTCTGTTGTGCCATATCAGATTCAAAATGATTTGGAGGTGGGCCTGAGAACGGGACACAGTTGACAGGAGTTACAACAATCGCTGGTTGATCGTCCCAACTCGCATGAGATCTGAAATTCACAATGGAAACCCGGTTAGAACAATAAAGACTTTAAAAAGACCAAGGTCATTCAAATTCTTTTATGTTGATAAAGAGTTAATCATATTTAGCACGTTAATCATTTAAAAAACTGAATAAAGAAGTGAGTGTGTCAGCCCAACTCGGCTCAAACCTCTTTCATCTCATGCTTAACATTTACCAACTCTGTCACAATACCCAACCTACCCATCACTGATATTCAAAAACCAATATTGCTGACTAGTAACTAAATGATCCCTTACAAGACTTAGGTTTTTATTACGCATTGCAGATTTAGAGACCCTTCTGGAAGCAATTCTCAAACCAGTGGTTCAAGAAACTCAGTTAGTACCTGTTGAACCTAAGACCACCTGTTAATCTCATACAGGACTAATAATCTAAACTGAACAGAATCGACCAGCTCGAATCAGCACAAAAGCGGACAATTACAAAACCAACGCTAACCAGCAGAACTGGTATGGTCTAGGCCCTATGTATAGAAGTTTTACAAAAACACAAGTGTTATGCTATATAGGAAAACAGATGCTCAATGAACATCCATAAAATTAAATCATGATACTAATGTGAAGTGACTTGAGACTCATGAATACAAAGTTGTTTTAAGTTAAGAAAATAAAAAAGTCATGAAGAAGTTTGTTTTGTCCTTCTATTCTCTCCATATCTTTTGTATTTTAAATCCTACAATTTCAAACAAAAGTAACTAAATGAACTTGTGTTGGGGTTGCTAGAATCACAAACAAAATATGGTTTAGATGTAGGGTCCTGAACCGCTCTCACATAAGGGTCGAATGTGGGGTGATTCAGACATAGTGAAGTGCGAGCTTGAGATAACTCAGATACCAAAAAAAACAATTGTGTCCAGCACTGAGACGTTTATATATAGCACTATACAAAATGCGTAACATATATATCTATACTACTTTATAATGCATTTAGGACATTCCCTAAATAGCAAGGCTTAAAATTAAGACTTTGTAACTTACTTATTATGAATATATAATTTCTCTTGCTAAATTAATACATACACATGCTAGCTTCAAAGTTAAGTCAATACTTGTAGCATTAGTAGTCATTGAATACAAAATTTAAAATCCCTTCAATATTTTTGAAGCCCACTTTTATGACTTTAAAAGTCATGTATTGTACACTTTAACAACTCATTCAATGTATTGATTACTACAAAACGGGTATAAAAAACCACAAATAAACACACACAAAAGACCAATCATATGTCACACTATCTCAAAAACGTAAATTGCCACTTTTGTGCTAAATAGCAACCGGCGCCACCAACTAAATCTGCCACCACCGCTAATGGCATGTGTCGGCATCACTAACCCTTGATATGGTCTAAATGGCCTTCGCTCGCCAAAACTTTTAGTACAATCGAAAAACATTACACGCCAAAAAATTTAGTTTCAGGGGTACCCGCCGCCACAACGCGCGGGTACCCTGCTAGTCTGAAGTAAAACATGCATATTCTGGGTACAACTATTAATGGATTTTCACTTTTGTATTTAGGGTATCAAATAGATGTCAGCTGTAAATTATAATACGTAAATAAGGACGGTGGAAGAAATAATAATAAAAAAAGGGCTAATAACCTATTAAAGCATCATACTTGTCACAAATATCAGTTTGACGTAGCGAACAAAAAAAAAGCCCCTTTGCCCACTAAACTCGTCTATTTTGTCTTTAATGAAACATTTTGTAACTTACACAACCAGTTTTGTACACGTAGCCAGTTATAAGCCCGCGTCACACTTTTCCACCTCAACCTTAATTTTACGTTTTATTTTTTCTCTTTCCACCAAACACTTTACCCCTTTTCACCTTTCCCAAATTCATCCCCAATCTGATGAACCCTAAAAATTAACTCTTTCAATTCACTCTAAAGTAGAAACTGAAACCCAATTCCATTACATTAAAAACCAGTTAGTTACTAAAATGGCCTCCTCGTCTACCTCATCGCGTTATAATCGAAGGAGATATTCCAAAGAAGAAATTGCTCGTTTGACTCATTGTATTTGTAAGTTCCCAATCTATGAACAGGCGTCATGGATTCCTGAGAATCCTGATCGAAGATTCAAATCGTGTCCCACCCGTGTAAGTTCCATATTCGTAATCTGTTGTGTTTCTTGTTTTACTTTTTGTGATATTGACAACTGTTTTACTATTTGTAAAGAATAAAGATAAAAAATGTGAGGCGTATGGATTCTTTGATGATGAGTTACCATCACAATACTACAAAGACCTCATGTACAAGCTTTATAAGGACAACCAGATATTGGAGTGCAACCTAGACACTTTAAACCACCAAGAAGATTGTGAAAAGGTAGTTGCAAAGAAGCATCATGATGAGTTACCCATGGAACAGATTTACCAAGAATTGAATGACCTAAAGATGAAGGAAAAAATGTACGACATGTTCCTGGTTGGTTGCATATGCTTCATGGTTGTGGTTTTGTTTTTCATTGTTGTTATCATGCTTGTGTCTGTTAGAAACTAGTGCTTCTGGTAATGTAGTCAATTATGGATTAGTGTATTTGTATGATGGACCAATTGAAGAAATGTATCTTGTATTCTATGATGAATGAGATTGGCCATATTGTATAAGTTCACGTGTATTGTTTTTCCAGCAATTGACCAAAGTTTGTTGTATACTGATATTGGATTGTTGTTCAAAGCTTATGTGCAGCTAAATGGTACCCATTGTATGTGCAACAAATGACCAAAATGTTTTTGCCATTCAAATGACCAAAACCTTTTTGCATTCAAATGAACAAAACCATTCAAAGGACTTACAGTTTTGTTTTTGCAGCAAATGACCAAAACCTTTTTACCATTCAATAACAATTTTGTAATGAACTTTATATAACTCACATTCATACTAAATGACAAAATAAGCATATTACTATTTTTATGTGCAGCAAAATGGTACCCCATTGTATGTGCAGCATAAGGTGTAAAACCTTCATATATAGTGACAGAAGTACTGCACATACTAATTTTTGTTGTATGTGCAGCCCAACATGTAGCCTACATAGTGCTTACCAAATTACCATTTGCCTTTTCAACCAAGTGATATCACCTGTACAATACAAAGTAATTCATATCATACCAGCTAACACATCTTATATATACACCAAAGGTGTTCTTTCATAATAGACTATTTGTGCATGAGCACCTTACATTGTTACAACCAGAACACAGGCATAGAAAGTTTTGTACAATGCCCTTCTAGATACAAAATAGGGGTATGTAGTTATATCAAAAGCAGCACTACATCATCTATCTTACACATCCAAATAGTGGCAATAATTGTTGCACTATATCAGTTTAAGTTACTAATTAAACTAGGCCCTTCAATGGACAAAATAGGGCATGATAATTATACATAAACATGAGATCAGTTGGTATTTTAAGGTTCTAGTCTAGGACTATTTCATTGTCCACACTAGAACCAGGTCCTTTTGCTGGTGCAGACAACTTTTTACTGATTATTCTTTGACTGGGCATCCTTGGTGGTAGCATTTGAGATGGTCCTTTTTCTCTTGGTTGTTCCAATGGTTGTGCTTCAGCTGATCTTGTTTGTCTTCCTCCCACATTTGAGGTTGCACCACCCACTGAGGATGATCCTCTTCCACCCCTTGCTCCTCTTCCACCCCTTGATCCTCCCATCATTCTTCTGGTTTCAACTATCTCAAATTTTGCAGCTTTCCTAGATCTTGTCATAACCTGTCTGGCCAATACAACTGATCCACCCACTTGAGATTCTTGTGTAGCTATGAACATATACAAATATGTGTAAGTCAAATTTGTCTAAGTGAATTGAATTACTGTATACTGATAGTCAAATATGTCTAACTGAATTGAATGACTGTATTCTGAGTCACTGTATACTGATATACAAATATGTTTAAAGTAAAATGAAACATTTACTACTAAATAAATAAACGCATTAGAAGTGTATGTTGACTGACAAGTACCTGCTATGTTTGCATCATTACTAGCTATCTTAGTTGTGCCTGGCATAACAGAATTCATATGTTGTTGATCCTCAATAGTATCGGAACTTGCATCATCCACAGCCAACCAAGTTCCCATCCTTGCGACCCTCTGCGCTGGAATTAGTCTACCACTTTTGGTTTTCCCTCCTCTCATCTTCAAGTGACCCCTGTTAGAACTCCCACCTCTTTTCTTCTTTTGTTTTCCCAAATAAAACACTCTACCATCACCTAAAACCCCTCTCATATTTGTAGCTCCCATTTCAAACTCATTGATATCACTGTTAACAAACCTAGGAATGTCATAGCCATCTACCAATTCAGTTTCAACGTTCTGTTTCTTTTTTGGCCTTCCGGCTTTGCCTTTTTCTTTTGAAGCAGGTGGTTTGGGTTGGTTTGTACATCCCTTTCTATTATGGCCACTTTCACCACAGTTCTGACATGTCATTACAATTCCAGCCCTACTAATCTTAGTTGTAGACTTTTTTTCATGGGATTCCCTGACCCTCTTTCTCTTAGGCCTACCAGGCATTGACTTAGGAATAGGACCTAAGATCCTAGATAGATGACTAACATCTGGCCAAAAGTCAATGCCATCAACTGGTTTCATTGATTTGATAAACAAATTTAAAAATGAAAGAGTGAAAGTATTACGCTTGGTTTCTTCAATCTCCAATGTGTCTCAGAATCATAAATAGGGTATTTGTTTTAATTTTTTGATTTTTGAAGAGCGGCAAACGGGTCTGTTATCCCATCTCCTTTACCCTTTATGTGCTTCAACAAAGCTGCCATGTACTTTTCATGATCCCTAACTAATGGTCCTAATCCTGTGGGCCCATCTGCAACTACATCTTCGTGTGTATCCTGATCATCATCATCATTTCCTTGTTCGGCCTCCTGCTCACCAGACGAAGTGTTATTGTCATTAAGTCGCCTCTTTCTCAGTTGGATAACCTCGTCCTCACCATTGCTCAGATAGTCGTAGGACTTATCCGATTCAACCTCTGACTCGTATGACTCATAACCTGATGAATCATGAGTATACTTATCCTTGTTTTCTGCAGTGTCACCTTCTGACTCAGTTTCATTGTTTTCTTCACTGGCACTCTCAAAATCTGAGGATGCAGAGGGATTGGTGTTCTCTCTAATGACTATACCTGTTGGTCTACTAACATTGGTGCTTATCTTCTTTGATAGCTCCTTTTTTCGTGTCACCACAGACTTACCTTTATCTAATTTTTTTTGCCTAACAAGCACATCATCTAACAAATTACCATCTGATTCAGCATCCAATTGCAAGCCATCTACATTATGGGCCTCTCTATCATTCTCCTCAACTATATCAGTCTCCACATTCATATCAGTCTCCACATTCATTTCAGTCTCCACAACCTTATCCTTCTCCACATTCATATCAGTTTGGCCAACCGTATGATGCTCCTCAACCCGGATCAAAGTGTAACAACAACATAGATTAGTATGCATATCATATATAAATTGTATTGATAGATTATTATAAATTGTATTGACAGATACCTATCAGTGTCCACTGCCATATCAGTCTCCTCAACATCCACTGGCCTAATAGTGTCCATAGCCTTATCAACATCCTCATTGTCCAAACCCATACCAGATTCAAGACCAACATTGTCCACTACCTTATCAACTACAACATTGTACTCCCTATAGACCTCATCTTCAGTTAGCATAGGGTAATCATAGGTAAAGTCATCTTCTGCATTCTAAAATCTAGTGAAAGTAACCTTACCCTCAAAGTCCTTTCTAAGTGGTCTATATTTTAGGGGAGGAGACCTTAAATAAGGGGATTGTGCTTCTTCCTCAGCCCAAGCAACCAACTCCTCACAAGACATATTACCAGCATCCTTTTTCATCTTATTATGTTTTTTTTTTTAGGTAACTTCTGAGTCAGAACTATCTAGACAAAGGTTCTTGTGGTAGTAGGGTGCTAAGTTTTGGGGGGAATGAGCAACAAACAACTCCATTGTCTTATGTTGTTTAGCTATATCATATAAAAAATTCACATCTGCATCCCTTTCAATGATCTTTAAGCCTCCACTGTCAATGTCTAACTTAGGAATGCACATGTATAGAGCCCATATATTATTCTTAATCTTGGCAACTAAAATATCTAGCAGAGGGCTACACATAAGTCTATGTGTTGAAGAGGCCTCCATTATTATCTCCCTACTATAATCATAGCTTAAGTGGTCAAACATAAATACACCATTGTAGTGTATTTTGAAGACCACATCAAGTGGTACTTCCATCACACCTGTATAAATTGAAAAAAATATTCAAAACCCTAATTTCAAAAAACCCTCAATAACATATTATTTTTTATTAAAAACTAATACAATTGGGGTAATAAAACATTAAAAACAAACAAGGAATATACCTTTTGTCTAGCCAATTTGTGGAAACCGACAATCAATTGGAATTGTTAATAGTGATTTAGGGTTTGTTACGTTTTGGGATCTTGAACGAAAGTGATGTATGAATGGATAAGGATATCTGTTTGTGGTTATAAACAAGATAACTGTACTATTTTATGATAAACCTAGTACTTTGATATCAACATCTGCAGGAATGTGGGGGGAAGAAGTAAAACGTGTGTTTAAGGTTTTTTCAAGTACGAGGCTTCGAGCGTAGACTCCTAGTTGGATAATATCAAGTTCCAAAAAACTGGATACCGGTTGTGTAAGTTACTAAATGTTTCATTAAAGACAAAATAGACGAGTTTAGTGGGCAAAGGGGGTTTTTTTTTTGTTCGCTACGTCAAACTGATATTTGTGACAAGTATGATGCTTTAATAGGTTATTAGCCCTAAAAAAATGCGTTGTCTTAAGTTTGCTTTACATAGTCCATTAACATATTGGGTTCTTCAAGGTGAGGAAAGCCATCCAAAAATACCCTTCATCGTCTCCAATAAATTCCAGATATCTTATTGTGTATCTTATGGCTTTTGTGGTTTAAGTTACGATAAAACCCATAGTATTGCCTTTTGATAAAATTTATGGCATCAAAATAGGAAGAGAAAACAGATGAGGGTTGATGTTATTTGTTCAAAGTTTTTGTTATGTGTTGAGTGATCAACATGGGATTCTATAAATGACGGTTGAGATAAAAGGCCTTTCAAGGTTTTGAAACGCAAAGTCCCGTATTATGTATTTCTTCTTTAAACATTTCTGAGTTTATCAAAGGTTACGGTGCGCGCCATACACAACCACATAGTTTTATTCTAGGATACTAGGTCTGTTATGGAGCGGATGTGGAGAACAGGCTATGCTACATTCATCCCGAAAATAAAGATGATTTGTATACGGTAGCATCGTTTTAAAATTTTCATGCCGAAAGTTAGGTGTTGTATCAATTGGGGTCATACTTAGCACTTGTTCTACACCTATTAAAGACTTCAGTTTCCCTCCACTTCCAGAAGACCTGCTCAACAAATTCGTTAATGGAAGAAAAAAACTATAATCGAGATATGCTAGCAAACGAATCGGAGATTTTGAAGTGGGAACGGTTTTGTAAGACTTTATTTGTGTAGAGGAATTAAAAAGATTTTTTTTACATTACTTATAAATACAAATTGTATCTTTAGATCTTTTGTTACAAGTACATTTGTAATATATTGATTATTTATATATGAGTATTGTTGTATCACAAATACTGTAACAAACACATCTAACGCATAAGGATCGAATCAACTCTAACATATACAGGCACTCCGCAATAACGCGCGGGTTAGAATCCTTGTGTCTTACATAAAACATGAATTATATATTAAAATTATAAAGATAGTCTAGAATTATGACTTCTTCATGTCTGCATGGAATGAAAACTCAATATGGCTAAAATGTAATACAAACCCTTTCATCACTTTTTGAAAAAAAATATAATAAACCATCATTGTGGAAGCCTTGATGAGTGTGTAATATTGTAATATTTCTTTACATATTAAAGTAAATTACAAATTAGTTTTGAAAATGAAATATACTTGATGTGATCAAATAAGTACTACATTCATACATTATATATCAATATATATTGCTCATTTACAATTATTTTATATCAGTTATATAATGACATACTTTTATTAATACACATATGCTTTTTTACTAATTTGGTTGATTTTGACAACTTTCCTTTTATACTTTCTTTGCATAAGTTTTTGTATTTTGTATTAGATGATAAAGGTTAGTCGGCCCAAGCCTACTTGTGTGTTTTGGAATTCATTAGGGTTTAAGAGTGTCTACGTAATTGTCTCTATAAATAGTTATTAATAATATGCATAATAATATATGTGGAGGACAGTTATTTTACAGACAAAACTTTTCTCACATATCAAAAGACTCATCCCACCCTCCATCTAAAAAGAAATCAGTGGTTGAAATTAAAAGTATTTTATTATTTCACATTTTTTTAATAATTTAAATATCTTTTAAACCATTAATCGTTAAGTGAAAATAATTACACCATCGCGATGAGCATTTAATTATTTTTCAATAGACGGACATTTTGATATACTTTCGGGGAAAAAAATCATTTTTTCAAGTTTTTTCGTCTTTTTTTTCGTTTTTTTTCGAATATGAGATTTGCATTAAAAAATCACATGTGATTAAACACTAGATTTAATATCACATGTTATATCTAGTGTTAAATCACACATAACATAAAATATCACATGTGATATTAGTATTATCATATGTGACTTAACACTAATATCACATGTGATATTCAAATTTATCATATGTGATTTAACACTAATATCACATGTGATATTCAAATTTATCATTTGTGATTTAATATTAGTATCACATGTGATATTTAAATTAGTGTTTAATCACATGTGATTTTTTAATGCAAATTTCAATAACGAAAAAAATGTAAAAAATGTGAAAAATACGAAAAAAAATTTTTGTCGAAAGTATATCAAAGTGCCTATCTATAGAAAGATAATTAAATGCTTATCGTAATGGTATATTTTTTTTCGCTTAACGATTAACGGTTTGAAAGATATTATATTAAAATTTATCATTTGTGATTTAACACTAATATCACATGTGATATTTAAATTAGTGTTTAATCACATGTGACTTTTTAATGCAAATTTCAATAACGAAAAAAATGTAAAAAACGTGAAAAATACGAATTTTTTTTTTGTCGAAAGTATATCAAAGTGTCTATCTATAGAAAGATAATTAAATGCTTGTCGTAATGGTATATTTTTTTCGCTTAACACGATTAACGGTTTGAAAGATATTAATATTTGGGGGAAAAAAATATGAAAATAGGTTTTTTAAATTGTTAGGATTAATCTTATCTATTAGATCAAATAAAAATGGACGAAAGATAGATGGTGAAGATTAATTCATTATATGTAAAAGATATTTTGTCCTCAAATGATCTTTTGTTTTCATTATCTAATATTTTGAGCTATATAACACTCTAAACTTTTAAAATTTACCATTTAACTCATAGAATCACGGTGCCCAAAAACAATTATCATATATTTACAAATGATGACAAGGGGTGAACATCCATGTAATGATTTTTCATTTTTATTTTTATTATTGACAATAATAACTTACCATTATAGTTAAATAAATCAAATTAGTATTTCAACATGTTTCTTAACTCAACATAATACTTGCTCCCCGTGTCGCTTTTGTTGTATACAAAGAAAAGTATGGCTTATGCGTAGCGATGAGATCAAAAAGTTTGTTATTGAAAACGTTCTTTCTCCCTATAAAAAAAGAAAGTGTGACCTTATGCTAAAGTAATTCGGCAAGAAAAGTTCGAGTTTTTGTTATGAAAATGTATATTTTCTATGGTATGTAAGAGAAGTCTTCTGAGATATAAAAGACAGCAAAAAAGAGAGGGGTTGGTTGGGCTTTTTAATAAGATTTTAAGGTTATTAAGGAGAAGCCATCTTATCGTTTTGGTTATAGTTTTCAGTTTTATTTTTACGGGTTTTGCTAACTAGACATATTTTTTAGAGTGTTTAAAAAAGTGTTTGAGTGCATTTAATTAGAACATGTGTTTAATGTTTAAAAATTTATAGGCTTAGTTAATGTTTACTTTATGCATTTTCCGCTAATAAAAGAGAGTTTGTGTTCGTTAACTTAACTGCGATGAGCATATATTAGCAAAACCCATTATTCAAAATTCATTTTGAGAAACAATATTTATAACAAAGATAATAATATTACCTTCAAATAAACAGTTATTGTTAAAGGCAGTAAGAAAGCAACGCTCCGTATTCATGTCTTTTGCTCTAGCATACTTCGATTATTTTCAACAAAAGGAAAGGACACTCACTCGAACAAGTGAGCTGGATTAGATATTCAAGGTACTTCTAATATATTTTCAACGTACATACGCTATTGTCGATATTCAAGGTACTTCGATTATTTTCATGTAGCTTTTAACCTTCGTATACTCAAGGTACATAATCACATTTGCATGATCCAAGTAATCAATAAATGGTTTAAAGAAGGTGTCGTGACCCGGTCATGGATTAGATACTTTCAAAGATTGTGGTGGATAGACATGTCAAGTCTTTACCCAAAAGAGCCAAGTCGGACAACAAGTCGATGAACAATTATAAGGAAAATATTCAAGACTTTGCCCTGCCAATTATAAGTAATCAATAAATGGTCTAATTCAGGCTACTGATTACTATTATTGGACTTGGTTTCAGTGTCACCATTCCTTAAGAGGTGGTATATTGGATGGGTTGGTAACGGGTCACAACGGGTAATTTTGAATAGGCTTGGGTCGGATTGAGCTGTATAGCTGTTTTATCCATGAGAGTGTGAACTATGCATGTTTTAGATTATGAGATTGTATAATTACTGTCTAAATACACTATTGTGCGAGTTTATATACGATAATCCATCATTTGTTTATCACAAGGTGCTCCGAAGTCCAAACAACCATGTCGTTAATTAGCTTAACTTATTCAACCTTATATAACAACTAAAATAATTATTCAAAATACAAAGAGTCTTCTCGAATACAAGCTTACAAGTTACAACTTTACTAGAACAGTACTTCATAATTTTCAAAGTAAAACTAAAAACATACAACAACATGACCACACTTTTGATCACCTGGAAAACATTTTATGCATAACATCATAAACCATACACCCGAGTTCACTCAAGAAACGAAAATATGCAATCCTCCATGACCTGCTCACTATCAGAGGAGCCAGAATGACCCAAAAACCAACAATGAATCCAGACACCACACTAATAATCAAGCCCCAATCCACTCCATGTGAGTCATGTGACCCATTGTCCTCTTCTTGATGTGTATCAGGTGTTTCAACTCTTGAACAAGGCTCACTGAGGGGATCTCCACAAAGGTTGTTGCCAACAAAGCACGACTCATTTAAGCTCTGAAGTTGAGTACTTGATGGGATTTTTCCAGTCAAATTGTTGTAAGAAACGTTGAAGCTACTGAGCGAGTTCAAGCGTGACAAGCTCATAGGAAGTACCCCTGAAAGCTTGTTCAGTGACAAATCAAAAGATTCAATTTCTTTCAAGTCTCCAATCTTCTCCGGGATCCTTCCAATCAAATGATTCCTCGATAAATTCAACGATTTTAACTTGATGAGGGTTGTTAGCTCACTTGGAATGTGGCCAACAAGGTCGTTATTTGAAAGGTCTAACAACCTCACCAGATTAAGAATAGTGCTGTATATGTACTCGTGTCCCTTCATCACCAATGAATCACTACTAATAACTTCTTTCTGATACATAGGAAGATCATCTTCGATAGTTTCTTTCCCAGAAAGAACGCTAAAGTTGTTGAAACATTTTGGAATATCGCCCATCAGCTTGTTATTGGAAAGATCCAATATTTGAATATCTGTAAGATAACAAACCTCGTGAGGAATCTTTCCAACAAACTTGTTGGATCTAAGGTTGAGAAGCCTCAAAAAAGACATTTCTGTCCCAACCCAAGATGGAATGCTTCCAGCAAGTTCATTTCCACTAAGTTCAAGGATCTCCAAGTCAGTCAGGTTCATTAGAGAAGCAGGTAATTTCCCTTCTAGCTTGTTCCCACGCATGTTCAGTGATATTATATCACGCATACTACCCAATGTTCTTGGAATCGCACCGAAAAAGTTATTATTCTCTAAATTCAAGACTGTCAAACTCTGCCACTTTTCCCAGCAATCAGGAATGACACCCGACAAATTATTATTTCCTAAATTAAGCACATGAGTCGCTTTCACACCATCCGAACACAATAAATGATGTAAGGATCCCACAAATAAATTACTTGATAGGTCCAAAAAATCTGGAAATTTCTGTGCAGGTAATTTCCCCACAAACCTGTTAGAGCTTAAGTCGAGTAAGTAGATTGCAGGGATACCCGACAGATTTACCGTACCTTGCATCTGATTTTTTGACATATCTAAAGACTCTAGATTGGGGAATGATCTCCAAAATGACTCAGGTATGGGTGAAGAAATGTTCGTGTTGCTTATGTCCAAATCTTCTAACTCCCTCTGCGATATAAGCCATGATGGAAATTGAGGCCCTAAACTCCAAGAGTTCAAATATAATCTCTCCAACTGGAAAGGGGGAATCCAGTTTGCAAGGCGCGGTCTTAGGATTAAGTTGTTTCCTCCTCCATCTAGAATTTTCAAGCGCACTAGTTTGACAAAGTGGGTTTCTGTTACGACACCTGTCATAAAATTGGAAGAAAATCTTAATTCTTCCAACTTTGAAAGTTGACCAAGGCTATTAGGAAGGCTACCATTTAGTTGGTTAAATGTAAGATCTAACTCTTTTACCAATGACAATCGTCCAATTGAGTCAGGAAGACTGCCATTTAGTTGGTTATCATAAAGATCTAAAACCTCCAACAGTGATAATCGCCCTATGGAATCTGGAATTCTACCAGAAAGTCCAGAGCTGGATATGGATAGGGACTCCAAACGAGGTGATTTGCATTCAAGAAAACTTTCAAGAAGAGATGTTAAACTAATGTTTTGAAAATTGTTTGATGACAAATCAACCACTCTCAACAATGACAATCGTCCAATTGAGTCAGGAAGACTACCATTTAGTTTGTTACTTGAAAGATCTAAAATCTCCAATAATGATAATCCTCCAATCCATAATGGAATAGGACCAGAAATTTGATTATTGAAAAGATCCAGGTGCTTCATATGCATGAGTTGTCCAAGTTGATTCGGTAGATGACCGGAATGTCCAGAGTTCCAAATGGATAAGAACTCCAAACGAGGTGATTTGCATTCAAAAAAACTTTCAAGAAGAGATGTCAAGTTAATGTTTTCAAAATCGTTTGATGACAAATCTATATCTCTCAAATTACAAAAGTTGCCCAGTGATTTAGGCAATATGTTGGTGAGCAGATTACTTGACAGGTCAAGGCTATGAAGGGAAGTCAAGTTGTGAAGGGAATCAAGAGCTGTACTCGATATATCGCAACCACTAATATGTAACGAAATTAGATTGCTACCAGTGCTACTAGACAACTCTTTCAATACTAATGAAGAATTCATGAAAGTGTTCCTAGAGACGTGAAGCCACTTAAGAGAAGTCAAGTTACGGAAGCTATGAACACTACTACTAGGAATAAGGCCATTAAAATCACAATAACTTAAATCCAAAGAAACAAGACTAGTTATACTAAATATCCATTGTGGCATGAGACTATTAGTAAATTGGTTTCCAGAAAGATCAAGCAACAAAAGGGATGTGATATTAAGAGTAGGAACATGGGGATGTGTATCCATGAGATCACTGTTTTTAAGATGTACTTCGGTTAAAGAAGGGAGGGTGTTGATCACCTGAAACCAGTCCATTGCTTTGCTGAGGTTTACGTTACTCATATCCAGGTGACGCAACAAATGGAGATTTGACAACCACTCCATATTCACGACGCTTGTACTTTGATCCGACCCATCATCCTGAAAACTTCCTAGACAAAGGGTGTGCAATTCGGAAAGATTCCCCAATTGAGGAGGGATAATTCCACTAAAACTGGAACTCGAGAGGTTAAGATACCTCAAGTTTCCAAGAGAACCAATGAATTCAGGAACTTGGATCCACCCAAAATCATTGCAGCTCAAGTCCAAATGCTTGAGTTGCTTCAGGTCCAACAAGGACGGACTTAATTCCCCTTTCAACTGTTGCTTTGAGGCTTCTTCGAATTCTTCTTGTGTGTGAAAATAATCATCATGACAATGACCATTAAATGCAGGAAGATGAATCTGATGAACATGACCAGTCATGTTATCACAAACAATCCCCGCCCATTTGCAGCAATCATTCTTCTCATCAACCCAAGAAGAAAGTCGGTCGGCTTCATCAATGAGACGGTGTTTGAACCGGAGAAGTGCTTGCCTCTCTTCTTTGATGCATAACACATCATCAAAGTTTTGAATAGATAAGCATGAATGAAACAAGAGCACAACAAAAAGTATGCACAAGTGGAAAGATGAAAAATGAGAAAATGAAAAAGCATTCATGTTTGGTTGATCACAAAGAGAATAACACACTCTCGGTTTTTAGTTTACCCTAATGCGAGGTATGCAGGAGTTCAATTTAAACTCAAATTTTTATGAGTGACGGGTTGCTTTCAGTTCCGCGTAACGACTGGGTTCAAATTTGGAAAATAAGTAGCATGGTCCCTAACTTAAGTTTCGTGACAATTTACAAACTAATTTATGTGGACACAAGTAGGATAGTTTTGTGAACAAATGAGTAACATCATTGGCTGGAGATAATTTTGTTACAGTAGAAAATGACACGAGTCCAAGTAAACTAAAAAAACAAAATTTCATTAACTTGTAGAATAAGTTGAAAATCCATTTATGTGGTTTAAATGAAATCAGAGCGTCAATTATCCACACAATAACAGTAGATAGTCTTGACTAAATTAATATGGAAGAGTAGTACTAATGGTAAGTGTAATACTGTAATAGGGTGAGTACTAGTACTAGTACGCGTGTTGGTGGTTTGAAGTCGAATGTGGTGGATGGGAAGGAGTTTGAGAATGGTATGGATGTTAATCGGTTTGCGGTTTTGGTTTGAGAGGGTCTAAAAAGGAGGAGTTGGAGGAGATGTAGAAGTTGATTAGAGAGCAATTACAGGTGGTTATTAAAGATGTTAAGTCAACTTATGGTTTACCGGTTGATGAATTATGACAATGATTATGTCTCGTGATTGGAATTATGGTTTTTGATATGAACTTTTAGCGATTTCGGAAATATGTGATTGTTAGTTTTGGTAATTTTCTACGTTTAGTTACGAACTTGGTATTGGTCGTTTGAAACTAAAAGTAACAAGTTTCATGATGTGATTGTTTCGGCTTAACAATAGCGATAATTTGTTGAGTATGTTTATAGTGGTTTCCTAGGGCTTAAAATTTTGGGGGCCTTCGAAAAGGAGGTCCTGTGCCGTCGAGCATTCTGCACATGCTCAAATCCGGCCCTGAATATTACTATGACATAAAAATGATTGCCACTTCCGAAATATATAAATCAAGAATGGTTGCGATAAGGGATTTGCAACGACAATGAAAGCAAATCTATTCCCACTCATTCGCAAAATTAAGTACCTAAACTTTCATTCTATATGACTCATTTTATTGTTGGTAAATATATTGTAGGTAATTTTTTTTTAACCCTTTGGAGATACACACAACGATAATCATCCGTATATTGTAAACTAGCTTCATGGCCCAACTCCAAACCTTGTGGCACCTCCAAAACAAATTGAGACTAGGAGTGTTTATCAGTTCAACTATCAGCTTCTCGTGGGTTTATTCGGTTCGGATTGTCGGGTTAGAGTATTTTGAGGCAAAACAAAATCTGAACCGAATTAAATATGAATCAAACCCATTTTTCAATTCGGTTAGGTTTTCAAGTTGATCCGAAAAACTCAAAATACATAATTTATAATATATTTTTTAAATTATATAGATATTTAGCATCAAATGTAGTATTTAATTATAAAACTTAAACAATGTAGTTAATTTATAATATATATAGTTTTTTAATTATATAGATTTTTAGCATCAAATGTATTTAACTATTACTCGAAATACATAGTTTTATGGGTTGCATTCAGTTTGCCGTGACGACTGGTTTCATATTTGAAAAATGGAACATATGGAAAATAAGTAGCATGGACCCTAACTTAACTTTCGTACAATTTACAATAGAAAATGACATGAGTCCAAGTAAACTAACAAAGACAATATCTTTGAACTTGTAAATTAAGTTTAAAATTATATTTTGTGGACAAAAATGAGATTGGTGCATCAATAGTACATTACACTTATTGCCAAGTTAAGGTCAATTATCCACACATCATCTGGTTGCGAGTTGTCGAAATTAATTTGGGGGAGTAGTAGTAATTGTAAGGATAATACTGTAATAGGGCGAGTACCGGTACTAGTATGCGTGTTGGTGGTTTGAGGCCTTTTCTCCTCATCGGTCCTCACAACCAAACTAAACCGACAAAGCTAGAATCACAAAAGAAATATGATTCAGACGTAGCATTCTGAACCACCCTCAGATATGGGTTGATTCAGACACAATGTAGTTTGGTTTCCCGAACATGTGCTGCAAAACTTGCTAATAGTTCTTGATTCAAACTCAGTTCTTGTTTTAATAACAAGTATCTTAATATTAAGATCCTGATTCCAACCTATTTATATGACACAACCAAACACCCAACTCGTTCAAAAAAAAGAACCAAACACCCAAACCAAAACTAGATACCCATATATGCAAAATCACAAACTTTCTATCCTAAGACCTTTCTTGTACTTTCTTTTGTTTTAAGGAGCCGAAAGAATGGCATAAACAGACAGACCATTACAAGAAGGAAAATCCTAAATGACATTTCCGAAAACCACAAGGCCAACTGCTCAAGCATTCAAATCTTTCAACAAAACATATCTTCTGAAACTGGCTATGATCTTTGACAGCAATATATATCAAGACAGCGAACAAGATCTTCTAAAGCTACGACTGAGGACAAGATCATGAGCTTTGTATTGGTTTTTTTTTTTTTTTTTTTTTTTTTTTTTTTTTTTTTTTTTTTGACAACACCCTCAAGCACACCATTAGCCAACACATGCTCAAAGGTTGAAGGTTCAACATGCTCCAAGATTATGTGTGTGCATCTCAAACACCATGCCGTGGGGAAGAATCTTTTTTTCCCCGGTGTGTGTTACTCCTTGGATTGTGATGGTCCAAAATATGATTTTAAATTAAATATCACATTTGATTGCTGCAATAAACAAAAAATAATTAAAAAAATTGAACATCTATGAGCCAATTGATACATATTTTGAACTTCGAGTTCGTAGAAGTGATGTAAAGTCACAGTTTTGAGTATTCTACAAAATATGATTTTAAATTAATACTTATTTTGGGCAGAAGTGGGTGAGCGACCCCTAAGCTTATAAGCTTACAAGACTAAAAACTATAGCATACGGGCCAGAAACTTATAATTAAAGGGTTTAAATGTGAATCTCAGACGTCCATCTGAAGTTGTCATATATGCAAGGGTCTGTATAAGTACACCATAATTCAAAATAGTGGTATTGTACATGGATGTGCATTTAAAAGCTGAAAATTGTGACTTTTACAAAATAGTCTAAATCTAGAAGGGTTGATAATAGTGGTACTTACTCCGTCCTTCTTTACACCTGGGAGAGCAACATGAAACAGAAAACCCTCGTCAGATTCCAAAATGTCAATTGACCCGATAAGCGGTCCTGTAGTTTTTGCAGCACTCCCTGATACTGCTACTCCATGTTTGGCGAAAGCTAAAACGTCTTGCAATTCTTTCTCAGTGGAATTACAGCAATCGCAGGTTGATCGTCCCACTTCGCACAAGATCTGAAATTCACAATGGAATCCCGGTTAGAACAATGAAGACTTTAAACAGACCTAGGTCAATTAAATTTTAACACGTTAATCATTTAAAAAACTGTATAAAGAAGTGAGTGTATCAGCCCAACTCGACTCAAACAAACCTCTTACATCTGATTCTTAACACTTACCAACTCTGTCACATTACATTACGCAACCTGCCCATCACTGATATTCAAACAAGTAACTAAATGATCCCTTAAAAGACTTAAGGTTTATTACGCATTGCAGATTTAGACACCCTTCTGGAAAACCAGTTGTTCAAAAAACTCGGTACCCGTTGAACCTAAGACCACCTGTTAATCTCATATAATTTAAACTGAACAGAATTGACAAGCTCAATCAGCACAAAACCGGACAATTACAAAACCAACGCTAACCAACAGAATGCTGACTCAATTTTGCGGCTTCAGTATTTACCCCTAGGTCTAGGCCTAGGCCCTATGTAAAGAAGTTTTGCAAAAACACAAGTGTTATGCTATATAAAAAACTCAAATTGCAAAAACACATACTCAATGAACATCCATGAAATTTAATCATGATACTAATGCGAAGTGAGTTGAGGCTCATGAATACGAAGTTGTTTAAGTTAAGAAAATAGAAAAGTCATGAAAAAATTTGTTTAGTCCTATTCTCTCCATATCTTTTGTATTTTAAATCCTACAAATTTCAAACAAAAGTAACTGAATGAACTTCTGTTGGGGTTTAAGGACTTCTCCCCTCATATCGGTCCTCAGAACCAAACTAAGCCCACACAGCTAGAATTACAAACAAAATATGATTCAAAAGTAGGGTCCTGAACCACTCTCGCATAAGGGTCGGATGTGGGGTGATTCAGACATGGTGTAGCGCGAGCTCGAGGTAATTTCAGGTACAAAAAAAATGTTGTCCAGCACTCGGGCGTTTTTATATATCATTATAAAAAATGCATAGCATATATATGAGGAATGGGAAAAACCAAGGAGAGTGCAGCTATGGGAGGTGAATATACGCTCCATTATCATCTCGTATGTCTAATTATACTCTCATTCAATGAACTCCAAATACATATTAGATTCTACTTTATACACATCTTGTCACACAGACGCACATACATACATAGAAAACAAGAGACACAAAGAAAAGTGGAACAGGGATCGTGACACATAAAGACTCTCTAAAAAGCAAAGATATGTTAACAGATAAGAAGAATTATGAATGAATGAATAAATGAAAAAGATTACCTCTTTTGAGATCAAGAGAGTCAAGAGAGATGATACCATAGGTGTCACCTCTTTCGCCAATTAAATTAAATGGCAAGTCTCGAAAAGGAAAATTACCAAGGCTCGATAAAAATGTAAAAAACTGAGGAAACAAGTGGTATTTTTATACGCGTAAGAAAGAGCCAACTTTAGTTGCTAGACGATGTGGGGCAACAAAAATGATACTAATCAACAGCCTACATTATACATTGAAGATTGAAGATTACAGTGAGTCCATATTAAGAAATTGCATACGAGCAGTTAACTCCTGCAACTAATAATCACATTACATCGTACGATTTTGCTACGGATAGTCTATTAGATAATAAAGAGGACGTTCGCAAAGATGCTTAACAGCTTATGGAAAGATGTCACTGCGGAAAACTTTTCCTATGACAAACAGTGGGGCGGCCTTCATGACTATTATAACGGTTACTGGCCCAAAAATGTTGCTTTTTTAAGGCGTACTTATTTCAGTAGCCCATGGAGTCTCATAGGAGTACTTGCAGCATTCCTTCTCTTTGCTCTTACCGCCTCTCAGACACACTTCACTATTTACCCCTGTAAATAATTTCCGGGATCGCATCAGCTAGTTGTTTCATGCTACTAAGCCTTTTCCATTTTTACTTGTCCACTCTTGTGCGTTATGCTTTCTTATTTCACTGATGTAATAAAATATAAATGTAATAACTTGAGTTGGTGCTAATGGGATTGATCGTTATATCATTTATCATAACTGATGTCTATTTTGAACATTTCTACATACGCATTTAGCAACCAAAATCGATATCTCAAGTAAACTAATTATGATAATGTAAATGTAATGATTTATATTTGTAAGAACACTTACATGTGGGATCATATGATTTACTTGCATTTGACCGATCCATGAATGCATCAATCGTGACTCGCGATTAGTACCAAGATTCCATATATGCTTGCCCATAGTTACCAGATATGCTAAAGTACCTGCAATCAGCGTTTCTGATCGAATCGTACCAAATCGGGTACAGTAGCGTTCCGGAAACGTTGTAGTAGTGATTTCTATCTTTAAAGTGATGCTTCAAATTGTTATTCAAATTTGTTCTAAACACTTGAAGGAATTAGTGATTGTGTGGGCTGACTCAAAATGTCAAGTCATTCCCACCCATCCACAACCTAAACTAAACCATTTTGGCTAATACAATTTTGTTCAATTTTGTCGAGTTTGACAAAAGGATATTCTAGAGAGAGTTTACTGGTTAAGAAAAAAATGTTAGGCCATGGAAAACTTACACTTTTGTTCAATTCTCTTCTTGATTTCAACAGAGGATAAGTTGGTAAATCATCAAAGTGTATGGAAAAACAAAATATGCCAAATTAGCCACCAAATATAGAACTATATTATAGGAATTAAGTCATCTATCCAAAAATTGAAAGCGCCATTTAGAAATTAAGGAGTCCTGACAGTCTTTCATTGTATATAGTAGTAAATCAACACAAAAACATGCAGGAAAATATGATTTTCAAGACAGATTCATACAAAATCTCCAACAGATGCATGTGATACAAGGCAAACAATATCATAACAGAAGGAGATTCTCAGAATTACCGGCCTCAAATTAGATGTCTTAAATGTAGTGTAGAATGACTAAGCTCAAGGCATAGGTATCCACAGATAGGGCCAATAAAACTCACAAGGTGAGATTTGTGAGTTTCATAGCTAGTTCCGTAAATTTTTAAGTTTCGGTCAATTTGTGAAAAACAAAGGTGGAAAACAAAGGTCAATTTGAACATGAAGAAAATAACATGATTTCTGTATCCTAAGAATATAATAGCTGAATAATATAGATCCTAATAATATGTTTTACTATTTAATAGTTGAAATATAAAAATTAAAAGTTTGTTTTTAATTGTATACATGACGAATAAATAAGTAATAAGACTTTTTTCTTGTAGTTATGGTGTTTGCTTTTTGGTCAACTGGATTCGGGGTTTAGTGTTCGAATGCACCAATAAACAGTTATTCAACCATAGCTCGATCCTTGTTTGCCTCCCTATAAGCAAGTAAAAAACTATGTAGTTATCTCGGTCGAAAATCACATATCGTTCAAGGACCGATATTTGAAATATCGGTTATCGCGGTGAGATATCGGTTTTTTATATTATCTAGAATATTAACTATATATATATATATATATATATATATATATATATATATATATATATATATATATATATTAAAATCATAACAAATTAAACAAAAAAACATAGCATAAAAGTTATTAGATACTATTTGTATATATAACTACGTAGTCATATTCTTTTTACTAACAAAAAATATTAATTAAAACTATAATAATAGTATTAAATTTGTAACTTTGTACAACTGTGGAGCACTTGAATGGTTATCCACAATTTTTAATACTCTTTTAATGCACAAAGATGCTTTCTTTTTCCCAAAAGATAAAACACATTGAAAGAATAACAGAGTCTTCGCCTCCATCACTGATACAACCATGTCTATCCTTAAATCCTCTTGTGTCACTCAAATTTATTTACTGGAATAAGCGAAATTCTAAGCTTGAGATCTGCATCCGATAGTAATTCTAAGAAGAAGAAAAGAAGAAGAAGAAAGAAGATCTGCATAAGCTACAGCAGAAAGAATGAATGTGTATTAGGTATTTAATTGGGTTTTTAATTGGGCTAAGTGGGTTTTTTAATTGGGTTTTTTTTTACAGATCTTGGTGTTAAAAAAAAAGTCAAAATATCGCTAAAATATCGAAAATATCGCCGATTTTCAAAATATCGTCAAAATATCGGAAAATATCGCCGATATTATCGGATCCGATATTTTGGGCCGATATTTTGAACCGATATTTTTTCTAGGTCCGAGATGCGAGATATCGACGATATATCGCCGAGATTAACTACATAGGTAAAAAAAAAACCGACGCTAGATTACTTATATCTATGTTACCAGATATATTTTAGCTGTCCATTTACTGCTGGAATCACCACGCACTCACCAGAAGAAAAAAAAAAAAACATATATCTTCTACTCGACGCAAGATTTGTAGAGCATTTAAAAATTTGATTATGTCTCATTAAATCTCATGTTTAATACAAAGAGGTGGCTACTCCGTTACAGATTCCATCTAAAGATTATAACACTCAATAAATCAACAAATTGTCAATGACTAGCAGAATACATACCTCCGAATCTGCTATTTTAAATTAGAGATATCTATTGCAGATGCTTTAAATTTGAGTTGACTGCTATGCAACTATGAGGATGAGTCTCAGATTGATGGTCAATGGCCTTGCATATCGAGCATCTCATCTAAATTCTTTAGTCGCTCCATTCCCTCGCTAATCAAGTAACGAATCCTCTGCCTGTCATTGCAATCCCTGTGGTTCTCCATCTCTTGTCTAATTGTTTGCATTAATTCGCCTGAAAAATATTTCAGTCAAACTGTTAGAAGCCATGAAATTATCTCATATATATTAAAGGGGTTTTGAAAGTGCTGTGGGTTGATTATAACAGCTTAATTTTACAATAATCAATTTTGCAGTATTTGACAAATTAAACATATTATCATGATTTTCCCCTTTTTAAAAACAAAAATCAGATTTTCAAAAGCATCTAAGAATTAAATATCCCTTGGATAACACTTTATAGAGTTATGAATGTACATACCGAAAAAAACAGGGTAAATGTAATTTGTTATCGAAACGTCGATCTACCCTAAAGCCTCAAATAACCAGCTTATTAACATCTTTTTATTTTGGTGTGAAAGTTTGCAAATTTGGTTTTGCAATCCTGCTGCAGCGCTGCTCAAGCACAGCTCTAAGCAGATGTGCCAATCATAACTAGGACTAAAAAAAAGAATAACCGGTTTTGATATATCTAACTGAATAAGCTGGAAGCATCATACTCTGTCTACACTAGTCCACTGTCAAATTTCATCTGATATTCTACAAGCGAATGGTTTAAGAAACTACCTATTGTTTGAATTTGAAAGATAAACATTCTTGTTTTGTGAACCATTTCTCTATGGTGTAAGCAGAAATGAAGACGCAGTTTGTCCCACTTGTACGAAGAACAGAGAAAAGAATATATATATATATATATAATATATATATATATATATATATATAAATGAAGTGACAGGACCAGAACTTTTGTACTCAAAGATCTAAAAGACGTTCATTATAAATCTCAGAAAAACTACTTCGGCTTCTAGAGTATAGACAACATTATAAAGAACTATTTTCACCAATTCTATGGATATGGAAGTATCAATTTTCAAGAAAGCTATGACCATCCAACTGTGTTAAATGGTAAAAGAAGTAACACGATTAGAATTATGGTTCTGTTTAAACTGAAAAGAAATCAGTATAACTTGCATTAACTAGGTTGACTTTCTAAAGTCAAAGACAATACTTTCTTGTCTTTTTGATAAGTGAGGGGTATATATATATTAGTATGCTAATAAAATTAGAATAAAATTGCAGTTAAAGTATTTCGTTTGGCTTAAGAAAGTTCACCTTTACTGGGAGCAGGTGCTCGTTTAGCAACTCTTAGAGCTTGTCTATAAAGCTTCAAGACTCGAGCGCGCAGAATGAAAGTCTGCAAATCAAAGGAGACAACCATAACTGACTGTCCCTAAGGTCAATAATATAACATTAGAATTTAATTCAGACATACATTTACCAAATTATCATCAAGGCTACAGAAGACCTGTAAACATATAAATCGTGCAACTCAATGAAAGTAAAAAATGTAAAGAATGCAATTAAAACCCAATCATAAAAACTGATTCAAGTTGATAGTGGGCCAAACTGATAAGAAGAGAAGATTTAGCTAAACAGCTTCAAAAATTGGTTTATATAAGAAAAATCGGAGCAATATATGTATTATATGAAATTATCTCATGATATAGATTAAAGGGGTGTTGAAAGTGCTGTGGATTGATTATAACAGCTTAATTTTGCAGTATTTGACAAATTAAACTTATATCATGATTTTCCCATTTTTAGTGACAAAAATAAGATTTTCAAAAGCACCTAAGGAGTTGTTGCAACAATGATAAACTTTCGGAGTAATCGGATTCAACAAGGATAACATTTTATAGAGTTATGAATGCACATACGGAAAACAAACAGGGTAAATGTAATTAGTTATGAAAATGTAAACCTACCCTAAAACCTCGAATGACCAACTTATTAACATCTTTCTATTTTGGTGTGAAAGTTTGCAATTTTGGTTTTGCAATCCTGCTGCAGCGCTGCTCAAGAACAGCTCTAAGCAGATGTGTGGTCATAACTAGGACTTAAAAAAGAATAACAGGTCTTAAAATATCTAACTGAATAAGCTGGAAGCATCATACTGTGTCTACATTAGTACACTGTCAAATTTCATCTGATATTCTACAAGAGAATGGTTTATGAAACTAGCTATAGTTTGAATTTGAAAGATACACATTCTTGTTTTGTGACCCATTTCTCTCTGGTGTAGGCAGAAATGAAGACGCAGTTTGTCCCACTTATACGAAGAACAGAGAAAAAGCACTAGAACTTTTTTGACAGGACTAGAACTGTTAGGATCAGGGGAGAATAATCGAGAATAATCAGTAGCAAAACAAAAGGAGATCAGACAAAAGTTTCTTGTATTACAAATCAAAGGATACAAGATGAGTGTAGTGTATACAAATGAAAAGGATTAGCCCTTATTTATACTAATGGCTAATATGATTCTAGAGGCTTCTAACCCTAAGCTTATATCCTAGATATTTTATAATATAATTTCTACTAATCTCTAGATAATTCTTCTTAAGTATCTCCTTTTCTAGATTCTTCCAAAATACCCTTTAGACCAAAAATACTAAACTACCCTTAGGAGGTGAAGTCACAATATCTAACAATCTCCACCTTGAGTTCAACTCCTAAGTAACACCATATCTAATTCCAAGTTCCAAAGGCTAGAGATACTAGCCAATTTCAAATCAAACGATCGATTCCCAAAAGCTATCCGAAACAAAGTATCGATGGGCCGAACAAACCGATAACTTCAAAACGAACAATCAAATGTTAGCCGACAAATTCAAGCGGCTGAACCGAGACAAACCATATCGCAAGGATCTGTATCAAATTCAAATGCAAACTTCAAAAGCGACAAACGAAGATCCAAATTTCCGGTGACAAATTCCAAGCGATTGAACAAAATTCAAACGACCTGATTATAACCAAGTCTTCAAACATCAAATCGATCTTCAAATGCAAATACCAAATTCAAATTCTAATGACCCACTTATATAATAAGGATTACGGTCAAACATTCAAACTTATTATCCATATCAAACAAATTCAAGTTAATAAATAACTTGACGAACGGCATCGATAATTCAAACCCCAAATATGATACGGATAATAATACTCAACGACCCACTTATCCAATGGAGAAATTACGGTCTAAACAGAACAAATTCCATAGCAAATACCAAAGCAAAACAAATTGACCAGAGCCTTCAAACCTACGATATCCGCTTCCAAAACAATTCCTACCAATTCCAGTGGTTTTAAGGCGACATCAATAATTCCTTTAGAGAGAAGTTCAAAATTCAAATGCATATCCCATATCAAAATGATTTGGAGGTGGGCCACACAGTTGAAGGAGTTACAGCAGTTGCAGGTTGATCGTCCCAAAGATCTAAATTCATGGAAACCAGAACCAATAGAAGACTTTTAACGGACCTAGGTCAATCAAACTTTTTTTGAGTTAATAAAGACTTAATTAAACGAGTCAAACAACAGAAAATCATCCAGAATGTATGCAAATGCATAGAAAAGTCTATTCAATCACGGGTTTTCTAATAGGGGTTTAGATTACTATTATATTCAGCCCAACTTCGACTCAAACCTCTTTCATCTCATGCAACAATTTACCAACTATGTAACATTACCCAACCGATTATCCTGAAATCTCAATCCAATACAAACACTTCAATCTATCAAACAAGAAGCATTGCAGAATTGACACACATTGAAGAATAACAAAAAAGAAAACCTGAGACCACCTGTTAATCTTACTGAACAAATCGCTTGAATCAAAGGCACAACAAAAGACAAATTACAAAACCAAGCTATCCAAGAAATTGATAAGGTCTTGAAATTTTATGGCTTCAGTATTTACCGGAAGGTGATTGAAGTTTTACAAAAACACAAGTGTCAATGCTATATAAAAAACCCATATCAAAAACACATTGTAGCTTGCTTAAACATAATCATTGATACGTGAAGTGACTCTTGATACCAATTTGTTAGGAAAATCGGGGAGAATAATCATGAAGAAGTTTGTTTTGTCCTTCTAATGTAGTCCTAGCAAAACAAAAGGACTTCCTCATATTGATCCTCGAACCAAACTAAGTTTCTTGTAATTACAAACAAATATAGTTCAAAGGATACAAGATGAGTGTGAGTGTATACAAATGAAAAGGATGTAGTCCAGCACTCCGTATTTATATATCATTATAAAAAAAGGCATAACATATGATATCTAGAGGCTTAACCTAAATGTGATCCTTGTGATTGTGTTCATATTTCCTTTTGTGTAACTGAAGACTAACACGTTATAATTTTGACTTTCATGTGAAGGTATGAAATAGATCCTAAAAGCGAAGGAATGGGGAACCAGGGAGAGTTAAGTGAATATAAGCTCCTTATTCTAGATTCTACTTTATACACATCTTGCCACACAGACACAAATACATACATAGACAACAAGAGAGACAGAAAAGAGGAACAGGGATCGTGACACTTAGACCAAAAATACTATGTTAACTAAGAAGATATATGAATGAATGAATAAATGAAAAAGATTACCCTTAGGAGGTGAAGTCACCTCTTCCGCCAATAAATTAATTGGCTCTCTACAAGAACTTTGGCTCAAAGATCGCATAAAAACGTTCATACGATGTGGGACAACAAAAATGATACTAATCAACAGCCTATATTCTCTATGCCACTACTATACATTGAAGATCGGAGTCCATTATAAATCTTAGACGTCAACTACTAATAAGCACATTCTAAAGCATCGAGTCAACATTATATAATAAACAAGAGTTTTGTACTACCCTTTAAAGCACCTCATGCAATTAATATTCTGATGTGTCACGAATGTGATTGGTCACTAATATAGGCAAGTACAAGTCCAATTCTTAATTCTTCAATCATAAAGCTTTTTTCATGACATAAAAAAATCAATTTCTACAACACATTAATGATAATACATGTTATTCAAATGGTAAAATAATGTATACGACATTCAAAGCATTCAAAAAGCATCCCAAAATATAGTTACCGTTTAAGATAAAAATTTCTTGAATAAGGTATTTTCACCTTCATCGAGTATAACCATTTTTTGATTATCACTTTGATTCAGCCATTCTATCAAACCCTAACAATCGATGACATTTCGTTGTTGGCCATATGTAAGTTTTTATTTATCTTCCTTTGTTTAATAAGTGTTAATTTGGTACTTCTAAATTTTATATTGATTATGAATATGAGGGTCGTTATATGTAGTAGATCTGAAGATTGGTTTCATTTTTTCTGTGATACATGTTTGTGCAGGAATTTCAAAATTCAAAGGTTTGTAAAGTGATTTAGAGAGTGCATGGTGTTTGATGAAATGCTTTCAAGGAATTGCAATATGTTATGATATCTTTTAAACCCATTTCAAGCAAAATTGATGTTTTTGTGAGGTTGTTTATATAGTGTGTACTAATTTTGAATGTCATAGATCTTTAGTAATTCTCCTTGGTTATATGCCTAAAGATACAGTTTTGATTGTCGGTTTAATGGAACTAATCAGTGTGGATACGGTTAATGAATCGTCAGCGATTGCTTGACAAGGATACAAGTTTCGATTCTTTGGAGAGAAATGGCTCATCACGCCATAGTACAGGTATTTTGACTCGAAGTGATTTTGTTTCCATTTGTTTAATATATTTGCTTTATCCAATTTAATTAAAATCTAAACGCTTGATACATACATTTACTATGGTTTTAACTACCGTGAGTTTTTTATAGGCCCATATGAAACCCTCGTAACTCAATAGAAAGTATGTATTTAAGAATGCAATTTAGAGAACCCAATCATAAATGTTGTTTACCATGTGATTTTTTATGATTACTGTGAGAATCTTTCTAATAACTTTGGTACATTACTTAGTTTCTCCAATAAGCTTAATGTAGATTTCTATACTTTTGATTCACTTACATTGTTGTTTACCACAGGTATGTGATTGGGAGGTCACATGAAATGTGTTCAATGAAATGTCTAAGAGAAGGGTAATTCGTTTTTGCCATAAAATTAAAATAAATAATGGACAAAAAAGGTTATTATAACCAGCTCTAACTGATAATGATGTTTTTAAGCTGCTTGTAATACATATCAAACATTCAAATAACACGCCTATCGACACCTCAAGAAAGAAAGCTAACGCCATGATATTTTTGATAGCTAATATGAAACAAGTCGATTTGATAGCTCACCGAGTCTTCCTAAATCTTATGTTAAGTTGTTTCCTACAAACCGGGGGGAGTTGGAAATTGACCACAACCTATTTCACAAAGGCCCTCCCTTCCCCGGCTCCACAAACCGGAAAATCTCAAGTCCATTCAAGTTCAAAAATGTCAATTAGATTTAGAAGTAATAATTTGGATAAAGTGAAAAATATATATATGAAGAATCACAAAATAATGTTGCTGCTAGCCTTCAATTCTATAGATTTAAATGGATTAAAAACAACTAGTAAATCAACCTAAACTGACATTGAAAGCAAACATTTTATAAATGAAATCAGGAATTAATTGGGAGATTAAAAACAGCTAGTAAATAATAATCAGTCAATAGCACAACCCCAAATTCTATAAATTTAAATGGATTAAAAACAACTAGTAGTAAACATAATAATAAGTTGAAATGAAATCACGAATTAATTAACAAGTAACTTATGTAAAGAACCAACCTCAAAATCGTTCCCAGCTTTTGGTTTGTTGAGAGAAGAAGACTATCTGTTTCTCTACCCAAATATCCGGGTCGGGTCAAAACTATCTGTTTCTCGTTGAGAGAAGAAGAAGACTAACGGTGCGTTTGGTTTCGGATTCATTCGGATTTAGATTTATTCGATTAGGATTTTGATTGATCTAACAAAAGGTACATATAAAAAGGGAGAATTGCATATATACCCACTAAAACTTAAAAACTTGCATATTTCCTCATAATACAAGTTTTTATTGCATGATGTACAATGCCTTTTAAGCATGTTTTGGGTATATATGTAAATATGCAAGTTTTAGTGGGTATATATGCAATTGACCCATATAAAAATAGCTTACACTTACTTTAAAAAAAGTAGTTCAAGATATATAAATATGGCACACTTGTCATAATTTTAATATATAGTAAATTCGCCCAAGTCTTTCGAGACATTTTGAGAAGTCACTTTTTTAGTCTATAAAAGGTATAGACTTTGGGCGACCGTGTATATAGAGAATTGGCTCTTTTTTTAATCGTGCTTCACTGCAAAGCGCGAGTTATATATTTAAGACTAAAATACACTGTTGGTCTCTAAACTTGTTCCTGCGCAACACAATGGGACAAACTTGGGCATTTTCATCGCTGGGAGTCCAAAACATGGGTTTTATATGCCAAACTCGTCCATTGACCATTAACGCCGAGGTCAACGTCCAGTTTATGTTAGTTACTCGAGGGTATTATAGTCCATACACATTTATACCATACCTTAGTTAAACCAGAGGAAAGCTTTCATATACCATCTTGATCGTTTCCCTCACTCGTCACAAAACCCTCACATTCACTTTAACAATGGCAGACAAGGAGTTTACTTTTACAGCAATAATTGATGAGATGGTAAAATATGTGAAGGCAAAATATGGGGAAACTTGGTTACAAGAAGATGAAATGTCTTATGAAATGTTTGAAGATTTATGCATATTTGCGAAAGAAGCTGAAGTGATGAAAGGTTAGTTGGGTTTTTTGTATTTGTGTGATTGGCATTTTAAGGGATGAGCATAAATAACTCTATTTTATTTGACAGAAATCAGAGCAGTGTCAGAATCTGCCAAAAAAAGAGATTATAGCAAGCTAAATGTATCTGACGATATGATTGAGTATGCCATGGCTACTTATGGGAATAAGTGGGATATAGGAGATGACATTGCTGATGTGATACTTGAAGACTTGTGGGAAAGATATGGGAATAAGAAGTTTGAGAAAGGTTAGAGTTAATGTTTGCAAGCTAAGAAAGTTGTAATGGGTGAACTCTGATTTCTTTCTGTTTTGGCTATCTTTCCAGATACTAACTTGAAAGAAAATGAAGTTGATGTCATCATTATTTCAGACACATCTGATGATGAGTTTGGGATCAAGTCTTCTAAGACTACTACTTTGAAAGGTTCTACTTCCCAAGCTCCCAAGGCTTCCGCTCCCAATGTTGTACTTGGTCTTGTAGCGGCTGTGGGATGCTCCAGCACAAATAGGAATGAGTCGTATGTGCCTCCCCCTAAGGAGCTTAAATCTCCCTCCATGAATATCAAGTCTTCCATCAAGAAGTTCACTTGTTATTTTTAGTTGTTTATGTAATGAAGATGTATATTTTTTGACTGATGATGGTTACTGAAAACGATACTTGTTAACATTTATATTTTGCTTGATATGGTGTAATTCGGTGGTGGTGTATGTGTATTTTGGATTTCTTGTTTTCATTTTGTAGTTTGAATTTGCTTATGCAGTTTAGGTGGGTGTTTGGAGAAACCCATTTTGACTTATAAAGTCAACATAAACCAAAATATTAGAGGAACCACACCGAATTGTTTTAGTCTTTAAAATCTCTTTTGTTTGACTTATAGAGTCAACAGATTCAAATTGTAACCAAAATTCAATTCTTATAACAAAAGAAGCACACACATATCAGTTAAGTTACATTTAGACTGAAAGACAACATAGCATTTCTTGCAGGTAATTCATTACATTAATTGACTAGTAGGTGATCCATTTGGTCTTTCAGTTGCAGTTGGTTCAAGTGGTATTTGTCTTGGGCGTTCTCCATTTGGTCTTACAGTTGCAGGTGCTTCACGTGGTGTTTGGCTTGGGCGTTCTCCACTTGCTATTTTAGCTGCATGTAGTTCACTTTCTTCTTCATCACTGCCCAAGTAAGCACCAACACTAGTAGGTGCAGAAATATGTAGACCCATCACATATCCACCACTATCTCATGTGGTTGTGTTTTCCCTTGTAACACCATCTCTACCAGTATTAGATGTGTTTCCCCTTATCTCAAGGCACACTGGACAAACATACCACATGAAATATCTATAAGGTGGACGCCTTGCAAAAAAGGTCAATCCAGCCCTGTTTTCACTTTCAACCCAACAGTCAATGCATACCATTTGACAACCATTTTCTGCATCCATGGTGATAATATGTTGGTATGATAAAGAATTGATGACTTAAGATGTATTATATAAGTAGACGGGAGTTGTGGTTGTTGAACAAGTAGATGGGATTAAAGACAACATAAATGCTTAAAATCTAGTCAACATACGCAGTTTAGGGGATGTTTGGAATAACCACTTCTGACTTATAAAGTCAACAAAAACAAATAAAATTCAAACATGATATTGTCCAAATTACAAATGGATAGAAGCCTACAACCTTTTTCTAACACCAGTTCAACATCTTTTATCCAACACATATGGATGTCTTGGATATAACTCCTCCACAACCACTCTATAGTAAGCTGCCTCAAACTCTGCTTCTTCAAGCCAAGTTTTCCTCTTCCATTCCTCTTCAATCCTTTTGTACATTCTCTCCTCTTCCAAAAACTATTGGAATGCTTCTTCATCCATCCTTGCTTGTGTTGGAAATGTATATATTTATAAATACGTAAATGTCCGGATTCGAACTCGTGACCACGGGATTGCATACATTAGCGAATGAGAATTAAAGTTAATTATTAATGTTAATGATTACGATTAATTATTACACATAAAGTCCGTCTAACGATCGTTAAGTATTTAACGGAAATGACTAACGACCGTTAAATGTAAAAGGAGAGAATATATGGTGAATAACTTAATAATGGAAAAGATTCGGGTTGTCCCTTTTCCCACTCTACATGGCCGGCCAAGGGAGGCTTTTTCAAGCCTAAAACCTAACTTTCTCCCTAAGTTATTCTGCCACTATATATACAAGACCTAGGGTTAAGGTTTTTCATAACTTTGTACATTGAATTAACCCTAGATCTATCTCTCTCCTCTCTTGCTTACATTCGGCCGAAACCCCTCCTATAGGGTGTTTTGGTTTTGTTTTTCATTAAACAAATGCTTGTGTTAGATCTAGCAATCGCTTTGATTCGTAGTTAATTCGTGTGTACAAAACTGTGGTAGTAAGACACTATTCTTACACCAATTGGTTTGAGTTGTAAAACGGTAAGGGCAACTCTTTAAACCATTTCACATCCATTGAAGAGATCTAACCATTTGCAAGAGGTACGTTACGCATTTTGTTAGTTAATTATTTATTTGTTATGATCCTTAGTCTTCTGGTGTGTACTCTGTGGTGTCTGCATGTTTTATTGTATGTCATATATCATAAACTAACAGTGGTATCAGAGCCTTGTATAACAAGTAATTAATTACTGAAGCACATAAAATAAATAAACATGATTGTGTTATTAATTGTATGCGTAGATCTGGGTTTGCAAAACCTAAACCCTAATTTTTTTTTTTTGGGGGGGGGCGTTTTTTGGTGCCCTAATTAGGGTTTTGTAAACTTCAGTTTTAATTGGATTAGAAACCCTAGGTTGCATGCAATTTTATGTGTATTGCGTAACTCTGTTTAATTGCATTAATTGTTAAGTGTGATTTATATCCATGATAATTACATGCATGTTTTATCATGGATCTGCTTTTATTGTATGTTTTACTTGGTTAAGTGATATACACTAAATATTTTGATAGATCTAAAATTGGGGAAGACCTCAATCATTATTATTTAATCAATTATGTGCTATGTGGTATATGTTTTAATTTTGACTTACGCAATCGATGAATCGATGCATGTGGCTCACCTTGTACATAGCTGAAAATGGGTGAAAGTCTTAATTAAATATATACATATTGATATTAATAGGATTTATAAAAAAATGTTTGCATGTGGCTATTTGATATGCATAACTTATTATTATGTTATGCATTCATTGTTTATTTGTTTATTTTTTAAAATATTTGCTTGTTTGTTATGTGTAACAAGGGTATTTTTATAAAAAAATAAACTGCCCTAAACAATGGTGAAACATGAATTTTTAAGCATAGTAATCATAATCGTTTAATTGATTGATTTTTGCACAAAATAGTTAGAACGGCTCACCCATTAATGACAAACTGTGTGATGGATACAAGGAGGGTACGCATTAAATTGTGACCCTAAAGATGAGGGTTTTTAATATGCTTCGCGCTGACCTGATTCTCCGCTCGTTTGTGCGTCTTAATGGAGCTACCAAGTATTCCTATATGTGTGCATAAAATCTTAATGGTGAATTACTTTAAATTCTACGCGCCACTTTTGTGGTAATTATCCGAATAACTTGGGTCTTATGACTCATGCAGTAGTATAATATAGTGGTAATTAAAGGTAATTCTTTAATTGGTGTAACCAATACCTCGATTAAAGTTTGATGATGAAAAGCTTAAACATTAAAACAAGGATATAATTGTTTTAATAAAAACCTTATGCTACGAAGATGAATGCATGACATCTTTGTACATATTTGATTTGACATTAAAATTATTACTCTTAATTTAAGTTGTATGCCATCCAATGAAACGGAAACACCTGAGATTACCTTTTAAATTTACCGAAAAGATAAACAAAGTGTCTTTTCCATGGGAGAAGAATGAGACTCAATCCTATTCCTTTTCATGAATGAGAAAGGTAATGATAGGAACATTTGAATTGTCTAAATTCTAATGTAACTCATAGCAATGAATTGCACATCTTATTTTCCATAAAGATTTTATTACCCTCATTTGGTGAATGAATCCTTTTGTAACAAACATGAATATTGGTTAACTGGAAAACATGTATGTGAGTTACTAAATTAGAAGCTAAACTAGTTATCGCAAAAATTGGTAAAAGGCAAACTAGCATATTTTATCTAGTTGTTTTGCTTTAGCCTTTAAAGGTGCTACATACCAGTATGGGGATGGTAGGCCTGTTAAGGAAGAAATTGTATACACAATTTTTCAAGTTAATAACATTGATGGATAACCCATCATTCATAGAGTAGAATACACCTTTTAGTACCTTAGTAATGATTACGTATGGTTCTTCAAAGGTGTAGGAAAGTAAAAAGCAAGCAAGTTGTTTTCACTAGTTATGAAACATTTAAAATGTTGTCAAATTCAGTGGGAGCATTTGTGTGCATTACTGAATAAGAAGTTGTTATAATGATTTCTAATTCAGTGGGAGCTACAAGCTTTGTTTCCTGTATAGTAACCCAGATTATCTTCAAAGATAATTACTTTCCAATTGTAGACACTTATGTTTTTAGGGATAGTCGTGTACGTTTTCTTACTAAACAATACAGTCCTACATCTACTTGTTATATCTATGACACAAATCATATTAATCAAATAAACAAACGTTTGTCGTGTTGTTTATCTGCTACATGATGTTATTCCATGCACAAGTGGGAGAAATCTTTATTGTGTGCAAGGTACAACACATATAAATATGATTTAAATGGATTATCTTGACCGCTAGGTAAGAGAGTTATGTTCTAATATGAATTATACATTTAAATGTGTATGATTGCCCTATTAAGAACATGTGTCAAGATGATAACAAAGACTACTTTAAATATTTATGTCATTCAATATTTAAGAAACACTTGTAATTACAATTTACGTTACGTGAGAACGTGAACTAGATTGTAGCCCAAGGTAAAATATTCACTTGTCGTGAGAACGAGCATGGATGATTTTGCAGTTTCTTACGTTGAACATTTCATGGAATGACATAAGTAAATGAAGCAATCTAATACTACTTTGATTTTAAGTATTTAGGTATTCGTTGAATGACTTAAATATATGTAGTAAATATTAACTTGAAATTATTAATTGAAACCCGATGTGGTGTTCATAATTACTTTAATTATACATGTTTATGATTTCTTTGTAAAGTGACAAACATAAAGTCTTTTAATACAAGACTTACAATATAAAGTAAGACGTTAACTTGCTATGTTTTAAGACATATGCATAAAGTCAATGAGTTGATCAATGACTTACAACGTATAGTGGGATTATAACTGTTATGTCTTTTGACTTGGTCAAAAAATACTTGTGTTATAATGCATGCAATTGACTTGGTAATTCTATTGTACCATTAAGTTTTACTTTGTTGGTAAATAGATAAGCCAAATATTAGATAGTTATCTTAAAATATTGTTAGATTATCTTACAATATTAATTCTAATGAAATACCATAGTCTCATGGTATGTTCAGTTAGAAGAATCAAAATGTATTGGCACTGTTTGATTCGAGATAACTATAGTTTCTTCCAAAAGTTATCAAGGTTAGTAGATTGAGTATAGATTGAATATACTCAATAAGACTCCAACCTAGAAGATTAATAAGACACCATTTGTTTATGGAATGTGATGAATCACATTAAGTCTTATAATGAAGTTCTGAATTTGTTAAACTACTTGTAAAGTGGGTTGTAACAAACTAATGTCAGAAACTCTCAATGTTTTTTGTAATATCCCAAAAGAGAATAATGTATTGTTGCTCTACCTGATAAACTATTTAAAGGTAATCTTTAAATTGTTAAAAGCAAGTGGGAGTTTTGTTTAGATCTTGAAAAATTAAATTACAAAATATATAATCTTCTGAAATGCACTAGCAAAGATCATGGTGAGGCTAAACATGTAAATGATAAACCTCAATGTAACACCCTCAATTTCGTGATACGCAGCGGAATTCAAACTGGGTGTTACCTCATGGCACAACAGTCATAACAATAGAAAACGATCTCTAAAGGAGTCGTTTTAAAAAAAGGCTTTATCATTCAAATATATCAGAGTTTACAAAATAGGTCCGAGTTAGTTCCATTTATTACAAAATACATCAATATAAAGTTTTTGATGTTTTGTGAATGATAAATTATTTATATATAGCCTTCTTGATCTTGTCCTTGCCCTTCCGTGCCAGCTTCCGACATTATGGACCTGAAATACATGCTTAAAACAGTTAATACAAAGGCTGAGTGAAATTCATAGAGTTTGTTTGATGGTTGAACACATTATGTTGGTAGTGTGAGTTAATTTGACTCACACAAAGGTTTTGAAAACAAAACAGATATTATTACACCAAGCTCATGACACCGAAAACGTTAACAGCTTGTCAATAGAAATTGATTTAATAGTAACAGTTGCCCTAATAGGTAATTTGCCAATAAACCTATGGTTCTTCAAATAGAGTGTGTTTGTTTACTGGACTTGGTTAAACAAACGGGATTCGTCAATCCCGATAGATCTATCCACATTATTCGCGTTCACCCGCAAGTGATTAATGGTTCATGATAATAGGGACTTAAGTTTGGCAATAGTGGTACTTAGTGCACATAATACATTCAGATAAGCATACAGTTTCAAAGCAATGTGTTCGGTTTAAAATAAAGCATTTATCTCCCCCAAGGGTTTGTAAAACAATTTAAGTAATAGAAAGTGGTGCTATGAACTCACCAAGAGTTGATGATGTTAAGTACTAACGGATGTGATGTATAAGTCGGAAGACTTCTACGTGCAACCTAAAAATGAAATGTTGCGACTTAAGTTTGGAACAATGTTTAGGAAAACATAAACCATTCTATATATATTTCTATGTTGATCATGATGTAGTCAATTATCATTTGATGTTTATAGAAAGATCTTTAATATGTGAAAACATATTTAGTTTATAGATATTGTACTACCGTTCGGGCCATCATAATTCAGAGGTCATGCAGTAAACGTTCGAGGAGCTAGGACACTTTAAATCGTAAATCCAGCAACTCGTCGATACGTTTTACTCAAATGAAACCCCTCACATGAAGCTCCATACTATTGTAGCACTTAGTAGATACAATATATGTTTTGAGTGAAGATTGTTATATAAATAAGTTTATCATGTTTTTACAAGTTCTCGTCGTTTCATATATATGATCACCTTAGTTAACGGTCTTGGGAAAATAAGCCTTGAGGCTTTAGCCATGGCCTTGCCGTGACTTTGGTCTTGACTACCATGGTCTTGAGACTCAGCCTTGACCTTAGCCGTAGCCGTGGTCTTGGCTTATGGCCGTTAGGCCTCTTGGTTTGCTTTTAGTTCGACAAAAGTATAGTTTGTGAGACTAAATATAGGGCAGTTTCTGTTTTTGAAAGATAATGGCCTGTTTAAGCGTTTTCAAGGTCCGAGCTTCTTCTTAATTAAAGGAAAACATCGTTCCGGACAACTTTCGTGTTTTAACTTTTTGATGATTCGGACCAGAAGTACCACTTTTAAAATGGCAGAACCAAAACAGTTTCAATATGGCAGTTTTGGCGTTTAGGTTTCGCTAACTTCTTTTGCCTATAACTTTTGACTCGTTTGTCCATTGGGTGATTCAAGTTGCTATGTTTACCTTTTTATCTTATCTACCATAGTATGTAAGTTAGAAAGTCTATAGGTTACTGATTTTAATGGTCTCAAATATGTAGAATATGACTAGTTTACTAGTTTGTTACTTTTATGACAATATGCAAATTAAAACATGTGATTGAGTATATGTACATCATGAATCAACATAGTAACTATATATATAGCATGAAATAGTTAAGATTATGAATAATAAAGATGAGATGATGGTGGTGATAAGTTGCTTACAACTTTTGGCTTTCACTTAAGAAAGGAGTAACTTAGTAAGGATAGGACTTTGATTGATCGCTTAAGACTTTGGATTGAGCTAGCTTTACACACCTTGGCACCCTTGAAAACTTGAAGAGTTGGTGATGAAGTACTAAGTGACTTGAGTGGATTTAAACTCAAGAAGATCACTTAAACTTGCTAGAGATTTGATGAAGTAGCATGATCTTTGGAACTTCTTTGCATAAACTTGGAGTTTAAAGATCAAATGATGGAAGATATGGTGGATTTAAGCTATGAACGACCCAAAACAGCTTGTGAAGGTCTTTAGGATGAATTCCACTTGCTATTTATAGGAGGGTAAGTTTGGTTAACCATATATTGGGTTAAATATTAACCATGGTTAAGTTAAGACACATGTAATGATCTAAAGGAAGCATGGTTAGGATTATGCCACCAAAATGATGACTCCCCCCACCTAGAGGCTGTCACAATTGGTGACAAGGATTAGATGATAAGTCTTGATCTTATCTTGAGTTTAGAGTAAGTTTTGGTTCCGTTAAATGCCAACTGTAAGTTGTTAAGCCATAAAACGTAAAACCAGGTATCGTAAAAATACGAAACTTGCAGGAATGATGAGACTCATCATTATACTCCATCTAAAAATATAAAATAGGTGATAAGTCTCATTGGGTGCAAAAACGCTGCTTAAAGCTAAAAATACGGGTCAAAAACGCGTAATTCGCAATTTATTATAAAAGAACGAAATTTCAGGGAAATGACCGTGAATTTATTTAGAGTAGAGTAAAATTAGTCTAAAAGTGATATGAGATGTTAAAATGTAGTTTTCGTCATACGTGGGATAACTTAACAGTTATTCATGAAGTTTAAAAGTTACGCGATTTAAGCAAAAACGTAGAACGTACAAGGTTAATTTCTTTATGGTCAAAGTAGGAGGGAAATATGTTTGACTTTTCCAAAAAATGTAAAAGTGTAAAAAACATATTAGAAACACAGTGCAGGAATCGTTAAGTCTGGATGTAAGTAGAATTGTTTAAAACGTAAGTTTAGTTTCGTACATCGCAGGGTTTATTTGGTAACATAAAAATAAATCTTAAAAATTCTCAAATTAATTATGAGTGATCTAAAAATTTATCTAATGTGAGGAAAATTATCAGAGTTGATTTTCGTTATGCGCGTGATGTCTAAATGGTGTTCCGACCAAAATGAAACTTTATAACGATGTTTTCTTAATAACTTTTGCGAAGATGATCTAACGTTTGTCGAACTCTCAGGATATTACTAAAATAATTTATCTTACGAGAATGTGAAATAAAAAATTTACGGGATGAATAGTGAAAGTGAATAGTCAAAGTGAATAGTAATTTCTCGAGATGAATAGTAAAAATTTGAGAATGGATAGAAATTCTGAAAATGCGAATTGTTACAGTCTCACCACCTTAATGGGAATTCCGTCCCGGAATTCAATGTGTGTTATCCGATGTTGAAGTGTCTAGAAAAATGAGGGTGTATACGCCGAATTCTAATCTTTGCGTTCTCAAGTTTCTGGTCATAGAATGTATTATGTACCATGTGGCTTAAGCTGATAACCTAAAGGGTTTTGTTAAAATCTTATTGAGTCTAATATACCTCAAGTTTGGCTTTTCCCGATTCTCAAAACGAATCATATCTTATTGTATCGAGGCTATCAATAAAACCTTAATTTCAAACATGGAGTTTTTGGTGATAGTGTACGGCATGAAGCCTAATTTGTATTTGTATGGTTTCCTTAGTTGTTTCGTGGGTGATCTCTAAACACCTTAGTCCAGCAAATGGTTAACTAACACATTCGTCTATATAGTGCCTCAAAATGGAATAGTTTTGTTGTTGTTAGGGTAACTGTTGTTAATCAAAGGTGTAAGATATTGTTGATGTGAAATGGTTTGTAATGATGTGATAACTATCGTTGTAGGGAAAGTCTTGCTAGTGGCAAGTGGTTATCCAAACCATTTCCAAATTTGATCATGTCTTAGGTGGTTTCGAGATGAAGGCTATATCGTATAGTGTTTATGTCTACTAGTGTTTGAAAGAAACGTGGTACTGTGAAGTTTTACATATTGACTTTCAATGGGGTTCAGATAATGATGTGATATGTTGACGATTAGAAGAGTGTAGCGTACGCTTACCATTATTCTTAGGTAGAGATGTCAAGTTTAGTTTAAAATCGAAAGTGAATGACGGAATGATATCCTTGAAACCTAATCAGGCTAGTACTTCTAAGAAATGACGAGAAGATTTGATGACTATCCCAAGATAGTAGACAGGATTATTTCATAAATGAAAACTTTCAAAAATGAAATTAGGTAGTATAAATAAGTATTAAGATCTCGCTTATAATCATTCTAAGTATAGAGCGAACCTCACCCACTTTACCACCTGATATAATCTTTGCCTCAATGTTATTGATTCCCATTCTCAATACTTGTAACACATACTCGTTGATCAATGTTGCGCAAACACATAAACGGAGTGCCAATCTTCAAAACTAATTTATGGTGTGGATATCCAGACATTTTTTATTGTATTCAAAAAAATGTGTAGTGTACATATCCTCAGTATGATTAAAATCCACATCTAAATATGAGATTTTATCCGAACTATAATACAATTTCTCTCTGCCACTAAGTTGGGAAATCATCAGGTCATTAACTTTGTCAACTTGCTCATATGTTGGTGCAAGAATGGCTCGATCTTGGAAATAAGATGGATCCCAAAGATTTTGCTCCCAATTATCGTAATTTTCTTGTATCACATCTTGTACATGATCATCAAAATAATGTACTAGCATTTCTTATGGGAATTCAACCTCAGCCGTACCATCTTTAGTGCCACCTATTGTCCCATCACCAATACTCAAAATCTATTCAGCAAAATCCAGGGTTGCAACCAACACGAAGCCTCAAATTCAAGGCCCGCCCATTGGGCGGCTAGCTTTAAGAATTGTTGAAAATATAAAAGACGTAGTAAGATGTTGAATAGAAATAACGGTGATATAATATTAAAACCAAAAAGTTAAGGTAAAATTGTCATTTGCAAAAAATCCACGATGAAACTAAATAATATTGATTATTTAACCAAAATGTAGCTAAGAAATAAGAATAAACTTATAGTTGATGAAGGACTTCTTTATAGACCACATTTGTTGTAAAATTGCAATAGTTGTCATCTTTATCACAACATAACACTTTTATACCCTTCTTGCTCTTTACCCTTGATACGGCTACATAGAGTTGTCCGTATGAAAAAAGAGGTCGTTCCAAATATGGACCAACGTTAGACAAATTTTTGCTTCGACTTTTGTTACCCTTGATACGGCTACATAGAGTTGTCCGCATGAAACAACAGGTCTTTCCAAATATGGACCAACGTTAGACAAAGTTTTGCTTTGACTTTTGTTAATTGTCATGGTAAAACAAACAGATATGGGTAAAACAAATACATGACCCCTAATCATTAGCTTCAAGACCATGTCTCTATAAAATATTTTGGTTCTTAAGTACTATCATGTATGAGAATAGAATGTAGTAAACAATATATTTGAAAAACTAACATTCGTATGAAACACATTATGTTGTTTAAAAGAAATCATAAACTGCGAAGGATATTAATAACAAAAATAATTTAAGTACAAAATTGTGTTCTACAAAATAACAAAAGCGACAATAGCATCAGCAGGTTGGGTCACAAAACTATCCATATATCCATTTTGCAATATGTCAAAGAATTTTCAGACTTGAGACGATATGCATGAACTTCTAAAAACTGAATATTTGCATGGTACATAAAAAGATGAATATACATGTGGCATAACAAATCTTGCCCCATTTTACCCGCATGCCTATTTTTTCCAAGACAACAATACAACTAAACCTTCTGATGTCCACCAGCAAAAGGCCTATACAACAAAGACAAAAATAATAATAAAAAAAAACCCTCAGTGTCAAAATGTTACTAAGTGGGGTGTTTCAGACTCCATATTAAAGGGCTTATCAGCTTACAATATGCAGTTATGTGTTAAAATACAACTTTAAACTCCTAATCTACTTATTCTGAAGAAAATAATCACTCATACATAAGCAGATTGTACATACTCACGGAGTAGTTTATAAAGCGGATAAGCAGTTTAAAAGAGGCAATCACGAACACCCCTTAATTACGCTCAATCTAGAGCCAATAAATAGAAAAGGAAGGAAGCCAAAGCAAAATCATTACCAGAATAATGCCACATATTACCCGGATCAATTTTGCTTGAATCAAGAGGCTATAATCATGCAGCTTTTCTATTGTATATTATGTATCGTAGTTATTGTCTTTTCCACATAATTCAGATGCAAGAACAATCATTTCGCTCATAACCTAACTGATATTGGACCAAAAAATTATTAAAAGGCCCATAGAAAATTACTAAAAATACAAAATGAACTCTAAAGCGCGTATCCTTCAACACCCAAAAATATACTTGCAAAGTTCAAGACGAGCATACTTGATTGGTTCTGCATAGTGTAAACTTTGATAATTCATCTCAATACACACCGATGTTAAAATTGTGATTTTAAGTGAACACGTGGAAGGGGGATTTGAAGTTTGAACTTGAGAATGAATTTTGACTCAAAAACATCTAAACTTAAAACTTTGATATTTAAGAAATTCGCAAGATACTTGAGGTAAAAAATTCTTACCGGACACATGACCACACTTATTTTTCTCACGTCATTAATCTGCAAAGATTCATGAATTTTAACTTTCTAGAGCCACATGAATTTAAGACTTCAAATGATTTCTTATATAAACATATAACTGTGAAGTACAAAAAATTGCTACCAGATAAATTATAGATATGTCACCTAACACCCAACCTGAGTCCACCCCATTTCGACCCATTACTCAACCACCCAGCTCGATTACTTTATTATGTACCTTAAGTTCCTCACTTGCAATAGTGGCATTTTGATCCTCCTTGAATACCTTCCCCCTAAAATGACATTATCAAACATGACATTATCAAATTAATAAAATCACTAACAGAAAATGACACACGTAAATCAGTAAGAGGCAATTTTGATCCTCCTTGAATACCCTTCCCCCTAAAATGCTACAAAGGCAAAATTTTGCAATATCGGATATACTTACCAACTCAAGCAATATCAAGTATCACTTACTAACTCAAGAAGTCGACACCACAGGATAGGCAAAAAGCCAGGGACGACTCTAGGAATAGTAGTTGTCTTATTGCTATGGGAGAACTTAATTGCAGGCACGGGTCTAGGCATAGCATTTTCCATCTTATTGATAACCAAACTACACGTACATCATAAAAAGTTGAAGATACTGAACAAAATTTGTTGTCCAATAGCAAGTAACTTGCCTATGTACACTCAAAATATGCATGGATCAGCCACATAACTTCTAACATTCTTTGAGAAGAGAAATAAGGAAAAAATAATAATCAATTGTACCTTTTTAAGCGTCCCTTGCTACAACTAACTCAAATACTACAGTATTAAGCATCCTCTGTCGTGACTCTGCATATTGTTGCAAGTATGCTTTTCAATTACTCTTCTCATGCTAAAAGCTACAAATAAAGGACAAGTAATGTGTTAGAGAACATGGAAACCGAGATTATTCAAATTTAGTGTAGTGTGTTTTTTTCATTTAAATTGAATTTATATATGCACTTGGTTGTTCATGCAACAGAGAGTCAGATACAGTATACGACGGTAAAGTTGCAGATGACCATGATCATTTCCAAATATTTTATTTTACTCACCGTGTAAGCATTTCATAAATATTCGGCTTTTTGATAGGTCTTCCAACTTCTCCACATGTAAGTGTACATAAATATATGAGTGATATGTATATTATTAAATGAATAAAATAACAATGTGTGAAAATCATTGCCTGTTTTTTGTAGTCCATTGGCGATCCTTGTTCATTTTGTGTAGAACTCTACTCGGTATCCATTGGATATTTTGCATTCATTATCGACTTAAAAATTGCAAAAAATTACCAAAAAACATTTCGACCCACACACATTTGACCCATTATCTGACACCCATAAAACATGTCTCACACTCCAATTACCTACTACAATTACCTGATACAAACCAAACCACAGACAAAACCATACTAAGCCTATTAACTTGTAAGGTCTGGTTGTTTCAGTCCGTTTTCAAGGTTTACAGACCACTTAAGATTACAACAATAAGCATCAGTGTTTAACAATTGAACTTTAAAATAAATAGAACACACTTACTTCTCTCGGGTTTTTGTGAAGAATCTTGGCTACTTGTCGATTCATCATGTGTTCCCATAACCCATCTGAGGCAAACACAATAAACTTGGCGTCAAGTTTCAACTCTCTAGGTCGCTGAATAGGATTAGGAAGGTCGAACCGTGGGAGTGATGGGTCAATAGCAATGGCTTCTTCAAGTATGCGTCTCAAGTGGATCTCCAAATATAAAAACACCAGAAATAGATTGAACATATAACCTCTAAGATAGAAAAGCACAATTTGTTTCATATTAAAATGGGTCAACGTGGTCCGATCGGATGCATCAGGTTAGACCCACTCGTCAACACATGTTTGTCCATTCTTTGAAAGTATTATTTTGAGACTTTTAACTGAGATAATGATCTAACTTCTTATTAATAAATCGCTTTAGGGGGTTTACAATATTTAAAAACACCTTGAGAAACTTTAGACCAGTTAACCCATTTGACTTGTTTCCCTTTTAGTCAGGTTTCCAAAAAGGGTTTTTCTAACTTGTGCCCTAGGGGCACAAGTTAAGCACACAAAAAGTACACTGAAAGTACACAGGGACCTACATAAAAGTACACTTGTCTGTACTTTTATGTGGATCCCTATGTACTTTTCAGTGGGTCCCTGTGTACTTTCGGTGTGCTTAACTTGTGCCCCTAGGGCACAAGTTAGAAAAACCCTTCCAAAAATTACCCACTTAACCCATTGGAAATAAAATATGACCACAATCTGGAAAAATGGGTTTAGATTGCCGCCTCTATTACTATGTATGTTAAAGGATAAAACACCAAAACCTGAAAAATGCCTTTGATATGCCAATGCCTTGTTTCATGACCACAATTTGCGGGTCGTCTGGATGATCTGACTTGAGCTCCTCTCTAACTTTATGTACACAAGCATTATGATCCTCAGTGATTTTCTCAGCTATACTTTTCTTCTGTCGGCGCTCCTTTACATGGTTAGATTAAGCAGGCCGATATGACTCAGGCGATCACTTGAATAGCAGAAACAACAGCTCTAGGAACATGTCTTTGCGTGTGGATTTCTGCAGAACAGTAAAACAGGACATCAGGTTCACAAAAAGTAAATAACACAAAAAGCTTTAACACCGGATACACATCCGTTGATGAAAATCCATCTGTTCGTTCAAAACTATAAACTGTTCCATATGCTTACTAATTGAATTTATATTTGACCACATTCAAAGGATGAATGAATATACCTCCAACGCAAATAAGCTTTTCCATGTCACATTTGCTTTCGTACTGAAGCAAATAGCATGCTCGAACCTATACAAACATACACACACTAATTAGCTTGATAAAATATGACTTATCCAACCTACATTTTCATATATCAAAAAGTAAATAACTATATTTTTTCATTTTTTTACAAACAGTTGGTGATTAATGAAAATGTTACTCAAGTTTTGGCTTTTTTTTTTCAAACAATGGACATCATACTAAATTTGCATCAACTTTCTGATAGCCAACATTATCAAACCATAATATAATAGTAGTCATAAAGTCTCACATTAACTAAAGCTTTGAAAACCATAAAGTATCAGTTGATAATAGAAGAATGAGAACTTAATGTATCACATTTGATCAAGTAATATTGGACCAATATGTTAGCAAAAACTGAGATTAAGATATTAGAAAAATAAATCTATGGCTCATGAACAATCAGCAAAAACTTTTGTATTGTAAAATCGTTGGATTTTAGAACTAATTTAATGGCTGTTAAAAAATATAGAACCATAAGAATAAACAATTAAGCCATATTTAGTAGTAATAACTTTAATACACAGGACATGATAAGTGATCAGGACACCAAAAAACGTGTGAATTCTAATTAGATGACATGCATCAGGTAATATCACACAATACATTCTAACTACGCAGTCTTGAATACTAACTATTTTAATATCATTTCATGATTCATAATTAACACTTATAATTCGATTATAGAATCTACATAACTCTAGCATAATGTTGCACAATTTTCTTGATAGACATAGCATCAAACACTAAACATGCATAAGATCGCATCAATAAAAAACAAATAATGATTTAGAAACTAATACACACATAAAAAATGCATTCAATCAATATAAACATGCTATTGAAACAATTACCAGATTCTTCTAGGCTTGGACTCACTCTATAGCATGCCTGCAGTTAAAAAAATTAGTCAAAGCCTAAACATATATTTTTTTTTAAATGAAAACAATATTAAATCCTTATTATTTTCCGGCTATTGTTAGAAAACCGAAAATTACCAGAACATTGTTGTTTATTTGAATTTGATATATTAAAAAAGGAACTCGAATATTGTTCTAGTTCATGTTACCCGAAACGACATACATTCACTAATTTGTAAACAACAAAATGACAGATTTGTGGATCCTCTAGTGTAGCGATTGGGTAAACCCGGGTAATAGTATCTGAAACGACAAAAAGATGCTTTTTTAAAAGAACGAAACGACATTTATTTTGGGCCAATGTAGTATAGCAAATGGGAAACGACGTCGTTTCCTTCAGTGTATAAAAAATATATTAATGGGACCATGGATGGTCGATAATCCCATATAATAAGGTAACCCAAAGCACCCATATAACTATTATCTGCATATAAGCTGATCCAAACACCCCTAATTATTACAGATAAAACATTACCTTGTCAAACGAACTTTTTTTTTCCGCTTCTCTCTTCTCCAATCCCCCTGTATGCGTGTCTCATAATCTCCGCTTCCACAGTGGATTGTGAGTTTCCTTCTCGCTTCACCACAGCATCTTTAGAGCTGATCCAATCTGTAAAAGCATACAACCACAACTAAGTTATGCTTCAATCTAAGATCAACATAAAAGAATCTGGAACAGAAACTTACATGTAACGTCTTCATCTTTAACGATACCTTGTATCCATTTCTCCTTCCCACACTCATACAAACTGATTCAAAATGAACTTGCATATTGCAACATTAAAGTGAGTTTTGGATTCCGAAACTGAAAATGAACGAACTTTAGACTCAAACATGCCCTACAACTTATTGTAAACTTCTTTATCAGTAATTTGTGTTTGAATTTTCACTAAAGAAAGAACCTTAATAGCCGTTTTTGCTATCTCTACACCCGTCAGTTGAGTCGCATTGCCAATAGCAACTTAGAACTACTTTTTTTTTATCCGTGTTAAACCCGCCAAATCAAAACAACCCAAAAAAGTGTAAATCAACTCATTCACAAATTAACATGGATAAAGCTAATAGCACAAACTGAACATAGGCCAAGAGAAGTTATTAATAAGTGGTTAATTAACCCAAAATAAGCTCTTTCATTTTACACTCACAAATCAAAATCTACTTTCGAGAATCTCACCAAGGCATTTATTCGCTGATTATTCGATAAAATCTGTTAAAAGGTCAAAGCAAAACACAAATTCAGCCTACATTATGCAATGTTTGGTATATCCTACTTAATTAGGAGCCTTTTTTTTTAAAATCAAACCTTCCTACAATATCAATATGAAATTTCAAATCCCTACTCTATATAAAAGAGGGTTTGTTTGAATCACATCTCCCCCAAAAATCTGAAAAAAATGACACGTGGCATTTTAACTCCCAAAACTACATGCACCGTCCGATCATTTTATTATCCCGCCCAAAAACAATAACACAAACACATATTCAGTCATTGATTATCAATCAATTCCCCCAATTACAGATCTCATATCACCTAAATCCTTTTCCATTTAATCAATCCTCACCCCTGCTCCCAAACCCTCTTGATTTCATCAATGAACCTAATTGGTATTAATCACTAATTATGAAAAATATTATATGGATCCTTTTGGTGTTTGGGGTTATTGTTTTTATGATTGTTCATCAACATAATATTAACAATCCGTTTTTTATACATCACTCGGTCATTCCACTGATTTCGTTGATACAGGTTAATTCCCTTCATTTTATTTTAGATTACGTTTTTTGTATTGTTTTTGTTATTTTGATTATGATATATGTATATTTTTTGTTCGTAAATTGTTATTCCGAATTTTTTTTAGGATATTTGATATTTGAAATTTCATATTGATATTGTAGGAAGGTTTGATTTAAAAAAAAAGGCTCCTAATTAAGTAGGATATACCAAACATTGCATAATGTAGGCTGAATTTGTGTTTTGCTTTGACCTTTTAACAGATTTTATCGAATAATCATCGAATAAATGCCTTGGTGAGATTCTCGAAAGTAGATTTTGATTTGTGAGTGTAAAATGAAAGAGCTTATTTTGGGTTAATTAACCACTTATTAATAACTTCTCTTGGCCTATGTTTTGTTTTTAACGCGTTTAAACCTTAAGGCTTCTAAATTTACATTTTCCACCCAAAACTTATATAATAACTAGTTTTGGTATATTACAAAATCGGTCCTTGTGGTTTTACTCGTGTACATGCAACGTATATTTATACCTTTTACTTTCAAAATAGTGCACGTTGGTCCCTCAACTTTTCATGCACATATATTTACCTTTAGATCAGCCCTTAATCTTTTGAAATGTTACGGTTTTAACCCAAAGTTCACACGATTTGCAAATTAGGTCCGAAATACATTTTTAGTATACGAAAACTTTACAAAATGTTTACAAGCTTATTCCAAGCTTATTTTTAGTGCTTATTAACTTATTTTCACCTTATTGGGTCGGGTTAAGAGTTGTTTGGACTTAGTTTGGGCTTATTGGGCTCGGTCATTGGGCTTTAGGCCCGTTTGTTTTTGCGTATGAATTTAAAATGTACGAGGGTTTCTAAAGGTTTTGCTAAGTATTTTGTAACTCGTTTTTACTAGGTATTCAAGTCGTGTGCCATCTTAGAGTGTGAGTGAGTGTCGAGTGTTGATAATGCTAGGTACATAACGGGATTTAAGGTGCGTTTACAACTTTTAACGTGCGATATACATGAAGTCAATTAGCTTAGGGACATAATAACATGCTAACATGTGATAGATGAATGAAAAACAAATGAAACAACATAGCATAAGTTAGGGAAAGACTTACTACACTCGAGTAGAGTGATGAAACGTGAGATTAGAGCGTTTGTGAACTATTCGAACCCCTTGTTCTCCTTATAATCCGAGTCCGATTCCCCTTTCTAATTCTTCTAACACCTTGCTTCCTAAACTTGATCTTATTCGACCTATTTCCTTTGAAGTGTTTCGAGTTTTTGGTGAGTTTTAGTGTGAAAGTTTGAGTGTGATAGTTCTCCTTCAAGTGTCTTAGAGGCTCATTATATACTAGGAATGGGTATGGCTTATTCAATTGTTTATACTAAATCATTCAAGTTCCAAGACCTTATAACACATGGGTATGGCTTATTCAATTGTTTCATGTAGTGTTTTGTGGAAAGGGACGTTAATTCAACTGTCACAGTTTATATCTAATTCCTTAATCAATTATTTTTTTTTACTCTGTTAAATGTGTCATCCGAAACATTTGGTGTTGTGATGTTGCTCCAACAAACCGTTGTGTCCATTCTAACTGATCATTTTATTTTATTTGTAAGACGTGATTAATAAATTGGCTAAGTTTATTATTATTTGGAGGTTGAGATTTTTTTATCGTGCTTCTTGTGTGGCATTCGGAAAATCTGTTCATATTCCTATCAGGGAATTGGAAGGTGCATTTTTTTTTATTAAAATCCGACATTTTCAAATTTTTTGTTTTCTTTATTGTTTTCATAAGTTTAGAGTCTATCTCATTTGCAGTTTTCATACTGTTTATTGGATTTGTTTGATGATTTTGTGTTGATATTGTTTGTGTGTTCTTAGCTGCTATTTTAAACTTTAGAGTCAAATTATATTCTTGAAAATGGGATTGTTTGCAGCTTGTGGATTTGCTAATAGGTTGTTATTGCTGTGCTGGCAGGTTGCCGCTGCTGCTCCCGACACATACAAACAAGGAGGTAATGTACCATTTGGTTCGGTGGGTTGGTTGGTTCAGTTCAGCGGGTTGGTTCAGTGAGTTACTTATTAAACTGCTTATTTGCTTATTGCTTTTGATAAGATATATAATCAATTATTTTTTGCTTATGTGACTGAAATAAGCTGTTTTGAATAACCAGCTTTAATTCCAAATCAGGTCTAAAAAGCAATTAGCAAATAAGCAGTTGCAGTAGTGGCTCGACCATTGAAGCGGAAAAATGGTTTTTCTTTTGTCCAACTTACAAAAACAACATCTTTTTTGATAGTTTTGTAATTTTTCAGGAAGACTTGGATTTTTTGATCTAGCAATTGATAAACTCATATTTATGTTTATGTGTAGATGTTATTAATCGAATTTAGTTGAACTGATCGTTCAATTAACTGCTACTTTCTTCTGTTTAACTTTTTTGTAATTAAATACTTTAAACTGAAATCTAATTTGGTCTATACTATATGTAGGTACAGATATATGGTGGGTTGGTTAACAGGTAAAAATGGCTTCAAGTTGAAATAGGTTGTTTAGACGGTGTGTGGGGTTTAGTTTTGGAGTGTTCTATTTGATTATTGTTTGCAAAACGCGGATGATTAGAGAAGAGTGATTATTTGTATTTTTCTTAGGTGCGGTTTTGATAAAAGTAGGCCGAGATAATTGAGCGGTTATTAATGTAAATCGTGTATTTTCTGCGGGTTGGTTCAGCGGGGTTGGTTGAGTGGCATGGTTCTGCGGCTTGGTTCAACGGGTATTAAGTTCAGCGTGTTCGTTCAGTAAGTTCAGTATGTTGGTTCAGTAGTATTTAGTTTAATGCGTTCGATTAGTAAGTTCAACATCTTGGTTCAGTAGTATTAAGTTCAGCTTGTTCGTTCAGGAAGTTCAGCATGTTGGTTCAGGAGTATGTTGGTTCAGTAGTATGCTGGTTCAGTATGTTGGTTCAGTAGTATTAAGTTCAGCGTGTTCATTCAGCATGTTCATTCAGTATGTTGGTTCAGTAGTATGTCGGTTCATTATTAAGTTCAGGTTTGTAAGTTTTATTAAGTTCACCATGTTCGTTCAGTATGTTTGTTCATTTTAGGTGACCTTAATCATCAAACTGGTTTCTAAAAGCATTAATAGTGAAAATTAGTTGGTGATCTGAGTTACTAGGATCAATAGTGGTTAAGGATGGTCATTGGTGGACAAGGGTGATTATATGAACCCGTCTCTTTTAAACAAATGGTCTCTTTTAAAAGGTGTTAAATTTCTTACTAGGATCAGACTATCATACGCGTCCAACATAAAAGTATGCCTTTGTTTTCCATATTCGCAACTAAAAAGAAGGAACATTCAAAGTGTGTCTTTATGACTGATTTGTGATAGTGAACTGACTTGATAAGAAGATCCATTTGTTAGCACTATACTGTGCCTATTGTGGTTACGAGCCCAAACCAGAGTGTCATGATCCAGTCCCCACCAGCACCTATCCCAGATTCAAAACTCGACGACTCTGTCTCAGTGGAAGCCTGAACTATTCTAAGCACAAGTGTTTTTTCCCGTTCTTGGCTTGGTATTATGTATATATCAAGGATGGCTGGTAATACATTATACATGTAATTTTTCACAATATAAAGTTAACTACAGGGTAATGGACAAATAAGAGTTCCATTATTTAGGGGTACATGTATGTGATATCTAAGTTAGTAACAGAAATAATTAATTATATGTAGTAAGAATTTTTTAGTATATGTATAAGTTAAAGTGTTGGTAGCTGGATTAAGTTACATGTTTGGTTCACATGTTTATTCATATGTGAAAATTGAAAATTGTATTCTGAGTGTACTCCTATGTGATTCTAAAGTCTGCAAGGACACTTTGTTTACGTCTTTTTTTCTTAGTATTTTATTGGTTATTAATTCTGTAGTACATTTCAAAATCAGCAAACTAAACTACTCAATGTGACCAACTTCAACACTAAGATGCTTAAAAAAGTATGTCACATATTGGGTTCATTTAAGTTATTATTTCACTACAAATAGAATATTGTTGATGCCGTTAATTATAGTATGTATTTGATGGGCTTGCTGATGTTTTTGGAGATAATATAAACGTTTTTTTATATATTCCAAGAGGTTTATGCTTCACCACCTTCTGGTCCCATCAGAATGAGTAACACAGGAAGGCCAATTGATATATACTTGAATTTCGAGTTCGTAGAACATGATGCAACTCTCAGTTCCGAATATTTGTCGTAAAAGGAGTCGCTAAATGTGAGTATAATTTCTACTGTCTAAATACAGTATTGTGCGAGTTTATATACCATAAACTCATATAACAGCAAAAATAATTATTCAAAATAAAAATAATCTTCTCGAATAACAGCTTACAACTTTACTAGTAAAAACATACAGTATTACAACATAACTACACTTTTGATCACCTGGAAAACATTTTATGCGTAACATCATAAACCATATACCCTAGTTCACTCAAGAAACGGAAATATGCAATCCTCCATGACCTGCTCACTATCAGAGGAGCCAAAATGACCCAAAAACCAGCAATGAATCCAGACACGACACTAATAATCAAGCCCCAATCCACTCCATGTGACCCATCATCTTCTTCATGATCTGTATCAGGTGTTATTTTAACTCTTGAACAAGGCTCACTGAGGGGATCTCCACAAAGTTTGTTGCCAACAAAGCACGACTCATTGAAGCTCTGAAGTTGAGTACTTGATGGAATTTTCCCCCTCAAATTGTTGTAAGACGCATTGAAGATACTCAAGGAGTGCAAGCTTGACAAGCTCATGGGAAGTTCCCCTGAAAGCTTGTTCAGTGACAAATCAAAAGATTCAAGTTCTTTCAAGTCTCCAATCTTCTCCGGGATCCTTCCAGTCAAATGATTCCTCGATAAATTCAACGATTTTAACTTGATGAGGGTTGTTAGCTCACTTGGAATGTGGCCAACAAGTTTGTTATTTGAAAGGTCTAACAACTTCACCTGATTAAGAATAGTGCTGTATATGTACTCTTGTCCCTTCATCACCAATGAATCACTACTGTAAACTTCTATGCCATATGTAGGAATACTAAATTGATCATATGAGACAGTTTCTTTCCCAGAAAGAACGCTAAAATTGTTGAAACATTTTGGAATATCGCCCATCAGCTTGTTATTGGAAAGATCCAATATTTGAATATGTGTAAGATAACAAACCTCGTGAGGAATCTTTCCAACAAACTTATTGGATCTAAGGTTGAGAAGTCCCAAAGAAGAAAGTTTTGTCCCAACCCAAGATGGAATGCTTCCAGCAAGTTCATTTCCACTAAGTTCAAGGATCTCTAATTGGGTCAGGTTCATTAGAGAAGCAGGTAATTCCCCTACGAGTTTGTTCCCACGCATGTTCAATGATTTTATGTAACGCATACGACCCAATGTTCTTGGAATCCCACCGGAAAAATTATTTTTTTCCAAGTTTAAGTATGACAAACTCTGCCACTTTTCCCAGCACTCAGGAATGACACCCGCCAAACTGTTATTTCCTAAATTAAGCGTAGAAATCGTTTTCACACCATCCGAACACAATAGATGATGTACCGATCCAAAAAATAAATTATCTGATACATCCAAAACATCTAGAATTGAACCATTTACGATATCAGGTAATTCCCCCCCAAACCTGTTAGAGCTTAAGTCGAGGGTGTTAAGTGCAGGGAAACCCGACAGATTTAATGCACCTTGCATCTGATTTTTTGATATATCTAAATACTCTAGATTGGGGAATGATCTCCAAAATGACTCAGGTATAGGTGAAGAAATGTTTGTGTTGCTTATTTCCAAAGCTTCTAAATCCCTCTGCGATATAAGCCATGATGGAAATTGAGGCCCTAAAGTCCAAGAGTTCAAAGATAACACCTCCAACTGGAAAGGGGGAATCCAGTTTGCAAGGCGTGGTCTTAGGATTAAGTTGTTTTTTCTTCCATTCAGATATTTCAAGCGCACTAGTTTGACAAAGTGGGTTTCTGTTACGACACCTGTCAGAAAATTGGATAAAAAACTTAATTCTTCCAACTTTGAAAGTTGACCAAGGCTATCAGGAAGGCTGCCATTAAATTGGTTATATGAAAGATCCAACCTTTTCAACAATGACAATCGTCCAATTGAGTCAGGAAGACTGCCATTTAGTTGGTTAACTGAAAGATCTAAAACCTCCAACAATGATAATCGTCGAATCAAGAGTGGAATAGGACCAGAAATTCGATTCATAGAAAGATCTAATGATTCCAAATGAGGTGATTTGCAGTCAAGAAAACTTTCAAGAAGAGATTTTAAACTAATGTTATGAAATATGTTTGATGACAAATCAATCTCTCTCAAATTACAAAGGTTACCCAATGATTTAGGTAATACGCTGGTGAGCTGATTACTTGACAGGTCAAGGCTAAGAAGGGAAGTCAAGTTGTGAAGGGAATCAAGAGTTGTACTCGATATATCACACCGACTAATATCTAACGAAATTAGATTGCTACCAATGCCGCTTGACAACTCTTTGAATACTAATGAAAAATTCCTGAAAGTGCTCCTAGAGATGTGAAGCCACTTAAGAGAAGTCAAGTTACGGAAGCTATGAGCACTAAGGCCATTAAAATCACACTCACTTAAATCCAAAGAAACAAGACTAGTTATACTAAATATCCATTGTGGCACGAGACTATTAGTAAATTGGTTTCGAGAGAGATCAAGCAACAAAAGGGAAGTGGTATTAAGACTAGGAACATGGAGGTGTATATCCAAGAGACTACTGTAACAAAGATGTAGTTCGGCCAAAGAAGGGAGGTTGTTGATCACCTGAAGCCAGTCCATTGCTTCGCTGAGGTCTACATTACTCATATCCAGGTGACGCAACAAACGAAGATTTGACAACCACTCCATATTCATCACGCCTGTGCTTTGACCCCACCCATCCTCTTGAAAACTTCCTAGACAAAGGGTGTGCAAGTCCGAAAGATTCCCCAACTGAGGAGGGATAATTCCACTAAAATTGGACCTCGAGAGGTTAAGATACCTCAAGTTTCCAAGAGAACCAATGAATTCAGGAATTTGGGTCAATCCAAAATCATTGCAGCTCAAGTCCAAATGCTTGAGTTGCTTGAGGCCCAACAAGGATGGACTTAATTCCCCTTTCATTTGTTGCCTTGACTCGGCTTCTTCGAGTTCAAACTGACATTGACCTTCAAGTGCACGAAGATGAATGTGATGAACATGGCCAGTTATGTTATCACAAACAATCCCGGCCCATTTGCAGCAATCATTATTCTCATCAGCCCAAGAAGAAAGTCGGTCACCTTCGTCAATGAGACGGCGTTTGAACTGGAGAAGTGCTTGCCTCTCTTCTTTGATGCATAACACATCATCAATGTTTTGATTAGATAAGCATAAATGAAACAAGGCCACAACAATAAGTAAGCACAAGTAGCATGAAGAGAAATGTGAAAATGAAAGAGCACTCATATTGGTTGATCACAAAGAGAATAACACACACTCGTTTTTTAGTTTACAATAATGTGAGGTATGCAGGAGTTCAATTTAAACTGATTTTTTTACGAGTGACGGGTTGCTTTCAGTTTGCCATAACGACTGGGTTCAAATTTGGAAAATGGAACATGTGGAAAATAAGTAGCATGGTCCCTAACTGAACTTTCGTGACAATTTACAAACTAATTTATGTGGACACAAGTGGGATAGTTTTGTGAACAAATGAGTAACATCATACATTTATTTCCAGCTCTTTTTTTCTTCTCTGATGCAACAATTTCATTGGCTGGAGATAAGTTGAAAATTATATCTGAGTCCAAAGTAAACTAAAAAAACAAAATATCTTTGAACTTGTAGAGTAAGTTGAAAATTATATTATGTGGACAAAAATGAGATGAGTGCATCAATAACACATTACACTTATTGCCAAGTCAAGGCCAATCATCCACACAATATCTGTGGATAGTCTTCAGTAGTTTACAGGCCTGGCTAGAGCTCCCTAAATTTAGAAATGTCATGAACAGAAAGGTTGCGAGTTGTCAAAATTAATATTGGGGATTAGTAGTAATAGTAAGGGCGAGTACTAGTCGATTGAGATTAAATATTAACATGTCTCGTGTTGTTATTGTTGCGATTGTATGTTTCGTTCTTTACTTGGATGAGCTTGTTGCTGTCCTTATTTCAGTTTAGCATCAGTGATAACATGTAGTGCATGTTTTAATTTCTGCATATATATTAGTAGCTTGCTGTACTTGAATCTTAATCATCTAGAAATACAACCTTAATATCTAAGTTGTACAAAATTATTAACTACCAACAAGAATAGAGATTTTGATCAATTTTCACCACTTTAGTCATGTTTCATGTATTAATAATCAGTTCTTGTTCTAATAAAAAGTTTCTTACTTCCACAACCTCACGATTGTTATATGATTCTGATTTTTTAAGATGCAAAAAACAAAAATCAAAAAAAAAAACAAAACAAAACACCCAACCCGAAACTAAACACGCATAGTTGCAGTTAGAGAAGCAAAATCACAAAGTTTCAATTCTAAAACCTTTCTTGTACTTTCTTTTGTTTTAAGGAGCCGAAAGAATGGCATATACAGACAGACCATTACAACAAGAAAAAACCTAAATGAAAATTCCAAAAACCACAAGGCCAACTGCTCAAGCATTCAAATCTTTCAACAAAACATATGTTCCGAAACTTGCTATGATCTTTGACTGCAATATACATCAAGACAGCAAAATCTTCTAAAGCTAAGACTGAGGACAAGATCATGAGCTTTGGATTGGTTTTTTCTTGACAACACCCTCAAGCACACCATTAGCCAACGCGTGCTCCAAGGTTGAAGGGTCAACATCACCGTCTAGCTGGAAAGAGACCGAGAAAACGTCAGGTGGACCAAGATTTTGTGTGTTCATCTCAAACACCATGCCGTGGGCATGAAGCTTTTTCTCCCCGGTCTGTGGTACTCCTTGGATTGTGATGGTCCCATCAAACTGAATATCACATTTGAATGCTGCAGTACACAAAAAATAGTTAAAATTTTTAACATCTATGAGCCGATTGATATATATTTTGAACTCGAGTTCGTAGAAAATGATGTAAAGCCACGGTTTTGAGTAATAGACAAAATTTGATTTTACTACAACGCCTATTTTGGGCAAATATGGGTTAGCAACTATATACACCTAAGAAATTGCTCTAAGAGTTTAGTCAACTTAATTATTGACCATCAAGTCTTCTTCTAGTCTCTAAAATCAACTCACAAACACACATCCAAATACCTAAATATTGGGCCTATTTATTATTCCTCGACATGGTCGTGAGTTGAATTTAGTTACTACGTATTAGGTTAGCTAAAATGTTTCTTTCATTGTTTTTTACCAACTCAGGTTCTATTATGCATCCTTATGGGGGTGTTTGTCTAAGCTTATTTTGAGCATAAGCTTATATGATACATAGCTTATGGCTTATGATGGTAAGCTTATATGATACGTAGGATTAATAAAGGGTTTAAATGTGAATTTCAAACGTCCTTTGTGAAGTTATCATATATGTAAGGATCTGTGTAAGTAAGCCATAATTCAAAATAGTTTAGATCAAATTTAGGATACATAGGATACATCATACATGGATATGAATTTTTTAAACTGAAATTTGTGATTATCACAGTTATCTCAAACATCAGTTTGCCGTACATTTTGGCTGTCTATATTCCAAAAGTCACAACCAAAATCACTTTTTATCTAAACACTAAAACTGCTTACTCATTTTATTAGGAAAACAGTATAATACCAATTATAAAGGAAACATCTAGAAGAGCTGATAACAGTGTGGTACTTACTCTCGTCCTTCTTAACACCTGGGAGAGCAACATGAAACAGAAAACCATCGTTAGATTCCGAAATGTCAATTGACCTGATAAGCGGTCCTATAGTTTTTGCAGCACTCCCGGATACCGCTACTCCATGTTTGGCGAGAGCTAAAATGTCTTGCAATTCTTTCTCAGTGGTTTGAGGCAGAAAGATCATAACTGCCTGATTCTATAGAGAGAAGTTGACATCATTCTGTTGTGCCATATCAGATTCAAAATGATAGTACCCATTGAATCCTAAGACCACCTATTAATCTCACACAGGACTAATAATCTAACTGAACAGAATTGACCAGCTCGAATCAGCACAAAATCGGACAATTATAAAACCAACACTAACCAACAGGATTGGTATGTCAGTATTTACCCCTAGGCCTTGGCCTAGGCCCTATGTATAGAAGTTTTACAAAAACACAAGTGTTATGCTATAAAAAGAACTCATCTCGCAAAAACACATACTCAATGAACATCCATTAAACATAATCATGATACTAATGTGAAGTGACTTGAGACTCGTGAATACAAAGTTGTTTAAGTTAAAAAAATAGAAAAGTCATGAAGAAGTTTGTTTTGTCCTTCTATTCTCTCCGTATCTTTTGTATATTAAATCCTACAATTTCAAACAAAAGTAACTAAATGAACTTGTGTTGGGGTTTAAGGACTTCTCTCATATCGGTCCTCAGAACCAAACTAAGCCCACAAAGCTAGAATTACAAAAAATATATATATATATATATGATTCAGAAGTAGGGTCCTGAACCACTCTCGCATAAGGGTCAGATGTGGGGTGATTCAGACATAGTGTAGTGTGAGCTTGAGGTAATTTCAGGTACCCAAAAAAAAAAAAAAATGTTGCCAGCACTCTGGCTTCTCTGTTGTGAGCTTGTGATTGTGTTCATATTTCCTTTTGTGTTCATCTAAAGGTATGAAATAGATTCTAAAAGCGAAGGGATGTAGACAGGGTAGATGAGGAATGAGGAAACCAGGGAGAGTGCAGCTATGGGAGGGATCATGACACTATTAGATTCTACTATATACACATCTTGTCACACAGACGCGCATACATACATAGACAAGAGAGACAAAGGAAAGAGGAACAGGGATCGTGACATTTAAGACACTTTAAAAAGCAATGATATTACAGATAAGAAGAATTATGAATGAATGATTAAATGAAAAACATTACCTCTTTTGAGATCAAGAGAGTCAAAAGAGATGATACCACAGGTGTCACCTCTTTCGCCATTTAAATTAAATGGCAAGTCTAGTGAAGGAAAATTACCAAAGCTAGATAAAATGTAAAAAACTGATGACACGAATGGTCTTTATATACATGTAAAAAAGAGCTGAACTTTAGTTGCTAGACGATGTGGGACAACAAAAATTGATATCTCATGTAAACTAATTATGATCCATGAATGTATCAATCGCAAGTAGTACCAAGATTCGAGATATGCTTGCCCATAGTTACCAGATACACTAAGTACCTGCAATCAGAGTTCCGGAAACATTGTAGTAGTGATTTATATCTTTAAGATGCTTCAAATTGCTATTCAATTGCATTCTAAATGCTTAAAGGAATTAGCGATTGTGTGGGCTGACTCAAAATGTCAAGTCATTCCCACCCATCCACAACCTAAACTAAACCATTTTGGCTAATACAAAAGTCGATAATGATATTCTAGAGAGTTTTTACGGGGTAAAGATGAATATTACCATATTTGAGTAATTGAGTTATGTATTAGACTATTGGTTATGTAAAAATTTACGCTTTTTTCAGTTCTCTTCTTGATTTCAACAGAGGAAATATACTCGCCAAGAAATTACTACTCTAACGCAGTAAATGTTGGGTTTATAGAGTCGACAGTCTTTCATTGTATATGGTAGTAAATCAGCACAGAAACATGCAGGAAAATATGATTTTCACGACAAATTCATACAAAACCTAATAATAGTAGATCCTACTAATAAGTTTAATTAAATAGTTGAAATATAACAATTAAAAGTTTGTTATTACTTGTATACATGACGAAAAAAAATAAGTAATACTCCCTCCGTCCTATATTAAGTGTCCACTATTCATAATTTCATATGCATAAAGTTTTAGAAAATTCCACTAACTACACTCTCCACCAATCAAATACCATTTTCACCCACCAAAGTCTCATCTCATTGGTTGGAATATTCTATGGACACTTAATTTGGGACATCTAAAGATTCCATTGTAGACACTTAAATTGGGACGGAGGGAGTAAGACTTTTGTTCTTGTAGTTTGGGTGTTCAATTTTTGGTCAACTGAATTTGGTGTTCAGGGTTCGAATGCACCATTAAACAATTATTCAACCATAGCGATCCCTGCTAGAATCACCACTCATTCACCCAAAAAAAACAAAAAAATTTGTTAATACGTTCTTGCTTGATGCAAGATCTATAGAGCATTTAAAATTCCAATTATTTCTCATTAAATCTCATGTTTAATACAAAGAGGTTACAGATTAACACTCACTAAATCAACAAATTGTCAACGACTAGCAGAATACATACCTCGGAATCTGCTATTTTAAATTAGAGAGATTTATTGCAGATGCTTTAAATTTGAGTTGACTGCTATGCAACTATGAGGACGAGTCTCAGATTGATGGTCAATGGCCTTGAATATCGAGCATCTCATCTAAATTCTTTAGTCTTTCCATTCCTTTGCTAATCAAGTAGCGAATCCACTGCCTGTCATTGCAATCCCTGTTGTTCTCCATCTCTTGTCTAATTGATTGCATTAATTCGCCTGAAAATATTTCAGTCAAACTGTCAGAAGCCATAAAAGTATATCATATAGATTAAAGGGTTGTTCAAAGTGATGTGGATTGATTATAACAGCTTAATTTTACAATAATCAATTTTGCAGTATTTGACAAATTAAACTTATTATCATGATTTTCCCATTTTTTGAGACAAAAATCAGATTTTCAAAAGCATCTAAGGAGATGTTGCAACAATGATAAACTTTCAGTGTAATTGCTTTGAATACGCATATCTAAATACCCCTTGGATAACACTTTATAGAGTTATGAATGTATGTACCGAAAACAAACAGGGTAAATGTAATAGGTTATGAAAACGTAAATCTACCCTAAAACCTCGAATAACCAACTTATTAACATCTATTTATTTTGGTGAGAAAGTTTGCAATTTTGGTTTTGCAATCCTGCTGCAGCGCTGCTCAAGCACAGCTCTAAGCAGACGTGCGGATCATAACTAGGATGAAAAAAAGAATAACAGGTCTTGATATATTTAACTGAATAAGCTGGAAGCATCATACTGTGTCTACAACATCACCGCCTAACTGGACGAAGACTGAGAAATCACCAGGTGGACCATGATTTTGTGTGTGCATCTGAAACACCATGCCGTGGGCATGAACCTTTTTCTCCCCGGTGTGTGTTACTCCTTGGATTGTGATGGTCCCATCAGATTGAATATCACATTTGAATGCTACAGAACCAAAAAAATAAAAATAAATAAAAAAATAAAAAAATAACATCTATGAGTCACAGTTTTGAGTATTCGACAAAAAATGATTTTACTTTAATGCTTATTTTGGGAAGATATGGGTGAGCGACCCCTAAGCTTATAAGCTTATCCAAACACTAAACTGGGCTTACTTTGGCAACATAAGCTAGTAAGTCCAAAAAATAGGCTAAAACAAAACACCCCTTTGAATAATACAAGACTAAAAACTGTAGTATACGGGCCAGAAACTTAAGATTAAAGGGTCTAAATGTGAATCTCAGACGTCCTTTCTGAATGTGCATTTAAAAACTGACAATTGTGACTTTCACGGTAATCTCAAAATCACTTTTTATCTAAACACTAAAACCATCTAGAAGAGCTGATAATAGTGTGGTACTTACTCTCGTCATTCTTAACACCTGGGAGAGCAACACGAAACAGAAAACCCTCGTCAGATTCCAAAATGTCAATTGACCCGATAAGCGGTCCTATAGTTTTTGCAGCACTCCCTGACACCGCTACTCCATGTTTGGTGACAGCTAAAATGTCGTGCAATTCTTTCTCAGTGGCTTGAGGTAGAAAGATCATAGCTGGCTGATTCTTTAGAGAGAAGTTGACATCATTCTGTTGTGCCATATCATAATCAAAATGATTTGGAGGTGGGCCTGAGTACGGGACACAGTTGATAGGAGTTACAGCAATCGCAGGTTGATCATCCCAATTTGCATGAGATCTGAAATTCACAATGGAAACCCGGTTAGAACAATGAAGACTTTTAACGGACCTAGGTCAATCAAATTTTGTTATGTTAAAAAAGAGTTAATTAAACGAGTCAAACAACAGAAAATCATCCAGAATGTATGCAAATGCATAGAAAAGTCTAAATCACTTTATGATTAAAAGTTTAGATTACTATTATATCAATTAGTTCAGATTAATCATATTTAGCACTTAATCATTCAAAAAGTGAATAAAGAAGCGGGTGTGTCAGCCAACTTGACTCAAACCTCTTTCATCTCATGCTTAACATTTACCCAACATGCCCACACTGCAAACTAGTAACTAAATGATTACAAGGCTTAGACACCCTTCTGGAAGCAATTTGCAAACCAGTTGTTCAAGAAACTCAGTTAGTACCCCTTGAACCTAAGACCACCTGTTAATCTCATACAGGACCAATAATCTAAAATGAGCAGAATCGACCAGCTCAATCAGCACAAAACCGGACAATTACAAAACCAACGCTAACCAACATAATTGGTATGGCCGAGGACCTATGTATAGAAGTTTTACAAAAACACAAGTGTTATGCTATACAGAAGTGTTGGAAAAATCGGCCTTGGCGGCCGATATGGCGGCGCCTAGGCGGTTGGCGGCGGTCCAACGCCACGATTTTTGGCATATCGGTCTAATTTGGCGTTTTGGTCAAAATCGGTCAGAAATCGGTCAAAATCGGAGCTTGGCGGTCAAAATCGGCCTTGGCGGCGGTTTGGTCAACGCCGGTCAACGGTGGTCAACGCCGGTCAACGGCGGTCAACTTCAGATCTGGGTTTTTTTTTTTCAAATTCACGGCAATTAACTCCGATTTTATTGATTTTGTTCTAATTTAAGCTAGTTTTTATAATTAATCTTGCTAATATTCATTTCTTTAATAAATTCCTTTGTAATTTAGGGTCACCGCCATGGCGCCGCTTAGGCGCCGCTATGGCGGCTATGGCGCTTGGCGGGGGTCAACCGCCACGGTACCGCCGAGCGATTTTTACAACCTTGAGAAAAACACATACTCAATGAACATCCATAAAATTTAATCATGATACTAATGTGAAGTGACTTGAGACTCATGAATACGAAGTTTTTTTAAGTTAAGAAAATAAAAAAGTCATGAAGAAGTTTGTTTTGTCCTTCTATTCTCTCCATATCTTTTGTATTTTAAATCCTACAATTTCAAACAAAAGTAACTAAATGAACTTGTGTTGGGGTTGCTAGAATCACAAACAAAATATGATTCAGACGTAGGGTCCTGAACCGCTCTCGCATAAGGATCGGATGTGGGTGATTCAGACACAGTGAAGTGCGAGCTTGAGCTAATTTCAGATACCAAAAAAAAAATTGTGTCCGGCACTTGGCCGTTTATATATAGCATTATACAAAATGCATAACATATATATCCTTTTGTGAGCTTCTGATTGTGTTTATATTTCCTTTTGTGTAGCTGAAGACTAACACTTTATGGTTTTAACTGACATGTAAGGGTATGAAATAGATTCTAAAAGCGATGGGATGGAGAAAGGGTAGATGTGGAATGGGAAACCAGGGAGAGTGCGGCTATGGGAGGTGAATATACGCTCCATTACCATCCCTGTATATAATTATCTTTCATTCAATGAACTCCAAATACATGTTACATGTTAGACTCTACTTTATGCACATCTTGTCACACAGATACACATACATACAGACAAAGAGAGAGACAAAGAAAACAGGAACAGGGATCGTGACACTTAATAATACAAACCACATCTTTAAAACAAAAACAAAACACCTAAAAACTCTTTAAAAAAGCAATGATATGTTAACAGATAAGAAGAATTATGAATGAATGAATAAATGAAAAAGATTACCTCAATTGAGATCAAGAGAGATGATACCACAGGTGTCACCTCTTTCGCCAATTAAATTAAATGGCAAGTCTCGAGAGGGTAAATTACCAAGACTCAATAAAGATGTAAAAACTGAGGAAACAAGTGGACTTTATATACGCATAAGAAAGAGCCGAACTTTAGTTGCTAGACGATGTGGGACGATAAAAATAATACTAATCAATAGGCATATATAGATATTTTATGAAGGGGAAATGGAGGTGTATGATGACAATGAATTTTCAAAAATGATGGTTCTTGATTTTAACTTGGTTAACCTCAATGTCAAGCATGATTTGGTCCTGCTAGAAAACCAAATCCCCTTTTTTGTTCTGCGAGACATCTTTAAGTGCACCATTAGTGTGTTTGACTCCCCCAATGCGTCTTAGAATCACCACTCACTCACCAGAAGAAAAGAAAAAACATATGTTCATATCTTCTACTCGATGCAAGATTTATAGAGCATTTAAAATTTTGATTATGTCTCGTTAAATCTCATGTTTAATACAAAGAGGCTACAGATTCAATCTAAAGATTACAACACTCATTAAATCAACAAATTGTCAACGACTAGCAGAATACATACCTCCGAATCTGCTATTTCAAATTAGAGAGATCTATTGCAGATGCTCTAAATTTGAGTTGACTGCTATGCAACTATGAGGACAAGTCTCAGATTGATGGTCAATGGCCTTGCATATCGAGCATCTCATCTAAATTCTTTAGTCTCTCCATTCCTTCGCTAATCAAGTAACGAATCCTCTGCCTGTCATTGCAATCCCTGTTGTTCTCCATCTCTTGTCTAATTGTTTGCATTAATTCGCCTGAAAAATATTTCAGTCAAACTGTTAGAAGCCATGAAATTATCTCATGTAGATTAAAGGGGTGTTCAAAGTGCTGTGGATTGATTATAACAGCTTAATTTTACAATAATCAATTTTGCAGTATTTGACAAATTAAACTTATATCATGATTTTCCCATTTTTAGAGACAAAAATCAGATTTTCAAAAGCATCTAAGGAGTTGTTGCAACAATTATAAACTTTCGGTGTAATCGCTTTGAATACACACATCTAAATACCCCTTGGATAACACTTTATAGAGTTATGAATGTACGTATGGAAAACAAACAGGGTAAATGTAATTGGTTATCAAAACGTAAATCTACCCTAAAACCTCGACTAACCAACTTGTTAACATCTTTTTATTTTGGTGTGAAAGTTTGCAATTTTGTTGTTGCAATCCTGCTGCAGCGCTGCTCAATCACAGCTCTAAGCAGATGTGCCGATTATGGTGTAAGCAGAAATGAAGATGCAGTTTGTAGGCAGAAATGAAGATGCAGTTTGTCCGACTTATACGAAGAACAGAGAATAAGTATATATATAAATGAAGTGAAATCTAAACTTTCTTGACAGGACCAGAACTTTAGTACTCAAAGATCTAAAAGACGTTCATACAATGAATATTTCTGTTCCTTATGATCTGATCAGGCATTATAAATTTCAGAAAAACTACTTCGGCTTCTAGAGCATAGGCAACATCATAAAGAACTATTTCACCCATTCTATCGATAAGAAAGTATCAATTTTCAAGAAAGCTATGACCATCCAAGTGTGTTAAATGGTAAAAGAAGTAACACAATTAGAATTATTGTTGACTTTATAAAGTCAGATAAAACACTTTCATGTCTTTTCGATAAGTGAGGGGTGTATATTTTACGTATGTCAGTCTTATTTTTGGCATAAGAAAGTTCACCTTTACTGTGAGGAGGTGCTCGTTTAGGAACTCTTAGAGCTTGCCTATACAGCTTCAAGACTCGAGCGCGCAGAATGAAAGTCTGCAAATCAAAGGAGACAACCATAACTGACTCGCCCATGAGGTCCAATAATATCACATTAGAATCTGATTTAGTCATACATTTACCAAATTATCATCAAGGCTACAGGAGAATTTTGAGCTATATCATGTAAGCACATAACAGATTATGTAACCAAAAAATGTAAATAGTGCAATTTAAACCCATTTATATGAACTGAGTCAATTTGGGTTATAAACCCATAATTGAATGATGATGGGTCAAACAAATTAGATTAGAAGATTTAGCTAAATGGGCTGAACAGTCTAAAGTCGCCAAACATTCGAGTGTTTACATTAAGTCTAAATTGCTTTATCCAAGAAAAATCGGAGCATTATATGTATTTATGTTGCATAAGTATATTTATTATATCGATTATGTATGAAACTGAAATAAATAATAGACCCAAAAGGTGTTGACAGATTAACTCTGTCCATTGTAACCAGCTATAAAATTACCCATTTTGACCCGAATTAAAATCGTATCCAGTCCAACTTAACCATTTTGACACCTATAGAAGTATGTCTCCTATGCAACTTGTAGCAATTCGTGATGACTATACACACTTAAACTGGCTTCGTTTTTACAAACATTTAAATCCAAAGGGACACAAAAACTTAATCAGAATGCAGAACTAGAAGTGTTAGCATTCACATGGCACATACATAACTGATAATGATGTTTCTTAGCTCCTAATACTTTGTAACACAATACATATCAAACAACACACACGTCCCGACACACACAAACAAACAGATCCAATCGACACCTCAAGAAAGAAATCTATAGCTAAGAGCAATGAATGATTATAAGGGAATCCATTTTTCTTCCTTATCAAAACGAGTCATTCCTGAGTTACAGATAAAAAAATAAGATCCTACTTAACTTGGTGGAAATACAGCTGCAAACCAGTTAAGCTAAGCCAAACTCGAGCTTGACTGAATAGTCCTAGGCTAAGCTCGAAGTCGATTTGATAGCTCAACAAGTCTTGTTAAATCTTAATGCAGGCGTTAGCTAACTCACAAAAGGCTGGTTTGACGGAATAATAAATTAGCATGTTACTAACAATAGCAAAAAGAAAGACAATTCATTGACAAATGCCGGAATAATAAATGAAAACAAAACAAAAGGCTAGGTTAGTTTGTACTAAAAAAAGGATAAATAGACTCATGGAATAACAAAACTGCACGAAAGAATAGTAAACAAATAGCACTCCATACTCCATGCATCGCCTCTTGATATGTGTTTTTGGTCTATAACCTGTTAAAAAGACCTTAATATGGTCTATTGCCCATTTGCAGACGCAACTCAATTATTGGCAGTAACATCTCAATCCTACAAATTCCCTCTCTCCCTCTGTCCCATCTATCTGCTGATTCCAACCGGGAAACAGCTAACTTGACTACGCTGAGCACATTTTGATATTGTGTTTTGGGTCGAGAACTAGAAATTTAATAGGATGTCACTAACTCGTCATTTAATATGTGCTAGAGCTAACTAATAGTACATGTTATAATCAGTAATCCTGAAATAAGGTACACTAGGACACATATAAGGAAACCAATTAATTTTAAACAATACCGCACCTTAGACAATGTCCAGTTGTTTCCTATAAACCGGGGGGAGTTGGGATCAAAACTATGACCTATTTCACAAAAGTCCCACAAGGACCTAATAACCCAAAATCCAACTCGAATACGGACCGCTAACTAAATAATAATGAGTGAATAGCAAAACCCTAAATTGACACTGAAAGCATCAACTCAAACATAAAAAAAACTGGGTTTGACATGAAATAAGTGAAGAAATGGGAGATTATTATTAACTTAATAATGTAACAACCAGGGGCGGACCTTAATGAGGGCAGGGGAGGGTCCCGGCCCCCCAAAATTTACGACACCTAATGTAAATATTGTAATGTAAATATTGTAGGTTTTAGGGGTAATTTAGTTGAGGTTATAAATAAATCTCCGATTCGGCCCCCTCAAAATAAATTCGGCCCCCCCAAAATAAATGGCCAAGTTCCGCCACTGGTAACAACCAACCTCAAAATCTCGTGAGACCCTTTATTTGTTGTTCTACTGTGTGAGTTCCTGCACCCAGAAATGGAAAGATCCGGGCCGGGTCAAAAGTATCTAAGATACTTTATGGGTGAGTTTAGTTGGAAACACAAAATCACCTTTAAATAGCCACCTACTTTCTCAAATGTACCGATATGGTACGTGTACTTTTTTTCTTACCCGGATAGGTCTTGTATTTTTTTTTGTGTCAATATGGTCACAGTTCATACGTGGCTTGCCAAGTAAATTACGTGGAATTATTTTCTTTTTCTTTTTTTAACTCTATATATGTGGGTTGCCAAGTAGACAGCCAAGTAGACACGCAAACGTTAAAAACCCTTCCCCCAATTCACATAAACCCTAATTATGTAATCATCATAATCACAAAATTGACATAAACCATGAAGAAGATATCCCTTGTTATTCATCACGAAGGTACATTTATCTACGATCCCTTGTCCTACAGCAATGGCGATGTTGATGTTGTAGAGAATGCTGATTTGGGTAATTGCAACTATGCGAGGCTGTTTAAGATTGTCAAAGAGTGATGTATGTTTCCTGTATGTACTACTGTAAAAAGAGAGGCCAACAGACAATATCATCAAAAAGATCTAGAACTAGCAAGACTTGGACTAATTAGAAAGAGAGGACTTAGGGGACCATGTGAAAGGATCAGGAATCAAAAGAGAAAGGAAGACCCCAATGCTCCTGAACACACCCCAAATACTGCAGTTGGTATATCATATTCAGATTGAAGAATGTAGAAGGAAGAAGGCCCAAATGTTCTTTAAAATATATCTTTTGTTAGACACTAAGTAGTGGGTCTCTATGTATGTGTTTTATCTTTCCTAGAAATGCAGACATGTTTCCTTGGACCACTTTAATTGTGGCATGTGGATGGTACCACTTTAAACAATATATTTTGGGACCTAGTATTGCAGACACAATGTAAATAACCAAAAGATCAATGCTTTTTGCTTACACTTGGATTATGGCAAAGAAAGAAATCTTCCTCAAGTGGCAAGGGGTGCGCGAGGTTCTCTCAGCCACAGGCAAGTCACGTAAAACAATGAGTGGGAATTGGTCTAAGCCAGTTAGAGGTAGAAGATGATGAAGACATGATTCAATTGGGATGAATTTTGGGATAATATTTGATTTGGGGGTACAATTTAGGGTTGGCAACGGTTAGTATTTAGGTTTATAAAGAGGTAGAAGATGACATGGGTTGGCAACGGTAATATTTTAACCCAATTGATGGCCATGTCACACAAACCCAAATGACTGGGCAAGCCACGTAGGAGACATGCAGGATTGTTGATGGACAAATGAACTTTGTGACCATATTGACACAAAAAAAAAGTACAAGACCTATCCGGGTAAGAAAAAAAGTACACGTACCATATCGGTACATTAGAAAAAGTAGGTGGCTATTTAATAGCCTAAACCCCCTACAAAATAGGTGAGTTTAGTTGACGGAAAACACCTTTGTTTTCTACAAAATGTTTTGTGAGAAACAAGGAAAACAAATATCGCGTTCAGATCAACGTTTTCCAACAAAATGTTTTGTAAAACACAAAATCACCTATTTCCTAACTTAACAAAGAAAACTACAAAACAAATTTTAGTTGTTTTCCTTGTTTTCCTTTGTAACCCACAATCCTCCTTCCCCTTCTTCAAAATAGAAAATACAAACATCAACTAAACGCGTTTTCTATATTTTCAATTGTTTTGTAGAGATAAATTTCCCTTTCAAATTTTAAAAAACTAAAGATAGAAAAAACAAGAGAATTTTTTCTCCAACTAAACGCACCCTATATCTTTATCTCTTTTTTCTACATCAATTTATGTAGTAGAGCGGTAAAAATGTGATTATGTTTTTTAGAGTTTTTTAATGGCCATGGTACTTTAAAATAATATTTACCAAAATATGTATTTTTAATAATAATTAGTAAAATATAACTGTTTTCCTTTTTAGTTTCGAACGAAATATGAAGAACTCGAGGAAGATAGTTTTGCAGTACCGATCATCCTATCATATCTCCATTCCATCATCATCACTCTATATATTTTATGTGTTCATTTGATGATTCCGAGTTCATCCCGATTTTGACGTCGGGCCAAGATTGACTTAAACAAACAAATGACAGTCGGCATGGCACAGTGGCTGCTATCATCACAACAAACAAAGAACGTACAACATGAAATACATAATAATCGCAATTTCATAAGCAAGTATCCTATGTTTGTACTGATTCGCTCAATTGCATCGAATCTGTCATGAGGGAAGTCAATCGAACCGATATTGAAACGACCATATTTACCTAATCGGATTATATATTATGTTTTGTGCTCGTTAATTATAGGTTCCTCTAGGTAATTAAGTTGGAATCATGTTGTCCATCATTATCATCGCGTAAAATATGGGGTTGGCAATGACTAGAACGTAGGAGATAATGACTATGAGCTAATGTTATTTTTATTTTACTGATTTTCCATTTAAGATTTGATTCGATAACATGTTGACGATAATGGGACGATGGTGGATTGGCTGCTAAAAAAGTAATACGCATGTTTTATGAGTTTATATGGTTTGTAAGAAGAAAGAAAAGTTAACTAAATATTTTATTAAATACTTCTAACAATACATACTTTGTTAAATAAGTTTTAAAAATACTATGGTCGCATAAAAAACTCATGTTTTTTTGGTGATTAACTTTCTAATGTGTTTGTGACTACAAATGTCAATATTTTTGTATGGAACAAGGTATCATTTAGTAGGGGTCAGCAGAACTCGCACAGCAAACCGCAAAAAAAAGAACGCAAAAATCGAATCACAAAAATCGCACCATGGCAAAAAACGGTGGATCGGTTTTAGAAAAAAGAAAAACCGCAAAATGTGGTGCGGTTGCGGTTTTACCCATAAAACCACAAAACCCGCACCAAACCGCACATTAATTATTTAAGACAAAAAAATGACACATTGATTATTCAATGTATGTAATGCACACTCATTGAGGCTTGATATCATTTTGCTATTGACTTTTTAGATAACAAAAGAAAGGGAAAGGGAATTATGACAGGTAAGATGGGGGCGGGAAACAAAACACCTTACCTAAATGTGGTACAAGGATCGTCCCTGTGGTTTTGAAGTGTAAATGGACAATTTTGCCCTTCATGTGCCGCTTATGTGACCAATATTAACTGTAGGATCGTAATATTTATTGTGTTGATGATTCGGGTGGTCTTGGATGATCAAAATACATGTTAGCCATTAGAGAGAGAAGTAGAGAGTTGAGTGTTTTCTTGCTAGAGACTTGGTATACAAAAGTATGGAATATTAGATTGAAAAGCACCACCCCTTCCATGGATGGAAGGGGTATTTATAGTTACAAACATACCGTCCTCCTATCGGACTGTGGATCAGGCATACAGTGGGTAAAGACCCGTCCTTCCTCCACGGTGTTACTCTAAACTATACTACGCTACTAATTAACTACTACATAACGTAAATAACTACAAATCTACGAGCTAACATATGCTAGACTATAATTGGGGTGACCGACACTTTAACATGGAATTTCTAATTCCTAACAATCTCCCCCTAAGGGAGGTCACCCCATGAAATACATTTTGCATCCTAGCATTCTATTTTGACATTGTTCTTGAGCTCTTAGACTTGAATTCTTCACTTTCGCAATCTTTGTGCTTTAGTAGCGATTCTTCAAAGTCCGCATTGATTTGTACTTTTAGTGGAGGCCTTTAAGCCGATCCACATCTTTGATGATCTTCGAGCTTTCATTGAGATCATCACCACAGAAATCTCGGATCACCCTTTATTGTGTTGCCATCATGTGAAGTTGTGACTTTTGGACCGACATGCTCACACTTTTGAATCATGACATCTTTCCATCGGAGTAGCGGAAGCTTTACCGTTCATGATATTTGCAGCCAGAAAGGTAAGCATAGTATAGAAATATCGAAGCCGTGTTATGTAGATATGCACCACCATGATTTCTTCAATTAAGTGTGGATGCTTTGTGAGCATGCGGCTTTGATTGACTCCTCACTCGATCACCGCAACCGCCCAAATGTACCGCAAACAACGCTAGCATAAAAACACACGAAAGTGTCTTTGATCACTTTCGCTGAATTGAGGTACATGGCCCACGGTTCCCTCTGATCGATAAGTACCGCTCGCGATCGTAGGATTCCTAAGAATCTCCTTGACAGGTTTCGCAATGTTCTAGCCGTTCTCAAACCAGAACATCTCAAAGAAGACAACACGGAGTGAGTGAACCAGCAAATTGAGATTCACCGATTGATGAAAAATGATTTAAAAACAATCGCGTATTGCTTAGAAGAAAGAGTTTTGCAATACTACGAAGGTTTTATGAGAAAGATCAATTTTCAATCAAAATACTTTTTGTATTTGAAAAGAGTACACATTCGATGTGCTAGATAAAAGAAGAGATTCGCACATCGAATGGTTTTTCCAAAAGTATTTTTTTCAATCAGAGATACTTTTTGAATTTGAAATATGAATACACATTCGATGCACTAGAGAAAAGAAGATTTGCACATCGAACGGTTTTTCCAAAAGTATTCGTCAATTCATTTCCTGGACCAAGGTTGATTCACGAGTGAATTGCCCCATCGTTTCTATCCAGTTGTCACAAGTTTGATCTTTAGAAAAGATCTCACATGTCACCTACCAAGAGCTTGTTTGATGTTGGCTCTAGAAGGATTTCCATCTTTATTGTAAATATTTAACATATCACTCGGATGTTCTGGCAATACCACAAGGATAATGTGTAGGACTCTTAATATATATTTACTTTCCACATTGTGTGAAACAGCAAGTCTTCATTAATTTAGTGTCCTAATGAGATATTGTGGATGATCTCTTGGCTCTAGACTCAATCGTGCACATTTGGTTCCTATGCCTGAGACTAGGGAGAGGGTCTCCTTCTTCAATATCAACAATCTCTAAGAGAAAGTCGATAGATTATGTCGGTTCCCCGTGAGAATGAAACAAACCCTTTTAAGAGGAACTTGAGTAGCTTGGGAAGTTTAGTGCGTCACTGGGTCCATGACGTCTTGTCTTTAATACCGGCGTTACCTTAGTAACAACCAAGAGCATATGTATTGAACCCGCGCCTCTAAGGTTGAATTATTGGAGGGCTATTTCTTTTCACCCTTTTCATATTCAATTCTTTTCCATTCTTCAACCCCTTCAGTGCTTACCGAGACTTCATTGCTAGAACCTTGTTGGGTTAATTCTAGTACTAGCTCTGTCTCAGTCCGCACTCTTCCCATTTCTCATTTTTCTCCTTTTTTCAATATTCCTAAGGACTCTACACTATCTAGTGGATTGTCCCGGTAGATCCCTCCTGCTCAAGGATCGTGGGAACAAATACCTAACATAACCATCCTTATAACACCATGCATAAAGTAAATGGGTCGGTCTTTTGGTATTGTTCTTTCCTTCTTGAAACCAATTGAAAAATCATTTGGAAAAACAATCAAGGTACTTGTGATACGAGATCAAAGCATTTTGTACCTTAATAGTTTTGATCATTTAGAAAATACTCCCCCTCAACATGTGCACTATGTATATTGAAATTGTTTAGCACATGGAGGCAAGAGTTCTTTGAAATAATTTTTTGATCACAGTTTCCATGGAAAAAGCCATTTGATTTTCTTTGGTAAATTCTCCCCCTCAATATGTGCATAGGATATTTGAAATCATTTTTATCACATAGAGGCAAGAGTTCTTTTGAAGCACATCCATGATCACAAAAACCATTAAGAAAACTCAATCAAGGTACTTTATGTTAAAAACATAAACGCTTTTGTACCTCGATAGTTTATTTTCTTTTAAAATACTCCCCCTTAATATGTGCTTCAAGATTCGAAAGCGTTTAGCACATATGAGAGAGCAGCCCGCACAATTGAATCAAAACGATCACCTTTTATCAAATTTCATTATTAAATCACAAATTCTCCCCCGATCAAAAATATCAAATCCTTTGAGATTTTGGATCTCAAGTGATTTAATTAGGTTTAGAAAAACATGGGAGAATATGTGCCTGGTTTAAATACTCATCTTGTTTTTGGATAAATGCTCCCCCTCAACATGTGCATTATGTATATTGAAATCGTTTGGCACATGGAGGCAGGAGTGCCTTTGAAGGACTAAAACCAATTCCATTAAAACAGATTTGAGATTTAAATCACGATCTCTCACCCAATCAAAGATTTCAAACCATTTGAGATTAGTGATCCCAAAAGATTTAAATAATTTAAAAATTTTTGGGGAAAGACGTGGCAAGATTTAATTTTAAAAATGACAGATAAGGACCATTTTAAGACATTAAAGATTGTTAGTGTCGGGTATGATTGTTTTAAGAGATCTTTTAGTAAAATAAAACAATTTCACAATCAAACAAGAACAGTAAAAATTTCATTTTGAAAGATCTTTGAGTTTTAAAGAAAATCATACCATGACATAACATTAAATCTTTAGATCACCACTTTGTTTCGCATAAAACCGGACCTTTTATGAATAAATATCGATTGAAAATATTTTATTTTAAATCACTCTCCCCCTCAATCGATGACCGTAGTCGATGATTGAGTGACTTAAGTTTTGATAAGATGAAGTCCGGTGATTTTCAAAATTAAGTCCAATATATTTTCAAAACCAATATTTTTCCATTTTTCAAAACAATATTGTTTAAAAATTGTTTAAAAATGGTATCCTGCACAAAGATACATTAGTGGTTGAGAAGCTTCCGTTGTTGTTGTGGGGTTTGGAAGAATAACCATCTGCTGATGTAGTGAGACTTCTTCTTACGTTGCATTTTAAATGCCAACTGAGGTCAAATTAAGCTCCGTTTCTTCAATCACTTAGAAGAAAACCATCTGCCGATGCAGGGAGACCTCTTACGTTGCATTTATGCCAACTCTCCATAGAAGTCCAATTAAGCTCCGCTTCTTCATTTGTCAACCCAAGATATAGTTACCCTTTCCTTTCGGCATCCAATCATCTTCAATTGTGGGATCCGGATCGGGAACATTCTTTTATACCAATATACTTGCATACGTTAGTGAACACACATACAAATATATGGTGGTCGACATCACCCAAACAACAATCGACTAATAAAAGTCAATGCAACATATCAATCAGATCATATAAATGTATGGGAATAATGTGTTCATCAAACTCTAATCATCTAATCCTAGCAATCATATCCTAGGCACCTAGTCCTTCAACATAGGTTAACATCATTTTTAATTAAGCATATTAGGATAATTAAGAAAGCCCGTTAGATGATGTAGATTTGAAAACATTATCCCCCTCAATCCATGACTCATTTTATGAAAAGTTTAAAAGCTAAAGTCATTGATTGAGTTTTCAATTTTACAAAAACTATGAATCATTGTTTTAAAGCAACTCATTTACCACCATTTTTGAAAACACCAAATATTTTTCTGAATAATTTTAGACGGAAAAACATTTGTGTAGGAACAGCAGTCCTTCGACATACTTTCCTTGTTTTGTTTTTAGGATAAGTGCACGAAATATTTTGAAAATAGTTTAAGCGTAGCACTTTCCTTCTTTAAAAAAAACGGGTTGCTATCTGAAATAATAGCAAGCCATGGTTTTAAGCACGGGTTACAGTCTGAAGTAACTGTAAGCCATTATTTGAAGCCCGGGTTACAGTCTGAAATAACTGTAAGCCATTTGATTTGTGACATGTTTTGAAAAAGAATATTTACACCTCCTGCTCGAACTTCATCTATGGTCCCGCGCCATTATTGAATGACATTTCTAAGACCGTAGATGTTATCGATACCAGAAGACATGTCTTGGAAAACATATTTTTGGTATTTTTGAAATTTTCTGATTTTTATGGGTTTTTGAAGGTTTTATATTTTTCTATTTTCTTTTGTTGGTTTTATATTTTTGTATTTTGTTTTTGATAAATATATACAAAGATAGAATAGATGATATAGTTTAAGAAGATGATGATACGAGTACCGAGATAAGGATATCGAGCAGCCCCGTTGTAGAAGATAGAAGTCATCATCCCTAAAACTTTCACCACCAAAGCTTCCGAGGCTCTTGCATAGAAGAAAGAAATTGAACCATCTGAAAGTGAGACTTTGGCAGCTTCCCCCCAAACCGAAAATCCTTTGGATGAGCAGATTCGAAGCTTTCTTTCAAGCTTGCCTTAGCCAGTGCACGAGAAGCACACCATTATCATAAATCCCATTGCTCCTTTTAAGAACGATAATCGACATTCCTCCGCTCGGGTTATATCATCAAGACGAACAACAAAGAACGTATCATCCCACAATAAATAATCTTCTCAAATTTCTTTTTCCATCAATTAAGCAATCCATTCCAAAAGGTGTCAAGAGAATAATTCCCCAAGTAGTTGAATTGATGCAAATTGACCTCTTTGTATAATGCTCAAGAACTCTCCCAAATATACATCATGAGGGGAATGATAACACTTCCCCATGTTCACATTTTTCTTCCCGATGATCGTATGAAGCTCAAGTATCCAAGTATACCAATACACAAGGAATGAATAACCGAAAACATTGAAGAAGCCGCCAAGTCACCGACATTATCTCTGCGATGACAATCTCTGCGGATGTCAACTCCGAATAAGTGATTATATCTCTCAATCAATCGATTAAGCACTCAAGTGAAACTGCCGAGCATCCCCAATGTACACAATCTCTCTCCCCCGATCATTGCGATACCATCGAAATCACCACACACTTGTGTACCTCTTTTATCTTCATAAACTTTCTCTAACATCACTTCCCCGAGTTGAAATACTAACACTAAACGCCTTGATGAGTAAAACCTTGAGTTTCTCTCCGGTCATGACATTTGTTTTCCTGGGATATCTTCAATCACTTAGAAGAATTAAGTTCATCAAGTTTACTCGTCATGAGTCAAACCTTGAGTTTCTCTCATGTAATAACATTTGTCTTCTCGGGATATCTTCAATTACTTAGAAGTATTAAGTTCATCAAGTTTACTCGCTTTAGGTGCTTATCTCCTTACTTTGGGTTTTGACACTTCAAAATCAACAACTCTTTGTAAGTCCCAGTTATACTAGAAATATTTTGAGAAGAACATCATTAGCTCGATGTATCGTGAGAATCAACTTGCTGAAGAATAACGTGAGCAGGTCTAATTAGGGATTAATTTTGGCATTTCAAACTCCCCCAATTAGTGCTCTCCCCTAAACCGACAATCTGTTTGATAAATGCCCAGAATAAGAAGAAGTCTTTAGATCGTTAAATGCAACTCGTCTTTAGTCTTCTAACATGTAGCGTAAAAATGTAGAACATATCAAGACTCGACCTTCTTAAAGATTGTGCAGTTGGGGAATAGATAGTTAACATCTTCAACTCACACCAAAAGCATCCCACCAAAAAGCATCCCAATTAACTTACATCTTGCAAATCCCCTTAACTAAAATCCCTCCCAATCAAACAAGAACAGAAAGATGTTCATCAAGGAAATCAGAATCGTGCCGCAACGAACACAAAGATGGTAACACCAAACTACCAATCACATCAAACAAGAACAGAGAGATTGTTCGAATCATCATGTTGATGTATACGTGAAGCATTAAACGGAAGCACTTTGTCGATAAACTCATCAATCCGAGTGAAGATGTCAACCAACGGCTCTTAGAAGAGAAAACTCCATGTGAAGATGACCCGATAAGAAGAAGCTCGGTTCTTACATGAGTTTAGAGCCGTATGACCATTTATATTCTCAAATGTCAATCAACAATGCAAAAATTCACACTTTTCTCCCCTCAAGAATTGCATACGGAGATGCCATTCTTGACTAAATAAGTGAAATCATCCAAAAGTATTCTATTCACACTTCTCCCCCGCAAAATTAGCACATGATGTCGCCATCGTCATTATAGTTGAGCAAGTGGAATAAGAAAACAATCAATGGTAGCCCGGTTCACTTGATGACTGAAGTGCATGGAAAAAGTATGAAGCATGTTGATGAGAATGGTCATAATAGAGAAGATTTCTTCTTCAAGATAATGCGACCAAGCGCATATTTCTTTTCTTTAGAGAACGAGGCATGAACTGCTGTGTTCATACGCCATAAGAAGATTTCTTTCTTTCAAAGATAAAGCGACCGAGACGTACACTTTTCTTTTCTTTAAAGTACGAGGCACGAACTCGATGTGAACAGACGCCATAATCTCTCTTTTTCATCATCTCTTTGGCAAAACATGTAATCAACCCATTATCATTCAAGAGGCTCTTTGTTGTGACAACTGATGGAGAAACCCAATATGATGAATTTGACCTCAAGTAAACTACCCAACTCGTGACTTAAACTTACACATATGTAACAAAGAGCAGTGCCGATTTCCATTAGCATCTCTAAGTACTCTCTATGTACTCTATACTCTTCAACCAACCAACCATCAAGTATAAGACGAACATTACCTCTTGAAAATCCACAATTGAATGTGACACTGAGCACTACAACGTAACTCCTTAAAGTGATAGTTATTTTGTAGTGGTATGAGCCCAATTCCCCCAAGTGGTAAAAGAAAAGGTAAAGGACACCCAAAAATAACTAGATTTCCAAGTCTTCGTTTTTGATAATAAGCTCGAACAAGGATCATGAAGAATCTTCATCCAACCATCCCCGATACCTTCAGACACTAAGTACACTCGCCCGTGATAATTCACTTCAACCTCAAATGAATAATACTTAATTAACGCAGTTGTCACATCTTCTGATTAAAAGCTCAAATCTAGCCTCCTTTGACTTTTTAAGTGAACTATGATAATGGTTTCATCCCGACCATGGTTTAATGAGCATAACCCCGTAAAACTTTGTAATAACCAAACTGCCATGACAAAAATCCAAACACACATCCAATTCATTAAGTACACCCGTTTATCCCTTCTTCGAAACAGAAAACGTAGCACCAGCATCAAATAAGATCCCGAAGTACACTTTCCTTTCTCCAAGATGGTTCCATCAATACGGGATTTTACAATTCTATGGTTTAAACCGAGAAATAGGTTCTTTTCGCGGATTTTACAAAACCAAGAATAAACCGTAAGATAGATCTCGAAATGCACTTTACTTTTACCAGGATGTTTCCATTGTCACGAGATTTTACAAGTCTATGATTTAAACCGAGAAATAGATTCTTTCGCGGGATTTTACAAAATCAAGACAAAACCGTAAACAATGTAAGCTTGAATGTGTTATGACAACTTTGGTTTCGGTGAATATCTGTTTTAGGGGAACATGCAGTGGTTCATCAACGGTTCATTATCCAACATTAGCAAAATCATCAATCATCTAATCAACACTTTGATAAACACATCATTCACGATTCGTCACGGCTACTGTAGTGACCACATGGAGAAGTAAACCCGATATACCAAACTTGATCATGAAGTAGAATTCCCCACATTTGTTACTTAAACTTGTACGAATCCTCGTGAAAAAGAAACGGTGTACCCAATGTACAAAACCTCTTGACATTCTCAACTGAGTGAGACACCAAAGTGATAGTTACGTCGTGGGTTAAGCGAGAAAGAATCACAACCGTAATTAAATGTCCAAGTCTTTATCTCACTCAATAAACTGCTCAAACAAGTCATCTTCGTGGGAGGGCAGAAAGAAAAAAGACGAAATAAGTAGACTCGCCCGGAAAATCTCACTTCAAATCCAAATAAGACATGCCGAACAACAAACCCGTAGTCAACTTTGATTAATCATAAGTTCAAGCCGTGACATAATAATTTCCGTGAAAATGTATCCCCCAAAGTACCAGTCCACATAACCAAATCACATCATCTCAGCAAATCTCAATATCAAGTCTCAACTTTTAAACCAAATGAAATACAAGCGTTAGCCGTAGACAAATGTATTATTCGTTGAAATTTAATGACCAAACATTGTTTCATTTGTTCACAAAGCCCATCTTAATATTCATTGGCCTCCTCAATAAATCATCTCATCATTATTGCATCAAAGATCAATAGGAGAATAAGTTCGGTTTAGCCACAACATATATACCCGAGCCATTAATAATTCATGGGCCAAAGAGTATCACACAAATTTTCCAAAGTATATATCAACCTTCAAATGAAAAGTGTGATTTAACCATTCAAACACCAAAGCCCAAGTGAGGTCACCGACTTTAATAATCTTTTTCTCAAAAATTAAGCTCAAGCCGTGAATAGTGTATCCTCTCGTGAAAATATATCATAATACCAACAATACCAATCATTTTACAAATAAGTATAAAAAATTTTGGCGTAATATAAAGATTAGACCAAAAATTCGGATGCTATATTTGTAAGTCCCATTTAGTTCGATATCAGATGACGCGTATAGTCCAAGAAATATCACAAACCACATATTCACAAACCACACAGTTCCACACGTATATTTGTGAATTTGTGAATATATTTGTGTAAGTCCCATTTGTGAGCAAATTCACGTGAATATTTGAGGTATATTAGTAATATTAAGAAGTATCACAAACCACACGGTTTTAATCCAGATACGGCCCAATCAACAAATGATATCAGTCCAACTTCAATTCATAACCGGTTAGTAAGGCCCAAGTAATCAATAGCCCGCTCAAATTGATATAGAACATCCGATCCAAGAGTGTTATCAACCGGTTATTAATAAATAACTCAACCCTTTACCCTAAATATTCTCACAATATCACTATACCTAATCATACACTTCACAAACAATCCGCCCCCTCCTACACCTTTCATATCCTCTCTCTCCCAACAAATCTCAAATCTTATCTCAATCAATACTGATTAACAATAATCACAATAAAAACCAAATCGCTAAAGACAACACTTCCCACATAAACGAGCATCAAACGATTAACAATAATCATGATAACCACTCCTAAACGAGCATCACATCCCCCAATAAACCTCGTGTACAATTTAATATATTCATTCAAGAATAACCTCGCCACAGGGATGGCTTGAAGGTTTAAGACACGTCTTCAAGATCTTCAGGGAAAGGTCTCGGGTAGGTATCTCTTTCATTTGTTTTGCCATTGTGAACGAATCAAAGAAAAGAGAGAGTAACATTATTGTTACTATTCTTTATCTTAATGAGATTCAGAAAGTAATTGAAACATAGTTTCACAACTGAGATTGATGATGGTTATCTCCTTCGTGTGTATGATGAAATATTTTAGATTTTTTGGACTGATGTAGTACCACACGAAAAGGATAAAAAAATCTGAGATCGAATATTTACTTTTTATTTTATCTTTTCAGTTAATTTCGATTAGATTGATGAGATGGTGTATGAGTTAGAGTAGTTTGGGAATAGAGTTGGATTTGGCTGTTGAGAATGATATGGATCTGTATGAATTTGTATAGAGTCACGATATACATGGACCAATGATGTTCATTACTGAGGTCATTGATGTTATTTTGGTATTTGTAGTTGTTGTGGTCTTTGTGGTATTTGGTATATTCATGTGGTCGAGGTCATTTTTCATTCTTCTTCATCTACCTTTTGTTAAGTTGCCAAGTCAAGTCAAGTCGCTGCCAATTTTTCAAATCAAGTTGCTAACCCTTTTACAAAGTAAGTCGCTACCTGTTACTTTAAAAAAAATCAGTAAATCTCACTGTAATAGATGTACAAGTCGCCACTTGTTAAATAACAAGTCGCTACCCAAAATTAAGAGCACAAGTCGCTAGTTATATTTGATGAATCTGGACAATTTTTTTGACAAGTTGCTAACTTGAAAAATGACATTTTCCGATGAGTTTTCCGACAAGGTTTGCGACCATATTCATACCAACCCAGAAAAAAAAACTGCTATGAATAATCATTTTTGACCCATGTTTGACTGAAAATATGACAGTTTGACCACCATAACAATCACAGATTTGGTACAAAATAATTCACAAAGAACTGAATAACATGACTTGTACACAACTTGACTTGAACAATATTTGACACAAGACAGATATACATTGATAAACGAGATGACTATTTTGACCCAAAAGGAGATACCCAGTATTTGTTAACACTTTGTTAGAGACTAGAGGCAATATTATCTGACCATAAAAAATACAAAAAAACCAGTTGACAATCGTGAACCAAAAACCCCAAACAACAACCACGTGAACCAAAAGCGACAAATAACAACCATGGTACGGACAACACAAATCAAAGATAACACAATAACCTTGGCTCTGGTACCAATTGTAGGATCGTAATATTTATTGTGTTGATGATTCGGGTGGTCTTGGATGATCAAATTACATGTTAGCCATTAGAGAGAGAAGTAGAGAGTTGAGTGTTTTCTTGCTAGAGACTTGGTATACAAAAGTATGGAATATTAGATTGAAAAGCACCACCCCTTCCATGGATGGAAGGGGTATTTATAGTTACAAACATACTGTCCTCCTATCGGACTGTGGATCAGGCATACAGTGGGTAAAGACCCGTCCTTCCTCCACGGTGTTACTCTAAACTATACTACGCTACTAATTAACTAATTAACTACTACATAACGTAAATAACTACAAATCTACGAGCTAACATATGCTAGACTATAATTGGGGTGACCGACACTTTAACATGGAATTTCTAATTCCTAACAATTAGCTAACTAAATATGGAATTTCACCTACAATTCGACTCTAAGTCGCTAAGTATGGAATTTCTCGATTAGTTGCTAAAGGATACCGTCAAGAGGAGGGTATTGACTTTGAAGAATCTTTTGCTCCTGTTGCTCGAATCGAAGCAATCAGAATCTTTTTGGCTAATGCTGCTAGTAAGAACATGGTAGTCTATCAAATGGATGTAAAGACGGCATTTCGAACGAGATCTTAAAGAAGTCGTCTACGTCAGCCAACCTAAAGGATTTGTGAATCAAGAGCATCCCTCTCACGTTTATCGTTTGAAGAAGGCTCTTTACGGTTTAAAGCAAGCTCCAAGGGCATGGTATGATACACTATCAAAGTTTCTTCTATATACCGGATTTAGCAAAGGAGCAGTTGATCAGACATTGTTCACTAGGAAGTCAGGCAAACATTTAATTCATGTTCAAATTTATGTTGATGATATCATTTTTGCCTCGACTGACCCCAATGAGTGTGACCGTTTTTCAAATGAAATGGGTTCCAAATTTCAAATGTCAATGATGGGACAAATGTCATTTTTCTTGGGATTACCAATTTCACAAAGTCCCGGAGGCATCTTCATAAATCAATCTAAATATGCAAATGAAATGTTAAAGAAATTTGGATTTGATTCAAGTGACCCTGTTGACACTCCCATGATTGAATGAACTAAACTAGATGAGGACCACTCAGGGATCATGGTAGACCAAACAAAATATCGTAGTATGATTGGATCCACGATGTACCTCCACTAGTAGACCGAACATCTTGTTCGCTTTGTTTGCATGTGTGCTAGATTCCAGGCTAAGCCTACTAAAAAGCACCTTGAAGCGGTTAAACGGGGTCTTTCGGTATCTCCAAGGAACCATCAATATGGGACTTTGGTACCGAAGGACACCGTATGTCACTAACAAAGCCTATGCGGATGCCGATCATGCAGATGTCAAGATACTCGTCGAAATGCGTCTGGAGGTGCTCAGTTTTTGGGTGATAAGCTTGTGAGCTGGTCTTCAAAGAAACAAATGAGAACTTCTATTTCCTCTACAGAGGCAGAATACATAGCCATGTCATCTTGTTGTGCTCAAATCCTTTGGATGAGATCTCAATTAACGACTATGGCTTTGTATTCAACAAAATCCTCTCATGCTGTGATAATAAAAGTACTATTGCTCTTTCATGCAATAACGTTCAACACTCAAGAGCTAAGCATATCGACATTCGACATTATTTCATCAGGGAACAAGTGGAAAAAGGTGTGGTGGAACTCTATTTTGTGAGGTCTGAATACCATCTTCACCAAAGCTTTTCCAAGAGAACGTTTTGAGTTTATTCTTCCATGTCTTGGCTTGAAAAGCCTTCAACCAGAAACACTCAAACGTCTTCAGGAGGAAGACGAGGAGTAAAGGTCTATATTCATCTATCTCTTGTAAATATTTATTCGAAAAACAAAATACAAAATTATAAAACTCTCAAAAATCAAATAGAAAATTATAAAACTTTCAAAATCCATAAAAATCTGAAAAATTCAAAAATCTTCAAAAAATATTGTCAATTTGTCATGTTTTTCTCAGTTCGATAATATCTACGGTCTTTGTGCTGTCATTCAAAGAATGACACGGGACTTTAGATGTTGTTCGAATTCTTAAAAAAAAAACATAGAAGGTTAGATTTAGATGAATGAAAGGTCCAACCCTCTACCTTGGGAGGTAGAGGGTATTTATAGTTACAAACTAAACGTCCTCCTTCGGACTGTGGATCAGGCATACAGTGGGTAAAGACCCGTCCTTCCTCCACGGTGTTGCACTAAACTAATTAGCTAACTAAATAACTAGTAAATAACGTAAATAACGACAAGTCTACGAGCTAACTTATGCTAGATAATATTTGGGGTGACCGACTCTTTACTATGGAATTTTCTAATTCCTAACAGTCTCCCCCTAAGAGAGGTCACCCCATCTTTTATATTTTGAATCCTAGCATTTTATTCTTGACTTTGTTCTTGAGATCGTAGACTTGAATTCTTCACTTTCGCAATCTTTGTGCTTTAGTAGCGATTCTTCAAAGTCCGCCTGATTTGTACTTTTAGTGGAGGCCTTTAACTGATCCACATCTTTGATGATCTTCGAGCTTTCATTAAGATCATCAGCCATAGTAAATCTCTGGATCACCCTGTGTTGTGTTGCCATCATGTGATGTTGTGACTTTTGGACCGACATGCTCACACTTTTGAATCATGACATCTTTCCATCAGAGTAGTGGAAGCCTTACTGGTTCATGATATTTGCAAAGCGAAATGCGAAGCATAGTATGAACATATCAGAGCCAGGTTATGTAGATATGCACCAGTCATGATTTCTTCAAATTAAGCGTGGATGCTTTGTGAGCATGCGGCTTTGGAATGACTCCTCAATTCGATTGCAACCGTCCAAATGTACCTGCAAACAACAGTTAGCAATAAAACACATGAAAGTATCTTTGATCACTTTCATTGAATTGAGGTACATGGCCCACGGTTCCCCGTTGATCAGTACAAGTACTGCCTGTGATCAGGTAAGATTCCTAAGAATCTCCTTGACAGGGTTTCGCAGCTGTTCTAGCCGTTCTCAAACCGGAATGGCTCAAAGAAGACAACACGGAGTGAGTGAACCAGCGAATTGAGATTCACTGATTGATGAAAAATTGATTTGAAAACAATCGCGTATTACTTAGAAGAAAGAGTTTTGCAATATGACGAAGATTTTAATGGAAAGATCAATTTTTCAAACAAAAATACTTTTTGTATTTGAAAAGAGTACACATTCGACGTGCTAGCGAAAAGAAGATTCGCACATCGAACGGTTTTTCCAAAAGTACTTTTTCAATCAGAGATACTTTTTATGTTTGAAAACATGAATACACATTCGACGTGCTAGAGAAAAGAAGATTTGCACATCGAATGGTTTTTCCAAAAGTATTCGTCAATTCCATTCCTGGACCAAGGTTGATTCAAAATTGAATCTCCCCATCGTTTCTATCCAGTTGTCACAAGCTTGATCTTTTGCAAGATTTCACATGTCACCCACCAAGAGCTTGTTTGATGTTGGCTCTAGAAGGATTTCCATCTTCATCGTGAATACTTTTACATATCACTCAGATGTTCTGGCAATACCACAAGGATAATGCGTAGGACTCTCAATATATATACTTACTTTCCACATTGTGTGAAACAACAAGTCTTCATTAATTTTGTGTCCTAATGAGATATTGTGGATGATCTCTTGGCTCTAGACTCAATCGTGCACATTTGGTTCCTATGCCGGAGACTAGGGAGAGGGTCTCCTTCTTCAATATCAACAATCTCTAAGAGAAAGTCGATAGATAATGTCGGTTCCCCGTGAGAATGAAACAAGCCCTTTTAAGAGGAACTTGAGTAGTTTGGGAAGTTTAGTGCAGAGCGTCACTGGGTCCATGACGTCTTGTCTTCAATACCAGTGTTACCTTAGTAACCACCAGTAGCATATGTATTGAACCCGGTTTCTACTCTAAGGTTGAATTATTGGAGGGCTATTTCTTTTCACCCTTTTCACATTAATTTCTTTTTCATTCTTCAACCCCTTCAGCGCTTACCGAGACTTCATTACTAGAACCTTGTTGGGTTTATTCCAGTACTAGCTCTGTCTCAGTCCGGACTCTTCCCATATTCTCATTTTTCTCCTTTTTTCAATATACCTAAGGACTATACACTATCTAGTGGATTGTCCCTGGGTAGATCCCTCCGGCTCTGGCGGATCGTGGGAACTAATACCTAACCTCACCATCCTTATAACTCCATACATAAAGTAAAATGGTCGGTCTTTTGGTACAGTTCATTCTTCCTTGAAACCAATTGAAAAATCATTTGGAAAAACAATCAAGGTACTTGTGATACGAGATCAAAGCATTTTGTACCTTAATAGTTTTGATCATTTAGAAAACCTCCCCCTCAACATGTGCATATGATTTAGAAATTGTTTAGCACATGGAGGCAAGAGGACTTTGAAATATTTTCTTTGATCACAATTTTCTTAGAAAAAGCCATTTGATTTTCTTGGTAAATTTCTCCCCCTCAATATGTGCATAGGATATTTGAAATCATTTTATCACATAGAGGCAAGAGTTCTTTTAAAACACATCCACGATCACAAAAACCATTTGAAAACTCAATCAAGGTACTTTATGTTAAAACATAAAAGCTTTTGTACCTCGATAGTTTACGTCGATAGTTTATTTTATTTTAAAATGCTCCCCCTCAATATGTACTTCGTGATTCGAAAGGGTTTAGCACATATGAGAGAGCAGCCTGCACAATTGAATCAAAACAATCACCTTTTATCAAATTTCATTATTAAATCACAAATTCTCCCCCGATCAAAAATATCAAACCCTTTGAGATTTTGGATCCCAAGTGATTTAATTAGGTTTAGAAAACATGGGAGAAAATGTGGCCTTGTTTAAATACTCATCTGTTTTTGGATAAATCCTCCTCCTCAACATGTGCATTGTGTATTTGAAATCGTTTGGCACATGGAGGCAGGAGTGCCTTTGAAGGACTAAAACCAATTCCATTCAAACAGATTTGAGATTTAAATCACGATCTCTACCCCGATCAGAAATTTCAAACCATTTGAGATTTGTGATCCCAAAAGATTTAAATCATTTAGAAAATTTTGGGGAAAGACGTGGCAAGATTTGATTTTGAAAAATGATAGATAAGGACCATTTTAAGACATTAAAGATTGTTAGTATCAGGTATGATTGTTTTTAAGAGATCTTTTAAGTAAAATAAAACAATTTCACAATCAAACAAGAACAGAAAAAAAAATTCATTTTGAAAGACCTTGATTCAAAAGAAAAATCATACCATGACATAACATTAAATCTTTAGATCACCACATTATAAAGTACAAAACGGAACTTTTGTGAAGAAATATCGTTTGAAAATATTTTATTTTTAAATCACTCTCCCCCTCAATCCATGACAGTAGTCGATGATTGAGTGACTTATGTTTTGATAAAATGAAGTCCGGTGATTTTCAAAATTAAGTCCAATTTATTTTCAAAACCAATATTTTTCCATTTTTCAAGACAATTTAATAAAATTATTTCAAAATTGTTTAAAAATGGTATCCTGCACAAAGATTCGTTAGGTGGTTGAGAAGCTTCTGTTGTTGTTGTAGGACTGGAAGAAAACCGTCTGCAAATGCAGTGAGACTTCTTACGTTGCATTTTAATGCCAACTGAGGTCAAATTAAGCTCCGTTTCTTCAATCACTTAGAAGAAAACCATCTGCTGATGCAGTGACACCTCTTACGTTGCATTTATGCCAACTCTCCATTGAAGTCCAATTAAGCTCTGTTTCTTCATTTGTCGACCCAAGATATAGTTACCCTTTCCTTTCGGCATCCAATCATAATCAATTGTGGGATCCGGATCGGGAACATTCTTATATCCATGATATCTGCATACGTTAGTGAACACACATACAAATATATGGTGGTCGACATCACCCAAACATCAATCGACTAATAAACGTCAATTCAACATATCAATCAGATCATAAAAGGTATGGGAATAATGTGTTTCTCAAACTCTAATCATCTAATCCTAACAATCTTATCCTAGGCACCTAGTCCTTCAACGTAGGTTAACAGCATTTTTAATTAAGCATATTAGGATAATTTAAGAAAGTCCGTTAGATGATATAGATTTGAAAACATTCTCCCCCTCTATCAATGACTCATTTTCTAAAAAGTTTAAAAGAGCTGAAGTCATTGATTGAGTTTTCAATTTTTACGAAAATTCTGAAACTGAAAGATTTTCAAGCAACTCATTTTCCACCAATTTTTGAATACAGCAAATATTTTTCTGAAGAATTTTAGACGGAAAAATATTTGTGTAGGAACAGCAGTCCTTCGACATACTTTCCTCAAATTGTTTTGGGATAAGCGCACGATATTTTTGAAAATATGTTTAGTGCATCACTTTCCTTCTTTTTAAAGAGCGGGTTGCTATCAGAAATAATAGCAAACCATAGTTTTAAGCGCGGGTCACAGTCTGAAGTAACTGCAAGCCATATTTTGTGACATGTTTTGGAAAAGAATATTTACACCTCCTGCTCGAACTTCATCTATGGTCCCGTGCCATTATTGAATGACATTTCTAAAACCGCAGATGTTATCGATACCAGAAGACATGTCTTGAGAAAGCGTATTTTTGGTATTTGTCAATTTTCTGATTTTTATGGGTTTTTGTAGGTTTTATATTTTTCTATTTTCTTTTTGTTGGTTTTCTATTTTTGTATTTTGTTTTTAATAGAATATGTACAAAGATAGAGTAGATGATATAATTTAAGAAGATGATGATACGAGTACCGAGATAAGGATATCGAAGCAGCCGTTGAAGAAGATAGAAATCATCATCTCTCAAACGTCCACCACCAAAGCTTCGAGGCTCCGAATAGAAGATAGAACATGAGCCTTTAAGAAGAGAGACTTTGGCAGCTTCCCCAAACCGAAAATCCTTTAGTGATTCAAAACTTTCTTTCAAGCTTCCATTAGCCAGGTGCACAAAGAAGCACACCATTATCATCGATCATGCTGCTCTTTTTAAGAATAATCACCGTGATTCTTCGTTCGAGGTTATATCATCTAATAGAACAACAGCAACGTATCATCCCACACATAAAACAATCATCTCAAATTTCTTTTCAACTGACGTCCGAAGCGATCCATTCCAAAAGGTGTCAAGAGAACAATTCCCCCAAGTAGTTGAATTGATGCAGTCACTCTCTTTGTATAATGCTCAAGAACTCTCCCAAATACACATCACGAGGAATGAAACACCTCCCCATGTTCATTTTTCTTCCCGATGATCGTGTATGAAGCTCAAACCCGAAGTACACCAATATCCAAGAGCTCTCCGAATACATCATTAGGGAATGAAAACACCTCCCCATGTTCACATTTTTCTTCTCTGATGATCGTTTATGAAGCTCAAGTATCCGAAGTATACCAATACACAAGGAATGAATAACCGATAACATTGAAGAAGCAGGCCAAGTCGATTATCTCGCGGTGACAATCTCTGGATGTCAACTCGAATAAGTGATTATATCTCTGAATCTATGATTAAGCACTCAAGTGAAACAGCTGAGCATCCCCAATGTACACAATCTCTCCCCGATCATTTGTGATACCATCAAAATCAACACACACTAGTGTACCTCTTTTATCTTCAGAAACTTTCTCTAACATCACTTCCCCACGTAGTTGAAATACTAACACTAAACGCCTTGATGAGTAAAACCTTGAGTTTCTCTGCGGTCATGACATTTGTCTTCCCGGGATATCTTCAATCACTTAGAAGAATTAAGTTCATCAAGTTTACTCGCGTTTAGATGCTTGTCTCCTTCCCCTTCTTTGGTTTTGACACTTGAGTCATCAAATCATTATAAGCCCATATACTAGAAATTTGTTGAGAAGAACACTTGAACTCTTGTGAGAATCAACTTCTTTGAAGACTCTCTCTGACTATTTTATCAACCCTTATGTAGATAATTTGAAGTGACCACTGAAGAAGAAAACCCGATATACCATACTTGAAACTGAAGTCAACTTCCCCACATTTGTATCTTAATCTTGCACCTAATGATGGAAGAACGGTGTAGAGAATCAATGCTTCAAGCAAATCTCTAAGTACTCACTACCCAAACAAAGTATGAGACATTAACACCTCTTTACGATTATCCACGCATATATGCAGTGTGACAGAAAGTAAAACTAAGTAACTCCTAATAGTGATAGTTAACCAGGTTTTCAACCATCCACCTCGACTGCTGGTAACTAGATAAACCAAGTCTTCAACTCAAATTCTTAAGCCCGAGCAAGTTATCAAATAAGAACACGCCTTTGTGAAAGTCATCTTCAATCTCAAATAAGTGATAAATGATTAACTCCGAAGTAATCAACTTGTGTCAAATGTCCAATACGTGAAATAGTCAATAACAACGTCTCGAGGAGTCACTGCTAAAGAATATGAGCAAGTCTAATTGGGGATTGAATTTGACTTATAACACTCTCCCAATTAGTGCTCTCCCCAAACCACCGACAATCTGTTTTGATAGATGCAGATTAAGAAGAAGTCTTTAGATCGTTAAATGCAACTCGTCTTTTAGTCTTCTAACATGTAGCGAGAAAATGTAGAAGCAGTAGACTCGACATTCTTCAAGATTGTGCAGTTGGGGAATAGATAGTTAACATCTTCAACTCACACCAAAAGCATCCCACCAAAAGGCATCCCAATTAACTTACATCTTGCAAATCTCCTTAACTAAAATCCCTCCCAATCAAACAAGAACAGAAAGATGTTCATCAAGGAAATTAGCAATCAGGCCGCAACGAACACACAAGATGGCAACTCCAAACTACCAATCACATCAAACAAGAGATTGTTCGGAATCATCATGTTGATGTATACGTGAAGCATTAACCGGAAGCACTTTGTCGATAAACTCATCAATCCGAATGAAGATGTCAACCAACGGCTCTTAGAAGAGAAAAACTCCATGTGAAGATGACCCGATAATAAGAAGCTCGGTTCTTACATGAGTTTAGAGCCGTATGACCATTTAAATTCTCAAATATCAATCAACAATGCAAAAAATTCACACTTCTTCTCCCCTCAAGAATTGCATACGGAGATGCCATTCTTGACTAAATAAGTGAAATCGTCCAAAAGTATTCTATTCACACTTCTCCCCCACAAAATTAGCACATGATGTCGCCATCGTCATTATAGTTGAGCAAGTGGAATAAGAAAACAATCAATGGTAGCCGGTTCACTTGATGGTGAAAGCATGGAAAAAGTATGAAGCATGTTGATGAAAAGGTCATAATAGAAAGATTTCTCTTCTTCAGAATATAAAGCAACTGACATACTTTCTTTACTTTGGAGAACGAGGCATGAACTGTTGTGTTCATACGTCATAAGAAGATTTCTCTTCTTCGGAAGATAATGCGCACTGAAATGTACACATTTATTTTCTTTAGAGTGAGGCATGGCTAGTGTTCATACGTCATAATGTTGAAGTACGAGGCCTGAACTGATGTGAACAAACGTCTTTTGGTACTGTTAGGAATTAGAAAATTCCATAGTAAAGAGTCGGTCACCCCAAATATTATCTAGCATAAGTTAGCTCGTAGACTTGTAATTTATTCGTTTTTACTAGTTATTTAGTTAGCTAATTAGTTTAGTGCAACACCGTGGAGGAAGGACGGGTTTTTACCCACTGTATGCCTGATCCACAGTCCAAAGGAGGACGTTTAGTTTGTAACTATAAATACCCTCTACCTCCCAAGGTAGAGGGTTGGACCTTTCATTCATCTTAATCTAACCTCCTTTTGAAGTATGGAATATTAACGGACCAAACAAACGCCCATCCGATCAAAGGACGGTTCAATGCAAAGTTGACAACCACAAGGACGATATGTGCATTTCCTGAGAGTTAAGGATGAAACGTGTAATTTTGGCCTAACCATAAGGGCGATTTATAATACTCTTGTTTATGAAAAAGCGTAACAAACTACAATGTAAATATATATTTAAACCTAAAAGGACCATTAACGTACGAAAGTAAATTTTGGATATTGATGTTAAAAGTGGGGATGGTGATGTGACATGATGCGACGCTGCTGTGGCAAAATTTTTGAGTGTTAACATTTGACACTATACTCATATCTTTTAGTATGTTGATTATTTAGCCCTTCTATTACATTACGGGGGTTGTTTGTCCGGCTTTTATAGCGGCATAGTGGTATTTGGTTTATGGGCTTATGTTTTATAAGCTTATTTTATGTATTTCGACGCTTTCCGACTTATATAAGTTCATTATGTCATCAACAACAATAAACCGAAAATTCAAAATAAGCTACAAAAAGTGAGCTTATGAAACATAAGCCCAAAACCAAATAAGCCATAAGCGAATATTAGCGAAACAAACACACCCTACATGTTATACATATATTAGTTAGGGGCTGTTTATTATTTTTCTTAGCTAAAGGTTCAGTAGGTCTCACATTCGTTAATGCCTCTTGTTGAGGAGGATTTCAATTTTTATCCTTTGTAAATATTGAAGGATGGTATATTTTATGGGCCATTTAAAAACTAATAATATTAAATTTTAAGAAAGTAATAGATGGGAAGTGGAGTGGGAAAAATGCCGCTAAAAAGTTGTGACCTGTATTTAAAAAGCACATCCCTTCGAAGTTCCATTCTATGACATTATCACAAACACACACCACGGCGAATTTTATTAAGCATAAAGATTAAAGCATTCAGATAAAAATTAAGAGATACGGTTCTTCAATTTTATTCTTAACAAGATTGCAAGCAATTTGAGATTATAATTAGATCCTCAAATTAGTTTATCTAAATCAAAGGTATAGTTATGGATTATGATTTCAATGTCTCTTAAACTTCGTTGACATGTTTGATCAAAACTAACATTTGACTTTCTTTATTTCCTTATATCTCAACCTTGCAAAAAGGCTGCGTATACTTTCAAAGATATTTGAACAATGCTGTCTTACATAATAAGTTGCTGATGGTTGCTAGCAGCTTGGTGTGCTGTGGTATCGACCCTGCTACAGCGTGCTCTCTGTCTTATTTGGAACTTACCTTTTGGGCCGCATTCAAAGGGTGGATTCGAGCAAATATGTAATCGGGTTAAAACATGCATATCGGGTACAATTTTTATTCAAGTATAAAATACGTTCTACACGTATACTCGTGTTTATCGCGTGTGCCCCCATCGGCTCATACACTATTAGTCGTTTTGTCGTGTTTGATAACTCCCTGACCAAAACACTTGGGAGTTGGTGATCAACGGCACACAAAACTAACGACGGAAATGCCTAGCAAACGCTCTACTCGCTTTTAACTAAAAGTGTCTGAGAATAGTTTCGTAAAGTTTTTAGTAGCATGGTCATTCAATGTCTTCTTTGTAATCATCCTTTGTTATAGATACCGTTAAACCATAGATTATGGATCTCAAATCATTCCATATAGTTTAACCATTTAGAATCTCGTTATAGATTTTAATTCAAATATACCAAATGTAATCAAAAATCATCTTGCATTACCCTTTGGGTCTTGCCAGACAGTTATCTGGTAAATTTGAAGCCATGGTATCTTTCTGCACAAATCAATTGGAGTAACAAATCCTTTATTGACTACAAGTGTTGTGGATCTTTGCTTCACATCACTCCAAAATATAGCTTTTATAACTACCTTGTTCAAATAGCGTTTTGCGTATACTTACAAAAAATGATATCCACACATAATAGAACTTACTTGCATCTCAAGTCTAAGGACGAAGATAACAAACCATTTTTAATATTTTACTTATGACAAGGATCAAAAGTAAAATGTTTGAAAGTTGGGGAATCAATATGCATCTCTAGTGAATACATATGAGTTTGGAAGGGAACAATCAATTCTCGTTAAATTATAACCAACACCCACATTTGCCTTATCATAACATTATTCCCATATTGTTAACCGACAATGGACATATTTAGAATGATAAATCATTTCATGGATTAAATGCAAATATAGAATAACAGATTATATGAATATAATAACAAATACGTATCATTTATTAAATCAAAAAATAACAATAAAATTATCCAAATACTAATTAACACACAGTTTACATGAGACTACTAGAGTACCAAACCTGTATCTCTAGTCAATTTAGAATGCTTAAAATCCAAAGCTTTAAATAAATGGATCAGCTAGATTGTCATTTGTGTGAACCTTTAATATCTTCACAAGCCCATTTCAATGGTCTCTCAAAGATAATGAACTTTAGCTCGATAATGTCTAGCACCTTTAGTGATTCATTTCATTAGCTATAGTAATGGCTCCAATATTATCACAATACATAGTTATGGGTTCTTCAATTGTGGGACAATGTTCCTTTGAAATGAATTTGAATCCTACAGCCTCTTTTGATGCATCACAAACGCCTTACATACTCAGCTTGATGGAGTGAAGTAGCAAAGATACTTTGCTGTGCTTTCCAATCAACACACCTCCATTTAGAACAAATACATATCCATCCGAGATTTTAAATTAAAATTAGGCGTCATCGAGATATCGACATTGTCGTAGCAAGAAACCATGAGCTCTTGTTCATCTTTCCCTCAATAAATCAGAAACATATCCTTAGTATTGCGTTCATAATCAATAATATTTTCTCACAGTCAAGTGAAGTTCACAGGATTCTATTGAAATCGGCTTGTCACATTCTGTCGAGCATGCTTATCAATATGTTATAAGTTTAGATTGCCAATAGTGTTGATTGATAAGAAGAAATGAACAAAGAGTATGATTATTGGGGATTAATAAAGTAGGGTGTTTAATGGTGAAGGAGCATTTGTGGTGGTGAGGTTTAATGTTGAAAGGAGTTACTTGGGGGGTGGTGAGGGTTATAATGGTGAAGAAGCATGTAAGATGGCGAGGAAACAAAACACATTACCTAAATGTGGTACAAGGATCGTCCCTTGGTTTTGAAGTCTAAAATGGACAATTTTGCCCCTCACGTGCCATCATGTGACCAATATTAACGGACCAAACAAGCGCCCATCTGATCAAAGGACTAGTCAATGCAAGTCGACAACCACAAGGGCGATATGTGCGTTTCACGATAGTTAAGGATAAACGTTCAAATTTTGGCCTAACCATAAGGCGATTTATGTAATTACTCTTGTTTTATGAAAAAAGTAACAATGTGCATATATATGACTAGAAAAACCATAAAGGACCATTAACGTACGAAAATTAATTTTGGATGTTGATGTTAAAAGTGGGGATAGTGATGTGACATGATGCGATTTGATGTGGCCAAATTTTGAGTGTTAACATGTTACAACACTTATCACTCGTATGGTTTTAGTATTTTGACTATTTAGCACAACTATAACATTACGGGGGTGTTTGTTTCGGCTTATATAGCCGGCATATGGCTTATTTGGTTATGGGCTTATGTTTTATAAGCTTATTTTTTATGGCTTATTTTATTTTGACACTTTCACGCTTATATAAGTTTATTATGTCATCATCAACAGCAACAAGCCAAAAATGTCAAAATAAGCTACAAAATGAGCTTATGAAACATAATCCCAAACCAAATAAGCCATAAGCAACTATATTAGCGAAACAAACACCTACATGTTATACATATACTAGCAGGGAATGCGTGCAATCAGTGGCGGGTACCACGTAACTAATTTATGGTGGCGGGTAAATCGACCTTATTGTTGATGTTTTATATGTGTGTGAGAGAGATATGAAATGGTTTTTGTGTGGTGGATGCGGTTATATGTTTTTAGTAATCATTAATGATAATAATGATTTTTAGCGGTTACAAATATTTAATAATGAATTTGTAAATGATTTGAAAATTGTATTTATTTTAGTGGAAACATTATGCATTTAATTTGAAAAAAATAAGATGTATTGAATTTTAAGCCTTCCTCTTATCGTAAATGTAAGCTTATTTTTTTTTTTTAAGATTTTTTCTTTAGAATGAATTAAATGTATTGTAGTTAGATTCTAGGAAAAAGCGCCCTCTAAAAAGTTCCTAATCTAATGTATTTTTGGCAAAAATAGATTATGCTTTATTCTTTGTTGATCTTTGATGCTAATGAGGTCACTGTTGTTGAAAAAGATTATAAAATGAGATTATTTTTATAAGCTACAGTGAAGTAACATTTTATTTTCAGAGATTATAGAAGATTTTTTAATAATTTCTTATAAGTTATGTCTGCCAAACAAAGATTATTTTTTAAATAACTTATTTTTTGAAAAACTATATGTCATTCTTTTTTTGTTTGGATATAGAGGCTTATAAAAAGTATGTGTGTCCTTTTCCTTATCACTTATGGAGAGGGTGCAATTTTGTACTCTAATGACACAGACGCTAAAAAAATGGAGAATTTCATATATATATATATCCCTCATTTGGTTCAAAATTTCATATATATCCGACCTAACTTGAAAATTTCATATATATCCCTCATTTGGTTCAAAATTTTCATATATATCCAACCTAACTTGAAAATTTCATATATATCCAATCTAAAACTTAAAATTTTCATATATGTCCAAATACCCAATTTATATTTAATTAAAATTTTAAAATACATATTTATTATCATTTAATGTTAAATGACCATTATACCATTTTTTTTGAAATCATGTATATTTCTTATTTCCATATAAACAATCTCTCAAATCACTATATTAGTACACATGGTTTACGAATATTATTATGATCCGTAATAAACAATTTCAGTACACAAAACATATGTATACTTCATTGCTCAAAATACAATATATAAACATGCTTTTATGATTTATATATTGTATTTGGAGCAATAACTTACTATGTTTAATATATATTGGCTTATTACAGATCATAACTAATAATATTAACTCAAAATAACTAATATAGTGAATGAAATTGATATGAAATAAAATATAAAAATAAAAAAAAAGCTTGAAGTGTTGGGTTTTTGGTTCCTTGGATCAAGAATTATTCTAAGTGTTGGAACCACGGACAGAAGAATGAATCCACTCTTTTTGAAGACAAACATGGCTAGTAGTATTATGTAACCACGGATATTGTATTGTAACCCTTTGCTAGTCTTGTATAGTCGATTTAATATTTTGTATTAGATAAATATGGAAAAGATATTTATCTTGTAGGTTGCGTATTGTATTATGTAAAGGACTCCTTAGTCTATAAAAGGAGGTCCTAGGTTAGATTAGATATACGTATGTTTTTATATTTACTTCGATACACTTCAAAGTTGTAAAACCCTTATACTGGTTAGAGTATTCGTATTAATAATAATATTGAGGTGTTGAATGTTCATTGTTCTTCTTCTTAAGATTAAGTATTAAATTCCGCGTGATACTTAATAAGTCTTTGTTTAAATTCAGTTTCTATATTAGATCGTTTGCTCAACTGGGATCAACAAGTGGTATCGGAGCTTGTGATCTAGAAACTGAAACCAAGAAGAAGCTTTGTTACGTTCTGTTAAAGTAAGTAAAGATGTCACGTGAAACACACATAGTTTACTGCATCAAAGGTGCCCATGCTTAAGCGGTGAGTACCAAATGCGGAGAATCTTGATGGCAATACATTAGTATGATTGATTATGCTATCTGGGACGTTGTTGAAAAAGGTGATACTCTTCCTAGAAAGGGTGATGATGGTAAGGATATAGCCATTGTTAGTGAAATTGACAGGAAGCTTAGAGGCTGGAAATTAAAGCCCATAGTATTCTCTCCATGGGAATACCTAATGAGTATGCTTTAGACTTTGAACAATATGAGAGTGCGCTAAAGAGTTAATGGATGCTATTGAAAAAAGGTTTGCTGGTAATGAAGCTACAAAGAAATCAAGGAAGAATATGCTCAAACATCAGCTTGAAAACTTCACTGCTTTAAGTGGAGAAAAACTTGATGGCACTTATAACAGACTTCAAAAGCTTATCACCAAGCTGAAGTTAGTGGACTACAAAGTTGCTCAAGAAGATATAAATTTGAAGTTCATCAAAAGTTTATCACCTGACTGGGCTGTGCACACAGTTGTGTGGAGAAATAAGGATGACTTTGAAAAGATGACTAGGACAATCTACACTTAACTTGAAGGTATATAGATGCAGAGAACAACATTGCTTGTACATCTTCAACTAGCCAAAACATTGCTTTTGTTTCCACTAATCACAAGAGCTCACAAGATGTATCCTGCCTATAAATAACCACTGTGCAAACAATACCACTGTTAGTGATAATGTAGGTGATGGTGCCATTTGTGCTTTTCAAGGTGATTTAACTACCCGGTGTTACGTTCTGAATCAAGATTTAGATCAAATTGATATTGATGATCTTGAAGAAATAAATCTTCAATGGCAGATGGCAATGTTGACTCTCCAGGCAAGGAAGTTCTTAAGGAGGACTGGAAGACAGGTTAAGTATGATGGTCAAAGAAGAGCTGGATTGACTTAAACAAACAAATGATAGTCGGCATGGCACAGTGGCTGCTATCATCACAACAAACAAAGAACGTACAACATGAAACACATAATAATCGCAATTTCATAAGCAAGTATCCTATGTTTGTATTGATTCGCTCAATTGCATCGAATCTGTCATGAGGGAAGTCAATCGAACCGATATTGAAACGACCATATTTACCTAATCGGATTATATATGTTTTGCTCGTTAATTATAGGTTCCTCTAGGTAATTAAGTTGGAATCATGTTGTCCATCATTATCATCGCGTAAAATATGGGGTTGGCAATGACTAGAACGTAGGAGATAATGACTATGAGCTAATGTTATTTTTATTTTACTGATTTTCCATTTAAGATTTGATTCGATAACATGTTGACGATAATGGGACGATGGTGGTTGGCGCTAAAAAGTATACAGCATGTTTTATGAGTTTATATGGTTTGTAAGAAGAAAGAAAAGTTAACTAAATATTTTATTAAATACTTCTAACAATACATACTTTGTTAAATAAGTTTTAAAAATACTATGGTCATAAAAACTCATGTTTTTTTGATTCTTTTCTAATGTGTTTGTGACTACAAATGTCAATATTTTTGTATGGAACAAGGTATCATTTAGTAGGGGTCAACGAAACTCGTACATCAAACCGCCAAAAAGCATAAAATCGATCACAAAAATCGCACCATGGCAAAAGCGGTGGATCGGTTTTAGAAAAAGAAAAACTGCAAAATGTGAGTGCGGATTCTTGGTTTTACCCATAAAACTTTCAAAACCCGCACAAACCGCTTTATTAATTATTTAAGACAAAAAAATGACACATTGATTATTCAATGTATGTAATGCACACTCATTGAGGCTTGATATCATTTTGCTATTGACTTTTTAGATAACAAAAGAAAGGGAAAGGGAATTATGATAGGTAAGATGGGGGCGGGAAACAAAACACCTTACCTAAATGTGGTACAAGGATCGTCCCTGTGGTTTTGAAGTGTAAATGGACAATTTTGCCCTTCATGTTGCCATACTGATAATAATGCTTGTAGGATCATAATATTTTATTGTGTTGATGATTCGGGTGGTCTTGGATGATCAAAATACATGTTAGCCATTAGAGAGAGAAGTAGAGAGTTGAGTGTTTTCTTGCTAGAGACTTGGTATACAAAAGTATGGAATATTAGATTGAAAAGCACCACCCCTTCCATGGATGGAAGGGGTATTTATAGTTACAAACATACCGTCCTCCTATCGGAATGTGGATCAGGCATACAGTGGGTAAATACCCGTCCTTCCTCCACGGTGTTACTCTAAACTATACTACGCTACTAATTAACTACTACATAACGTAAATAACTACAAATCTACGAGCTAACATATGATAGACTATAATTGGGGTGACCGACACTTTAACATGGAATTTCTAATTCCTAACAATCTCCCCCTAAGGGAGGTCACCCCATGAAATACATTTTGCATCCTAGCATTCTTTCTTTGACATTGTTCTTGAGCTCGTAGACTTGAATTCTTCACTTTCGCAATCTTTGTGCTTTAGTAGCGATTCTTCAAAGTCCGCATTGATTTGTACTTTTAGTGGAGGCCTTTAACTGATCCACATCTTTGATGATCTTCGAGCTTTCATTGAGATCATCAGCCACAGTAAATCTCTGGATCACCCTTTATTGTGTTGCCATCATGTGAAGTTGTGACTTTTGGACCGACATGCTCACACTTTTGAATCATGACATCTTTCCATCAGAGTAGCGGAAGCTTTACTGGTTCATGATATTTGGCGCGTAGCGTAGAAGCATAGTATAGAAATATCAGAACAGGTTATGTAGATATGCACCAGTCATGATTTCTTCAATTAAGTGTAGATATGCACCGTCCAAATGTACCTGCAAACAACAGTTAGCAATAAAACACACGAAAGTATCTTTGATCACTTTCGTTGAATTGAGTACACGGCCACGGTTCCCGTTGATCAGTATAAATACTTGCGGTGATCGGTAGGATTCCTAAGAATCTCCTTGACGAGGGTTTCGCAGTTGTTCTAAATTTGTTCTCAAACCGAAACATCTCAAAGAAGACAACACGGAGTGAGTGAACCGGCAAATTGAGATTCATCGATTGATGAAAAATGATTTGAAAAACAATCACGTATTGCTTAGAAGAAAGAGTTTTAATCGGCGAAGGTTTTATGAGAAAGATCAATTTTCAATCAAAATACTTTTGTATTTGAAAAAGTACACATTCGATGTGCTAGATAAAGAAGAGATTCACACATCGACGGTTTTCCAAAAGTATTTTTTCAATCAGATATACCTTTTGAATTTGAAATATGAATACACATTCGATGCGCTAGAGAAAGAAGATTTGCACATCGAACGGTTTTTCCAAAAGTATTCGTCAATTCATTTCTGGACCAAGGTTGATTCCGAATGAATAAGCCCCATCGTTTCTATCAAGTTGTCACAAGTTTGATCTTTAGAAAAGATCTCACATGTCACCTACCAAGAGCTTGTTTGATGTTGGCTCTAGAAGGATTTCCATCTTCATTGTGAATATTTAACATATCACTCGGATGTTCTGGCAATACCACAAGGATAATGTGTAGGACTCTTAATATATATTTACTTTCCACATTGTGTGAAACATCAAGTCTTCATTAATATAGTGTCCTAATGAGATTTTGTGGATGATCTCTTGGCTCTAGACTCAATAGTGCACATTTGGTTCCTGTGCCGGAGACTAGGGATAGGGTCTCCTACTTTAATATCAACCATCTCTAAGAGAAAGTCGATAGATTATGTCGGTTCCCCGTGAGAATGAAACAAGCCCTTTTAAGAGGAACTTGAGTGGCTTGGGAAGTTTAGTGCAGTGCGTCACTAGGTCCATGACGTCTTGTCTTCAATACCAGTGTTACCTTAGTAACAACCAGTAGCATATGTATTGAACCCGTTTTCTGCCCTAAGGTTGAATTATTGGAGGGCTATTTCTTTTCACCCTTTTCATATTCAATTCTTTTCCATTCTTCAACCCCTTCAGTGCTTACCGAGACTTCATTGCTAGAACCTTGTTGGGTTAATTCTAGTACTAGCTCTGTCTCAGTCCGCACTCTTCCAATTTCTCATTTTTCTCCTTTTTTCAATATTCCTAAGGACTCTACACTATCTAGTGGATTGTCCCTGGGAAGATCCCTCCGGTTCTGGCGGATCGTGGGAACAAATACCTAACATAACCATCCTTATAACACCATGCATAAAGTAAATGGGTCGGTCTTTTGGTATTGTTCTTTCCTTCTTGAAACCAATTGAAAAATCATTTGGAAAAACAATCAAGGTACTTGTGATACGAGATCAAAGCATTTTGTACCTTAATAGTTTTGATCATTTAGAAAATACTCCCCCTCAACATGTGCACTATGTATATTGAAATTGTTTAGCACATGGAGGCAAGAGTTCTTTGAAATAATTTCTTTGAAATAATTTTTTGATCACAGTTTCCATGGAAAAAGCCATTTGATTTTCTTTGGTAAATTCTCCCCCTCAATATGTGCATAGGATATTTGAAATCATTTTTATCACATAGAGGCAAGAGTTCTTTTGAAGCACATCCATGATCACAAAAACCATTAAGAAAACTCAATCAAGGTACTTTATGTTAAAAACATAAACGCTTTTGTACCTCGATAGTTTATTTTCTTTTAAAATACTCCCCCTTAATATGTGCTTCAAGATTCGAAAGCGTTTAGCACATATGAGAGAGCAGCCTGCACAATTGAATCAAAACGATCACCTTTTATCAAATTTCATTATTAAATCACAAATTCTCCCCCGATCAAAAATATCAAATCCTTTGAGATTTTGGATCCCAAGTGATTTAATAAGGTTTAGAAAAACATGGGAGAATATGTGCCTGGTTTAAATACTCATCTTGTTTTTGGATAAATGCTCCCCCTCAACATGTGCATTATGTATATTGAAATCGTTTGGCACATGGAGGCAGGAGTGCCTTTGAAGGACTAAAACCAATACCATTAAAACAGATTTGAGATTTAAATCACGATCTCTCACCCAATCAAAGATTTCAAACCATTTGAGATTAGTGATCCCAAAAGATTTAAATAATTTAAAAATTTTTGGGGAAAGACGTGGCAAGATTTGATTTTAAAAAATGACAGATAAGGACCATTTTAAGACATTAAAGGTTGTTAGTGTCAGGTATGATTATTTTAACAGATCTTTTAGTAAAATAAAACAATTTCACAATCAAACAAGAACAGAAAAAATTTCATTTTCACAGATCTTTGAGTTTTAAAGAAAATCATACCATGACATAACATTAAATCTTTAGATCACCACTTTGTTTCGTACAAACCGGACCTTTTATGAATAAATATCGATTGAAAATATTTTATTTTAAATCACTCTCCCCCTCAATCGATGACGTAGTCGATGATTGAGTGACTTAAGTTTTGATAAGATGAAGTCCGGTGATTTTCAAAATTAAGTCCAATATATTTTCAAAACCAATATTTTCCATTTTCAAAACAATATTGTTTAAATTGTTTTAAAATGGTATCCTGCACAAAGATACGTTAGTGGTTGAGAAGCTTCCGTTGTTGTTGTAGGGTTTGGAAGAAAACCATGTCTGCGATGTAGTGAGACTTCTTCTTAGTTTGCATTTTAAATGCCAAGCTGAGGTCAAATTAAGCTTCGTTTCTTCAATCACTTCGAAGAAAACCATCTGCTGATGCAGTGAGACCTCTTATGTTGCATTTATGCCAACTCTCCATAGAAGTCCAATTAAGCTCCGTTTCTTCATTTGTCAACCCAAGATATAGTTACCCTTTCCTTTCGGCATCCAATCATCTTCAATTGTGGGATCCGGATCGGGAACATTCTTTTATACCAATATACTTGCATACGTTAGTGAACACACATACAAATATATGGTGGTCGACATCACCCAAACAACAATCGACTAATAAAAGTCAATGCAACATATCAATCAGATCATATAAATGTATGGGAATAATGTGTTCATCAAACTCTAATCATCTAATCCTAGCAATCATATCCTAGGCACCTAGTCCTTCAACATAGGTTAACATCATTTTAATTAAGCATATTAGGATAATTAAGAAAGCCCGTTAGATGATGTAGATTTGAAAAACATTATCCCCCTCAATCCATGACTCATTTTATGAAAAGTTTAAAAGCGCTGAAGTCATTGATTGAGTTTTCAATTTTACAAAAACTATGAATCTGATTGTTTTTAAAGCAACTCATTTACCACCATTTTTGAAAACACCAAATATTTTTCTGAATAATTTTAGACGGAAAAACATTTGTGTAGGGCAACAGTCCTTCGACATACTTTCCTTGTTTTGTTTTTAGGATAAGTGCAAGAAATATTTTGAAAATAGTTTAAGCGTAGCACTTTCCTTCTTTAAAAAACGGGTTGCTATCTGAAATAATAGCAAGCCATGGTTTTAAGCACGGGTTACAGTCTGAAGTAACTGTAAGCCATTATTTGAAGCCCGGGTTACAGTCTGAAATAACTGTAAGCCATTTGATTTGTGACATGTTTTGAAAAAGAATATTTACACCTCCTGCTCGAACTTCATCTATGGTCCCGTGCCATTATTGAATGACATTTCTAAGACCGTAGATGTTATCGATACCAGAAGACATGTCTTGGAAAACATATTTTTGGTATTTTTGAAATTTTCTGATTTTTATGGGATTTTGAAGGTTTTATATTTTTCTATTTTCTTTTGTTGGTTTTATATTTTTGTATTTTGTTTTTCTGATAAATATATACAAGATATAATAGATGATATAGTTTAAGAAGATGATGATACGAGTACCGAGATAAGGATATGAGCAGCCCGTTGAAGATAGAGTCATCATCCTAAAACTTTCACCACCAAAGCTTCGAGGCTCTTGCATAGAAGAAAGAAATTGAACCATCTAAAAGTGAGACTTTGGCAGCTTCCCCCCAAACCGAAAATCCTTTGGATGAGCAGATTCGAAGCTTTCTTTCAAGCTTGCCTTAGCCAGGTGCACAGAGAAGCACACCATTATCATAAATCCCGCTGCTCCTTTTAAGAACGATAATCGACATCCTCCGTTCGGGGTTATATCATCAAGACGAACAACAGCAACGTATCATCTCACGAATAAATAATCTTCTCAAATTTCTTTTTCACTGAATTCTGAAGCGATCCATTCCAAAAGGTGTCTAGAGAATAATTCCCCCAAGTAGTTGAATTGATCTGATGACCTCTCTTTGTATAATGCTCAAGAACTCTCCCAAATATACATCATGAGGGGAATGATAACACTTCCCCATGTTCACATTTTCTTCCACGATGATCGTGTATATGAAGCTCAAGTATCCGAGTATACCAATACACAAGGAATGAATAACGAAAACATTGAAGAAGCTTGGCCAAGTCGATTATCTCTGCGGATGACAATCTCTGCGGATGTCAACTCGGAATAAGTGATTATATCTGAATCCTGATTAAGCACTCAAGTGAAACTTCTGAGCATCCCCAATGTACACAATCTCTCTCCCCAGATCATTGCGATACCATCGAAATCACCACACTGATGTACCTCTTTTATCTTGAGCTTTCTCTAACATCACTTCCCCGTAGTTGAAATACTAACACTAAGCGCCTTGATGAGTAAAACCTTGAGTTTCTCTGCGGTCATGACATTTGTTTTCCGGGATATCTTCAATCACTTAGAAGAATTAAGTTCATCAAGTTTACTCGTCATGAGTCAAACCTTGAGTTTCTCTGCGGTAATAACATTTGTCTTCCCGAGGTATCTTCAATTACTTAGAAGTATTAAGTTCATCAAGTTTACTCGCGTTTGAGTGCTTATCTCCTTACTCCTTGCTGGTTTTGACACTTCAAAATCAACAACTCTTTGTAAGTCCGTATACTAGAAATATTTTGAGAAGAACATCATTAGCTCAGATGTATGCGTGAGAATCAACTATTTGAAGAAAAGTGAGCAAGTCTAATTAGGGATTAAATTTGGCATTTCAAACTCCTCCAATTAGTGCTCTCCCCTAAACTGACAATCTGTTTGATAAATGCCCAGAATAAGAAGAAGTATTTAGATCGTTAAATGCAACTCGTCTTTAGTCTTCTAACATGTAGCAGAAAATGTAGAACATACTGAAGACTCGACCTTCTTCAAGATTGTGCAGTTGGGGAATAGATAGTTAACATCTTCAACTCACACAAAAAGCATCCACCAAAAGCATCCCAATTGACATACATCTTGCAAATCCCCTTAACTAAAATCCCTCCCAATCAAACAAGAACGGAAAGATGTTCATCAAGGAAATCAGCAATCGGGCCGCTTGAACACACAAGATGGTAACACCAAACTACCAATCACATCAAACAAGAACAGAGATTGTTCGGAATCATCATGTTGATGTATCGCGTGAAGCATTAACGGAAGCACTTTGTCGATAAACTCATCAATTCGAGTGAAGATGTCAACCAACGGCTCTTAGAAGAAAAACTCCATGTGAAGATGACCCGATAAAGAAGCTCGGTTCTTTACATGAGTTTAGAGCCGTATGACCATTTATATTCTCAAATGTCAATCAACAATGCAAAAAATTCACACTTCTTCTCCCCTCAAGATATACGGAGATGCCATTCTTGATTTAAACAAGTGAAATCATCCAAAAGTATTCTATTCACACTTCTCCCCCGCAAAATTAGCACATGATGTCGCCATCGTCATTATAGTTGAGCAAGTGGAATAAAAAAACAATCAATGGTAGCCCGGTTCACTTGATGACTGAAGTGCATGGAAAAAGTATGAAGCATGTTGATGAGAATGGTCATAATAGAGAAGATTTCTCTTCTTCAGAAGATAATGCGCACTGAAGCGTACACATTTCTTTTCTTTAGAGAACGAGGCATGAACTGTTGTGTTCATACGTCATAAGAACATTTCTCTTCTTCAAAGAAAAGCATGGCGAGGCGTACACTTTTCTTTTCTTTGAAGTACGAGGCCTGAACTGATGTGAACAGACGTCATAATCTCTCTCTTTTCATCATCTCTTTTGGCAAAACATGTAATCAACCCATTATCATTCAGTAGGCTCTTTGTTGTGACAGCTGATGGAGAAAACCCAATATGATGAATTTGACCACGAAGTAAACTACCGAACTTCGTGACTTAAACTTGCATATGTAACAAAAGCGGTGCGATTTCCATTAGCATCTCTAAGTACTCTCTATGTACTCTATACTTTTCAACCAACCAACCATCAAGTATAAGACGTACATTACCTCTTGAAAATCCACAATTGAATGTGACGCTGAGCACTACAACGTAACTCCTTAAAGTGATAGTTATTTTGTAGTGGTATGAGCCCAATTCCCCCAAGTGGTAAAAGAAAAGGTAAAGGACACCCAACAATAACTAGATTTCCAAGTCTTCGTTTTTGATAATAAGCTCGAACAAGGATCATGAAGAATCTTCATCCAACCATCCCCGATACCTTCAGACACTAAGTACACTCGCCCGTGATAATTCACTTCAACCTCAAATGAATAATACTTAATTAACGCAGTTGTCACATCTTCTGATTAAAAGCTCAAATCTAGCCTCCTTTGACTTTTTAAGTGAACTATGATAATGGTTTCATCCGACCATGGTTTAAAGGCATAACCCGTAAAACTTTGTAATAACCAAACTGCCATGACAAAATCAAACACACATCCAATTCATTAAGTACACCCGTTTATCCTTTCTTTGAAAGCAGAAAACGTAGCACCAGCATCAAATAAGATCCCGAAGTACACTTTCCTTTCTCCAAGATGGTTCCATCAATACGGGATTTTACAATTCTATGGTTTAAACCGAGAAATAGGTTCTTTCGCGGGATTTTACAAAACCAAGAATAAACTGTAAGATAGATCCGAAAATGCACTTTACTTTTACCAGGATGTTTCCATTGTCACGAGATTTTACAAGTCTATGATTTAAACCGAGAAATAGATTCTTTCGCGGGATTTTACAAAATCAAGACAAAACCGTAAACAATGTAAGCTTGAATGTGTTATGACAACTTTGGTTTCGGTGAATATCTGTTTAGGGGAACATGCAGTGGTTCAACAACGGTTCATTATCCAACATTAGCAAAATCATCAATCATCCAATCAACACTTTGATAAACACATCATTCACGTATTCTGTCGGCTACTGTAGTGACCACATGGAGAAGTAAACCCGATATACCAAACTTGATCATGAAGTAGAATTCCCCACATTTGTTACTTAAACTTGTACGAATCCTCGTGAAAAAGAAACGGTGTACCCAATGTACAAAACCTCTTGACATTCTCAACTGAGTGAGACACCGAAGTGATAGTTACGTCGTGGGTTAAGCGAGAAAGAATCACAACCGTAATTAAATGTCCAAGTCTTTATCTCACTCAATAAACTGCTCAAACAAGTCATCTTCGTGGGAGGGCAGAAAGAAAAAAGACGAAATAAGTAGACTCGCCCGGAAAATCTCACTTCAAATCCAAATAAGACATGCTGAACAACAAACCCGTAGTCAACTTTGATTAATCATAAGTTCAAGCCGTGACATAATAATTTCCGTGAAAGTGTATCCCCCAAAGTACCAGTCCTCATAACCAAATCACATCATCTCAGCAAATCTCAATATCAAGTCACAACTTTTAAACCAAATGAAATACAAGCGTTAGCCGTAGACAAATGTATTATTCGTTGAAATTTAATGACCAAACATTGTTTCATTTGTTCACAAAGCCCATCTTAATATTCATTGGCCTCCTCAATAAATCATCTCATCATTATTGCATCAAAGATCAATAGGAGAATAAGTTCGGTTTAGCCACAACATATATACCCGAGCCATTAATAATTCATGGGCCAAAGAGTATCACACAAATTTTCCAAAGTATATATCAACCTTCAAATGAAAAGTGTGATTTAACCATTCAAACACCAAAGCCCAAGTGAGGTCACCGACTTTAATAATCTTTTCTCAAAATTAAGCTCAAGCCGTGAATAGTGTATCCTCTCGTGAAAATATATCATAATACCAACAATACCAATCATTTTACAAATAAGTATAAAAAATTTTGGCGTAATATAAAGATTAGACCAAAATTAGGATGCTATATTTGTAAGTCCCATTGATTAAATGTCGGATAGCCCAGCGTATAGTCAAAATATCACAAACCACATATTCACAAACCACACAGTTCCACCGCATTATATTTGTGAATTTGTGAATATATTTTAATGTAAGTCCCATTTGTGAGCAAATTCACGTGAATATTTGAGGTATATTAGTAATATTAAGAGTATCACAAACCACGGTTTAATCGAATCTGGCCCAATCAACAAATGTATCAGTCAACTTCAATTCATAACGGTTAGTAAGGCCCAAGTAATCAATAGCCCGCTGGGTTGATATAGAACTATCCGATCCAAGAATTATTATCAACCGGTTATTAAAATAACTCAACCTTTACTAAATATTCTCACAATATCACTATACCTAATCATACACTTCACAAACAATCCCCCCTCTACCTTTCATATCCTCTCTCTCCCAACAAATCTCAAATCTTATCTCAATCAATACTGATTAACAATCACAATAAAACCAAATCGCTAAAGACAACACTTCCCACATAAGCGAGCATCAAGCGATTAACAATAATCATGATAACCTACTCCTAAAGCGAGCATCACATCCCCAATAATAAACCTGGGTACAATTTAATATATTCATTCAAGAATAACACCATACAGGGATGGCTTGAAGGTTTAAGACACGTCTTCAAGATCTTCAGGGAAAGGTCTCGGGTAGGTATCTCTTTCATTTGTTTTGCCATTGTGAACGAATCAAAAGAAAAGAGAGTAACATATTGTTACTATTCTTTATCTTAATGAGATTCAGAAAGTAATTGAAACATAGTTTCACAACTGAGATTGATGATGGTTATCTCCTTCGTGTGTATGATGAAATATTTTAGATTTTTTGGACTGATGTAGTACCACACGAAAAGGATAAAAATCTGAGATGTTATTTTACTTTTATTTATCTTCGGTTAATTTCGATTAGATTGATGAGATGGTGTATGAGTTAGAGTAGTTTGGGAATGGAGTTGGATTTGGCTGTTGAGAATGATTTGGATCTGTTTGAAATTGTATGGAGTCACGTTCTACATGGGCCAATGATGTTCATTACTGAGGTCATTGATGTTATTTTGGAATTTGTAGTTGTTGTGGTCTTTGTGGTTTATTTGGTATATTCATGTGAAGTGAGGTCATTTTCATTCTTCTTCATCTACCTTTTGTTAAGTTGCCAAGTCAAGTCAAGTCGCTGCCAATTTTTCAAATCAAGTTGCTAACCCTTTTACAAAGTAAGTCGCTACCTGTTTTTCTCAAAGCAAGTCGCTACTGACTTTCAAAAAAATCAGTAAATCTCCAAGTCGCTACTGTAATAGATGTACAAGTCGCCACTTGTTAAATAACAAGTCGCTACCCAAAATTAAGAGCACAAGTCGCTAGTTATATTTGATGGTCACGGACAATTTTTGACAAGTTGCTAACGAAAATGACATTTTCGACAAGGTTTTGCGACCATATTCATACCAACCCAGAAAAACTGCTATGAACAATCATTTTTGACCCATGTTTGGTGAAAAGAAATATGACAGTTTGACCACCATAACAATCACAGATTTGGTACAAAATAATTCACAAAGAACTGAATAACATGACTTGTACACAACTTGACTTGAACAATATTTGACACAAGACAGATATACATTGATAAACGATATGACTATTTTGACCCAAAAGGAGATACCCAGTATTTGTTAACACTTTGTTAGAGACTAGAGGCAATATTATCTGACCATAAAAAATACAAAAAAACCAGTTGACAATCGTGAACCAAAAACCCCAAACAACAACCACGTGAACCAAAAGCGACAAAAAACAACCATGGTACGGACCACACAAATCAAAGATAACACAATAACCTTGGCTATGGTACCAATTGTAGGATCGTAATATTTATTGTGTTGATGATTCGGGTGGTCTTGGATGATCAAGATACATGTTGTAGCCATTAGAGAAAGAGAGTTGAGTGTTTTCTTGCTAGAGACTTGGTATACAAAAAGTATGAATATTAGATTGAAAAGCACCACCCCTTCCATGGATGGAAGGGGTATTTAATTACAAACATACCGTCCTCCTATCCGACTGTGGATCAGGGCATACACAGTGGGTAAAGACCATCCTTCCTCCGCGGTGTTACTCTAAACTATACTCGCTACTAATTAACTAATTAACTACTACATAACGTAAATAACTACAAATCTACGAGCTAACATATGCTAGACTATAATTGGGGTGACCGACACTTTAACATGGAATTTCTAATTCCTAACAATTAGCTAACTAAATATGGAATTTCACCTACAATTCGACTCTAAGTCGCTAAGTATGGAATTTCTCGATTAGTTGCTAAAGGATACCGTCAAGAGGAGGGTATTGACTTTGAAGAATCTTTTGCTCCTGTTGCTCGAATCGAGGCAATCAGAATCTTTTTGGCTAATGCTGCTAGTAAGAACATGGTAGTCTATCAAATGGATGTAAAGACGGCATTTCTGAATGGAGATCTTAAAGAAATCGATCTCGTCGCCTGACCTAAAGTTTGTGAGATCAGAGCATCCTCTCACGTTTATCGTCAGAAGAAGGCTCTTTACGGTTTAAAGCAAGCTCCAAGGGCATGGTATGATACACTATCAAAGTTTCTTCTATATACCGGATTTAGCAAAGGAGCAGTTGATCAGACATTGTTCACTAGGAAGTCAGGCAAACATTTAATTCATGTTCAAATTTATGTTGATGATATCATTTTTGCCTCGACTGACCCCAATGAGTGTGACCGTTTTTCAAATGAAATGGGTTCCAAATTTCAAATGTCAATGATGGGACAAATGTCATTTTTCTTCAGGATTACCAATTTCACAAAGTCCGGAAGCATCTTCATAAAATCAATCTAATAATGCCAAATGAAATGTTAAAGAAATTTGGATTTGATTCAAGTGACCCTGTTGACACTCCCATGATTGAATGAACTAAACTAGATGAGGACCCCTCAGGGATCATGGTAGACCAAACAAAATATCGTAGTATGATTGGATCCCTGATGTACCTCACAGCTAGTAGACATAGACATCTTGTTCGTTTGTTTGCATGTGTGCTAGATACCAGGCTAAGCCTACTAAAAAGCACCTTGAAGCGGTTAAACGGGGTCTTTCGGTATCTTCAAGGAACCATCAATATGGGACTTTGGTACCCGAAGGACACCGGTATGTCACTAACAGCCTATGCAGATGCTGATCATGCAGGATGTCAAGATACTGCGTCGAAATGCGTCTGGAGGTGCTCAGGTTTTGGGTGATAAGCTTGTGAGCTGGTCTTCTAAGAAGCAAATGAGTACTTCTATTTCCTCTACAGAGGCAGAATACATAGCCATGTCATCTTGTTGTGCTCAAATCCTTTGGATGAGATCTCAATTAACTGACTATGGCTTTGTATTTCAAGTATCCCTGCAATCTTGTGATAATAAAAGTGCTATTGCTCTTTCATGCAATAACGTTCAACACTCAAGAGCTAAGCATATGGACATTGACATTATTTCATCAGGAACAAGTGGAAAAAAGGTGTGGGTGGAACTCTATTTTGTGAGGTCTGAATACCATCTTCACCAAAGCTTTCCAAGAGAAACGTTTGGTTTATTCTTCCACGTCTTGGCAGAAAGCCTTCAACCGAAAACACTCAAACGTCTTGAGGAGGAAGAGCGAGGAGTAAAGTCTATCTTCATCTATCACTTGTAAATATTTATTCGAAAAACAAAATACAAAATTATAAAACTCTCAAAAAATCAAATAGAAAATTATAAAACTTTCAAAATCCATAAAAAATCTGAAAAATTCAAAAAATCTTCAAAAAATATTGTCAATTTGTCATGTTTTTCTCAGTTCGATAATATCTACGGTCTTTTGTAATGTCATTCAAATAATGACATGGGACTTTAGATGTTGTTCGAATTCTTAAAAAAAAATGTTAGATTTAGATGAATGAAAGGTCCAACCCTCTACCTTGGGGTAGGGCATTGAATTACAAACTAAACGTCCTCCTTGGATATGGATCAGGCATCTGATGGGTAAAGACCGTCCTTCCTCCACGGTGTTGCACTAAACTAAATAACTAACTAAATAACTAGTAAATAACGTAAATAACGACAAGTCTACGAGCTAACTTATGCTAGATAATATTTGGGGTGACCTGACTCTTTACTATGGAATTTTCTAATTCCTAACAGTCTCCCCTAAGAGGTCACCCCATCTTTTATATTTTGAATCCTAGCATTTTATTCTTGACTTTGTTCTTGAGATCGTAGACTTGAATTCTTCACTTTCGCAATCTTTGTGCTTTAGTAGCGATTCTTCAAAGTCCGCTTGATTTGTACTTTTAGTGGAGGCCTTTAACTGATCCACATCTTTGATGATCTTCGAGCTTTCATTAAGATCATCACCATAATAAATCTCACGGATCACCCTGTGTTTGTGTTGCCATCATTTGATGTTGTGACTTTTGGACCGAGCATGCTCACACTTTGAATCATGACATCTTTCCATGAGTAGTGGAAGCCTTCTTGGTTCATGATATTTGCAGCGTGGCCGAAGCATAGTATGGAAATATCAGAGCCAGATTGTAGATATGCCAGTCATGATTTCTTCAAATTAAGTGAGGATGATGTGAGCATGCGGCTTTGGAATGACTCCTCAATACGTCTGGTTCGCAACGTCCAAATGTACGCAAACAACGGTTAGCAATAAAACACACGAAAGTATCTTTGATCACTTTCATTGAATTGAGGTACACGGCCCACGGTTCCCCGTTGATCAGTACAAGTACTGCCTGTGATCAGTAAGATTCCTAAGAATCTCCTTGACAGGGTTTAGCGGTTTGTTCTAGCCGTTCTCAAGCCGGAATGGCTCGAAAGACAAACGGTGAGTGAACCCGGCCAATTGAGATTCAGCATTGATGAAAAATTGATTTGAAAACAATGGCGTATTATAGAAGAAGAGTTTTGCAATATGACGAAGATTTTAATGGAAGATCAATTTTCAAACAAAAATACTTTGTATTTGAAAAGAGTACACATGCGACGTGCTTTAGCGAAAGAAGATTCGCACATCGAGCGGTTTTCCAAAGTACTTTTTCAATCAGAGATACTTTTATGTTTGAAAACATGAATACTACATTCGACGTGCTAGAGAAGATTTGCACATCGAATGGTTTCCAGTATTCGTCAATTCCATTCTGGACCAAGGTTGATTCAAATTGAATCTCCCCGTTTCTATCCATTGTCTAAGCTTGATCTTTTTCAATATTTCACATGTCACCCACCAAGAGCTTGTTTGATGTTGGCTCTAGAAGGATTTCCATCTTCATCGTGTATACTTTTACATATCACTCAGATGTTCTGGCAATACCACAAGGATAATGCGTAGGACTCTCAATATATATACTTACTTTCCACATTGTGTGAAACAGCAAGTCTTTATTAATTTGTGTCTAATGAATTGTGGATGATCTCTTGGCTCTAGACTCAATGCGTGCACATTTGGTTCCTATGCCGAGACTAGGAGGGTCTCAGCTTCTTCAATATCAACAATCTCTAAGAAAGTCGATAGATAATGTCGGTTCCATTGAGAATGAAACAAGCCCAGCACCCCAAGAGGAACTTGAGTAGTTTGGGAAGTTTAGTGCAAGCGTCACTTTGGGTCCATGACGTCTTGTCTTCAATACCGGCGTTACCTTAGTAACCACCCGTAGCATATGTATTGAACCCGGTTTCTGCCCTAAGGTTAGTTATTGGAGGGCTATTACTTTTCACCCTTTTCACATTAATTTCTTTTTCATTCTTCAACCCCTTCAGTGCTTACGGAGACTTCATTACTAGAACCTTGTTGGGTTTATTCGGTACTAACTCACCAATGCCGATTCATTTTCTTCCCATATTCTCATTTTTCTCCCCTTTTTTTCAATATACCTAAGGACTCTACACTATCTAGTGGATTGTCCCTGGAGTAGATCCCTCCGGATTCTGGCCGGATCGTGGGAACTAATACCTAACCTCACCATCCTTATAACTCCATACATAAAAGTAAAATGGTCGGTCTTTTGGTACAGTTCATTCTTCCTTGAAACCAATTGAAAATCATTTGGAAAAATCAATCAAGGTACTTGTGATACGAGATCAAAGCATTTTGTACCTTATAGTTTTGATCATTTAGAAAACCTCCCCCTCAACATGTGCATATGATTTAGAAATTGTTTAGCACATGGGCAAAGGACTTTGAAATATTTTTCTTTGATCACAATTTTCATACGAAAAAGCCATTTGATTTTCTTGGTTTAGAATTTCTCCCTCAATATGTGCATAGGATATTTGAAATCATTTTTTATCACATAGAGGCAAGAGTTCTTTTAAAACACATCCACGATCACAAAAACCATTAAGAAAACCATTTGAAAACTCAATCAAAGGTACTTTATATTTAAAACATAAAGCTTTTGTACCTCGATAGTTACGTCGATAGTTTATTTTATTTTAAAATGCTCCCCTCAATATGTTGCCGTGATTCTAAAGGTTTAGCATATGAAGGCATCTGCACACAATTGAATCAAAACAATCACCTTTATCAAATTTCATTATTAAATCACAAATTCTCCCCCGATCAAAAATATCAAACCCTTTGAGATTTTGGATCCCAAAGTATTTAATTAGTTTAAAACATGGGAGAAAATGTGGCCTTGTTTTGAAATACTCATGGAGTTTGGAAATCCTCCTCCTCAACATATTGCATTGTGTATTTGAAATGGTTTGGCACATGGAGGCATGAGGAATGCCTTTGAGAGGACTAAAACCAATTCCATTCAAAGCAGTTGAGATTTAAATCACGTTCTCTACCTGATCAAAATTTCAAACCATTTTGAGAATTGTGATCTGAATTTAAATCATTTAGAAATTTTTGGGGAAAGGCGTGGAAGATTTGATTTTGAAAAATGATAGATAAAGGACCATTTTTGGTATTAAAGATTGTTAGTATAGAAGGTATGATTGTTTTATGAGATCTTTTAGTAAAATAAAACAATTTCACAATCAAACAAGAACAGAAAAAAATTCATTTTGAAAGAACTTGATTCAAAAGAAAAATCATGCCATGACATAACATTAAATCTTTAGATCACCACATTATAAAGTACAAAGCAGAACTTTTTGTGAAGAAATATCGTTTGAAAATATTTTATTTTAAATCACTCTCCCCTCAATCCATGATGACGGTAGTCGATGATTGGGCGTATCATTTTGATAAAATGAAGTCTGGTGATTTTCAAAATTAAGTCAATTTATTTTTCAAAACCAATATTTTTCCATTTTTAAGACAATTTAATAAAATTATTTCAAATTGTTTAAAAAATGGTATCTACCACCCACAAAAAGATTCGTTAGGTGGTTGAGAAGCTTCTGTTGTTGTTGTAGGATGGAAAGAAAACGATGCTGCAAATGCAGTGAGACTTCTTCGTTGCATTTAATGCCAACTGAGGTCAAATTAAAGCTCGGTTTCTTCAATCACTTAGAAACCAATACTGTACGTCATTGTGACACACTCTTCACGTTGCATTTATGCCAACTCTCCATTGAAGTCCAATTAAGCTCTGTTTCTTCGTTTTATTAGGCCAGATATAGTTACCCTTTCCTTTAGGCATCAATCATAATCAATTGTGGGATCCGGATCGGGAACATTCTTATATCCATGATATCGCATCGTTAGTGAACAACATACAAATATATGGTGTCGACACATCACCCAAACATCAATCGACTAATAAGCG
>OU343218.1:259524221-259634339 GCA_910596185.1 Chrysanthemum makinoi
ATTTAATATATAACCCATATTTGTCTAATAAGCTTATCTACGAGCAATTACTTATTTCAGCTTATTTTTATAGCTTTTTCAATTTTGTATTTTATAAAATTGTATTAGTATAAAGTAATTTATAAAAAAGTTTCAGATTTTTCTAAATAGTTTTAGTATTTTAAAACATTTAATTAGTGTAAAATCTTATTTAATTCATAATAAAAAATATAAAGTCTAAATATAAATCTTTTTCTAAAATTTTCTTTATCATATAGTGCGTAATAAAATTGTTTTACTTGTAGGACTTTTATTTCATAAATTTTACGTTTTTGCTTGTAGCGCTCGCGTAATTTTTATAAATAACGCACGTTTTCATTTTAAATCAAGTTTTTAGATAATTTAAGTTTACGTTTTAGTTAAAATAGTTTATTTAAGTTATTTTATTTTATAAAATCACAAAAACATCATTGTAAAAAATAGTGATAGCGTTTATTTAATATATTTTAGTTTTTTTTTTAATTTTCTTTAATTTGCATTTAAGTATTTGTAATTTATAAACTTTTTCTTTAGGTAATTATCCATCAAAATCCTTATTGATCACTATCCTTAGTGATTATTCTATCATCTGATCAAGTGTTTATACACCAATTCATCCTCCGTGGGACTTAGACCGGGAATTCCCTATATTCCTCGATCTTAATTGCATTTGTGTTTGAAATTGTTTTAAGTTTATTATGGTTGGCCATTCACAAGTGGCTAGCTTGAGTGATTAAACTTGACGGTTTAGCACCGATCAAATTTTGGCGCCATTCGAGTGGCTGTAAGCGTGTTTAAGCATTTTCAGGACCGTACTTGCACATATACCACCTTTTGTAAAAACAGTTTTTTGTAAAGTTATAACAAAATCAAAAAGTTCATTAACACTTTTCTAAAGTGTTAACAACACAAACAAATATAAAACAACAAAACAATAAATAGCGTTTTCTAGCTTGTGTTTCTTTTAAGGTGATTCTTAAAGAAATACGATTTGGTTAAGCGAGACGATACCAAAAATATTGTCAAAAGTTTTTAAAACCATCGCACAAATCATTACCTCACGTCTTTTAGGTGGTACTTAATATATACATAAAATCAACCACCTAAATCAAGGCGGTACACCTACCAAGCGGGGGTGTGACCATAATAAGTTCAGAACATGATTTAAAACTTGCCTTTGTGTCCTTGTGATTTGGTGTACCTTTTCAAAGAAGCCATTTCATTTGTGATTATTGGTTAAGTTCACGTCGTTTTGCGCATTTGTTTTGAAAATTGATTTTTAAACTTAGTGCATGCGCGCTCGTTCTTCGATTCTACAAGTCCACTTCGAACGGCAAGATTCCTCGTAGGCGTGAGGGCGTTCGCTCCCGGCCGGCGAGGCGTCTACCACCACCACCATCGAAATATGGCGGAGAAGACAAGCCTATGAATGAGCTTCTCCAAGAACCCATCGAGGGTTACGGAGATGCCATTGTTGTCCCGACCATCTTGGTGACACTTTTGAGCTCAAAACCGGATTGCTCAATCTAGTAACCCAAAGCCAATTCTATGGTTTTGGCGGGATGATCCTATGCACACACATTGATGGTTTAACAAGATAACATCTACCATCAAGTACAAGAATGTCCCACATGAAGCTATCAAGCTTCTTCTGTTCCCATTTTCTCTAGAGGGACAAGCCCGGAATTGGCTTGAGAAACAACCCCTCGTTCCATTGAGACATGGGAGGATCTAGTTACCAAGTTTGTTAACGAATTCTATCCTCCATCCCGAACTACAAGTCTTAAGAATGAGATAATGAAATTTTCTCAAGATTTGATGAATCATTAGGGGAGGCATGGGATCGTTACAAAGAATTGCTCATAGTGTCCGCATCATGGTTTTAACGAGTTAATGCAAATGGATACTTTCTACAATGGTCTGCACCAAGGTGACCAAGACTCTTTAAATGCCTCCGGGGAGGTAATTTCTGAGCAAGACCACAAAAAGCCTTGCAAATCATTGAAAACAAGTCCCAGTCCGCCCTTTCGCACAAAGACATATCGGACTCGGTCTAATCTGGACCTTCTACTTCATCTCGTAGTACATCTAGCACCGATGCTAAGATTGACAAACTCAGGATATTGAGCTTTGGTTCTTGCTGACCAAAAGAAAGTCACTTTCACTCAAACACCATCACATGGTGAAGTGAAGAAAGTTGAAGTTTGTGTTACTTGTGGTGGTCCTCATGCATACTACAAGCATGCGCCACCGATGGTAGTTTTGAAGCTAATGCTATAGCGGTACTTCAAATCAAGGAGGTAATCAATACAGTCCTCAAATGAACAAACTACCGGTGCTAACACTTATCGAGGCACCACCGGTTTTAGCGGAATCGAACATCAAAGCGAGAATCAAACCAACCAGAATGAACCAAGGTTATCAAAACCAAGGTAATTTCTACCACGGACCCAATCAAGGTTTCCAACATCAAGGGAACCTTAATCAAAACAATTTCAATCGGGAATCAATTTGGGGAATGTGAATCCTAATCAAGGTAATTTTCAACAACAAGGTCATAATCAAAACATCCGACCTCAGAATTTCCCTCCAGTACCTCGGTACCATCATCGATGAGTTATTGAAGCAATTCATGAAATCCCAAGATGAAATGAAGCAGGTTGTTGGTCGATCCAGTTGGCGATCTCAAGAAGTCTTTAAATGATCAACCCTCGGGCTCGGGGAAAACTTCCGAGCAACACGATCGCTAACGGCGATGCAAAGCGATCACAACCAGAAGTGGTGTTTCATACAATGGACCCACTATTCCTACTACCTCTTCTTCTTCTTTCCCGAAGGTAGTGGAAAGTGAACCTAGGACACACAATGGACCTACGACTCCAATGCCTCCTCCACTAGAAGAAATGAGTCAAGTTACCAAGGATACAACGGACAAGGTGCATTATTCAAGCCTGATACGACACGTCCTACCTTCGGTAGTCAACCTCAAATTGTCGAGAAACCCAAATCAAATCCGAGGTTGTTTTGAACCACCAGTAGCTCCCATTGAAAATACCAAATCCAAATCTTCTATTCCTTACCCATCACGTTTGAATGAGCAAAAGCTCGCGAAAAAGCGGTCATCAAATGGACAAATTATTTCAAATTTTCCAAGAATTACATTTTGACATAAGCTTTGCGGATGCTATCATCCTGATGCCCAAGTTTGCATCAACTCTCAAACACATGTTAAGCAACAAGGAAAATCTGTTTGAAATGGCTAAAACTCCTCTTAGGCCTTTCAGCTGATTATCACTGTTCGAGAAAAGCTTGGAGATCTGGAAAATTTCTCTTACCTTGTGTATTTCGGGAATGGTTGAATGCTTTGCCTTAGCGATCTTGGTGCAAGCATCAACTGATGCCTTATTCATATGGAAGAAACTTTCTCTTAGGAACTTACTCCTACATGCATGACTCTCGAGCTTGGATCGTACAATATCCGTCCTCTTGGCATTGCCGGGCGTATTTGTGTAGGGAAAGTTCCATTTCGGTGACTTTGTAGTTGTTGATTTTGATGCCGATCATCGGGTTCCTCTCATTGTTGGTCGAGGATTCACGAGCGGGCGTGCTCTCATTGATGCATTTGAGCAAGAAATCACATTACGTGTTGGTAATGAAGCTGTCACCTTTAACCTTGATCAAACTTAGAGGTACTCCGCAAACTATGATTACGAGTCGGTTAACGAATAGATATCATTGATGTTGCTTCAGTACTCTCAAAAGTTCTTGGTTATTCTCATAATTCGTGAGTGGGGATCCTACATCTTCTCAACCTATCATAGCCAATTATACTCCTTCTCTCTCCATTTGAGGAAGCAACTTCATCTTGGAAGAGATTGAAGCATACTTGGCTAGTGATTATATTCCATGGGAAATTGATCATGCTCAATTGACATTGAGGGGGACATACTTCTCATTGAGAAGTTGCTTAATGATGATCCATCATCACCCCCTCACACTAGTGATTCAATTACTGATGAGATTAATCAAAATGAGATTAATCTGGAGGGAGATATTCTTCTTGAAAAGTTGTTAAATCATGACATTTCTCCTCCACTCCCTCCCGTCGAACTTCATAACAAGGAAGTCAAGTCAGTTGAGAAAATTGAAGAATTTCCTGAGGTTGAGCTTAAGGACTTACCACCTCATCTCGAGTATGCATTTCTTGAAGATGATGATAAATTACCAGTCATTATTGCTCGAGATTTGAGTAAAGATGAAAATACTGCTCTCATAAAGATCTTGAAGTCACACAAGCAAGCAATTGCTTGGAAACTCTCCGACATTAAGGGTATCAACCACTGAGTTTTGTACTCACAAAATCTTGATGGAGGATGACTTCAAACCAGGCGATTCAACATCGGAGAAGAGTAAATCCAAAATCCATGATGTTATCAAGCGAGGAGGTTATCAAACTTCTTGATGCGGGATTGATTTACCCGATCTCAGATAGTCCTTGGGTTAGCCCAATTCATTGTGTTCCTAAAAGGGTGGCATAAGCTTTGTCACAAATGAAGAAAACGAGTTAATTCCAACTCGATTGGTTACGGGATGGCGTGTTTGCATTGACTATCGTAAGTTGAATGGCGCTACGTAAAGACCATTTTCCTCTACCTTTATGGACCAAATGCTTGAGAGATTAGCGGGGAATGAAACTATTGTTTCCTTGATGGTTTCTCGGGGTATTTTCAGATCCCCATTGATCCAAAGGATCAAGATAAAACTACATTCACCTGCATCGGAACTTTTGCCTACGAGGCGTATGCCTTTTGGCTTATGTAATGCTCCTGGCGCGTTCCAACGATGTATGATGGCCATTTTCCACGACATGATCGGGGAAACAATGGAGGTGTTTATGGATGACTTCTCGGTCATTGGGGATTCATTTCAAACATGTCTCTCCCATTTAGATAAAATGTTCAAGCGGTGTGAAGACACCAATCTTTGTCTAAATTGGGAGAAAAGCCACTTTATGGTCAAAGAAGGCATAGTCCTTGGCCATAAGATTTCAAAAATGGGATTGAGGTAGATAGAGCAAAAGTCGATGTTATTGCTAAATTACCTCATCCTACTACGGTCAAAGGTATTAGGAGTTTTTAGGTCATGCGGTTTCTATCGTAGATTCATACAAGATTTCTAAAATCATGAGCCTATGACCCATCTTCGTGAAAAGGATGCTCCTTTTATCTTCTCACCCGAGTGCATCAAAGCTTTTGAAACATTAAAGAAAAAGCTTCTTGAAGCACCATTCTCGTTGCTCCGACTGGACTTGCCTTTTGAGCTCATGTGCGATGCAAGTGATTTTGCTATGGTCGGTCTAGGGCAGCGTGAGCTAAGCATTTTCACCTATCCACTCACGAGTAAGACTATGGCTGAAGCTCAAACTCATTACACCACCACGAAAAAGAGCTATAGCCGTGGTGTATGCATTTGAGAAGTTTCGATATACTTAATCTTGACCGAATGCGTGGTGTATACGGATCACTCGGCTCTCAAATATCTCTTTGCAAAACAAGATGCAAAGCGGAGATTGCTCCGTTGGGTTCTCCTCAAGAATTTGATATCATTATCGTGATAAAAAGGTGAGAACACAGGCTGGCGATCATCTGTCGATTAGAAAACCTCACCAAGATGTTTTCGAGAAAAAGGAAATAAATGAAACATTTCCTCGCGAGACACTCAATGCGGTTTCTTTTCGTGGAAACTCTTCTACCCCATGGTTTGCAAATTACCATGCGGGTAACTTCATAGTGAAAGGGATGTCGACCCAGAAGAACAAATTCTTCAAGGATGTTAAACATTACTTACGGGGCGACCCCTACTTATTCAAAACTGTCTTGGATCAAGTCATCCAGCCGGTGTGTTTATGGACAAGCTCTTGACTTGCCATCTTTGGACCCTTGGGGACATCATAGTCCAAACTACCCGAAAAGGTGTTTGATTCGGGTTTTATTGGCCCACAATCTATAAGGATGCCAATTTGTCAAAACATTGTGGCTTGTCGCGTCATGGAAATATCTCTCAAAGAAATGAAATGCCACAAAACGCCATTCAAGTTTGTGAGATATTTGACATCTGGGGTATTGACTTTATGGGGCCATTTCCATCTTCTCGAGGAAACAAATACATACTCGTGGTACATTGACTATTTGTCAAAATTGGTTGAAGCAAAAGCTTTACCTACAAATGATGCCCGAGTAGTTGTAAAATTTTGAAATCTCTTTTTGCGGGTTTGGAACTCCTCGTGCAATAATCAGTGATCGTGGTACACATTTTTGTAATGACCAATTTGATCGTGTCATGCAAAAGTATGGTGTTACCCACGTCTATCTACGCATACCACCCCAAACAAGTGGGCAAGTGGAAGTCTCCAACCGTGGTATAAAGAATTCTTGAAAGGGCGATGGCGAAAATAGTGCATCACGGTGGGATAAAGCGGATGGCGCACTCACGGGCCTTCCGTGCGACTTACAAAAACACATTGGGTGTACTCCATACAAGCTAGTGTGGAAGGGCATGTCATCTTCCGATTGAGCTAGAGCACAAGGCATACTGGGCCTTAAAGCATGCAAACTTCGATATCTGACGGTGGTGATCACGCGAAAAGTTCAAATGAATGAACTAAATGAACTTCGTGATCAAGCATATGAGAACTCTTTGATCTACAAACAAAAGACAAAGAAGATTCATGACTCTAAAATCAAGAACCGCGTTTTCAAGCGTTGGTGATCGAGTACTTCTTTTCAATTCAAGATTGAAGATTTTCTCGGGAAAGCTTAAGTCCCGTTGGTCTGGTCCATTTACTATCACTAAGGTTTATCCTTATGGCACCATTGAGTTATCTCAGCCCGATGGTCCAAATTTTAAAGTGAATGGTCATCGATTGAAGCATTACTTTGGAAGGACATTCCACCCGATTGTCCGGATCTACAAACTTTCCCCATGAACCAATGAATGCGGGGATCGAGTCAAGCTAGTGACTTCGGGAATCAAAAATATTAGCACACACCATATGGGTTTTCACCCATGTTTCGTCTTCTTACCTTTCTACCACCCTAGTGTGGGGGAGTTGCCCTTTGTATATATTAATCTATTAAAAAAAAATGTGTATATATCAAAAACAAAATAATGGCCGTAATATTTCCCTTTTATGTTCTATGTTTGGCATAACAGCGGTACTTTGAATATTGAGGGCAATATTCATTTCTAAGTGTGGGGGAATTCTCACGAATTTTATCATGTAATTACTCCACGTTTTGGCCAAATTTTTTTTGGAGTAAGTGTTTTCACTTACTCGGCAAATGGTAATCGGTCCGCCATGTCTAACCATAAGGATTGGCTAATCCGAGAGCAAGCGGCTCTTGGTAAAGATATCTCAAATCCGTTTATGGCTTGCAATTTGCCCAAAATTGTATGGTGTTCAACTCACCATATCTTTAAACTAGTGAAAAGTTGGCTAGCCCGCAAGTTTATGGCTTGTGGTAAAGGCGGTTGGAAATCCATAATTGGTAATCGGCTCACCAAAGATAATATTGATAATTTATCTAAGAGTTGGCTAGTCGAGAAGCAAGCGGCTTACGGTAAAGACAATCAAATCCGTGAAAGCTTATGATTTGCTCAAAATCATTTGGTTATCATTGTACCAAGGTTCTTACTTGAACAAAACAATTGGCTACTCGAGTAATGGCTTTTGGTAAAGAGATGAAATCCATTAATTTTCTCAAATCATTGCTAGGGACTAGCAATATCTTAGTGTGGGGATTGATGAGTGTCTAAATACTCATCATTTTTATCTTGTTAGAATGCCAAAAACATCTAAAAACACTCGAAATGCATCAAAATGATAAAAATATCACAAACAAGTGTTTTATATGTTTTAAATGCAAAAATATCAAAATCTGTGAAAAGCATATCAAGTTTGCATAATTGGCGATTTTAGTCCCCAAGTTTCAAAAATTGTCAAATCTAGTCCCTAGTAATTCTAAAACTTGTAAAATGTCATTTAAGGTCCATGAGATTCAAAAGTTGTCAAAATTAACCCTTTAAAGTTAAAATTTGCAAAATGACAATTTTAGTCCCTGAACTTTGAAAAATGTCATAAATAGTCCTTGGTGATTTAAAATGGAAATTATTCAAACAACACCTTGTACTATTCAATTGTGGCATAATTGGTCCTTTATGATAAGTTTAGAGAAATTACAAGTTTGGTCCACAGGTTTGAAAATTGTCAAAAATGGTCCTTGGACATTTTAAAAATGGAAAATAATCATTATTGGTCCTTGAACTATTTATTTATGGCAGGTTTGGTCCTTGTAAGAACTTTGGAAGATTGGCAGGTTCAACCCTTAACTTTGTTGGAATTACATAAATGGTCCTTGTGTAGTTACCAAACCCAAGCGGATCCTTTATACAACTCGGCCCAAAATCAATAAACTTAACCGGCCCATTTTAAATTGAAATACAGATTACTCGGTAGCACCTTCTCCCCATGGCGTTTTAAGCCAAAACGATTGTTTCACCACTTGTTTTCCTCCACCTCATCCCACACTGATAACTACTCCTTCCACCTCCATAAAATCCAAGACATTAATTGAAAAAACACGCTTTCCAGACAATTTGAAGCCAAAATATCCAAATGGGCGAATATGATAGCTTTGACCAATCAATGGTTGGATTGAGGTGGGAAAGATTGAGAGGCATAAGCAAGCCTCAAAAGTCTATAAAGAAGGATTGAGGCAGATGTGAAGATATCTAGTGTAATTTTCATTTTATTAAGTCGTTTTAGCTTAAATTTCAATTCCTGTGTATGTTTTAATCTTAAAACTCGTATTTCAAGTTTTTATGTTATAATAAAGTATTTGTGAAACATTAATTCCAATATTAAGTTATATCTCAGATTATGCAAATTTTCCTTATTTTAAAAATCTCATGAATGATCAAAGGTTGTTTGTAGATGTTATTATGGACTGATATAGCCCATGTAAGCTCCTATAAAGCTTATTCAAGCTTTTAGAAACCTAAAAAGCAGTCTAGTATCAAACAGAAAAATCATAAAAATAAAAAATAGTGAGAAAATAAAAATCAATGAAGAAGGTACAAGAAGGCTGAAGAGGCGATTTTGGATTGCTTATTGGTTTAGTGTTTCTTGGGAAGCTATAGGATATGTTCTCAGTCCTGGTCATCTCATCATGGCTAAGTCTTTTGGTAGTCAATGTATAAATAAAACAAAACAATTCTTGTAAAATTTGTAGTTGTTAAAATTTTAGTTTAACATTAATAATACTTATTTGTCATTATCAAGTTTTATCTTTCGTTTTCTTGTTTTTGTGTTTATTAGTCTCATTAATGGATAATATAAAACCTTTAATCATTATCATGGTCTTAATCTGTGTTTCTCTTTGAAAAGTTTCAAATCAGTTCCATTAAGGTGTGTTTGGATTCACTTAATTAAGCTGTGCTAGAGGTTTTCTTGTTATTGTTTTGTACTTATCTTGTGTCTCATTAGTCCTTAATAACTCAAACAAAGAAAACATAAGAACCAGTTATCTTTGGTTAAAAGTCAAAATTAAGTTCAATCTCATAATGGCAGTTAACTGTTAGAATTGTGAATTACAAATCTCATCACATTAGTTTATAACTTGATATAGTAGCTTAATTTCATCCTATCATAGCTTATTATAACATATTAGTCCATAGAATCGATTACAAATTCATTTAGTCAAACTTTCATTTTGTGAAAAAGTCAAAACATTGCTTTCACATTACTTACGGTTGTTGCATGCTGGTTCACGCTCTTGCAGAGCTTATTAGTGAACTTTTCTTGTATTACTTTGGTTTTGAGAAGCTCACCGGTATCTCAAGATTCTAGTTCTTATTTTTCAATGCTGCTTATTTGGTAGAGCACTTGGCATTGTTTTGTCAATTTTATCAGCGCCTACCCGAGTCTAGACTTCGATTGGTTTTATTTTTAATAAGTTTCTCAAAAATCTGATGGACAAAATAGTGATAATTTTAGCTTTTTGGATAGCTTATTTGGTCAACTTGTTAGTTCAAGTGTTTATTTTTAATTTCTAGCTTATTTAAGTGCTTAAAATAAGTTAGAGGTGCCTAGTGATTTACAAGTGTCCTTGTATGCCTTACTTAAGTTATGCTTATTTAGATTTGTTTAGTGCTTATTTTTAAATCAAAAGGTTTTTCGGTTTCATATTAGCTTATTATTAGTTATTAAGCTTATTCTCAGTTAGCCTTTGCTTATTTTCTAGCCTATTAAAAATCTTTGCTTAATCTTGTGCTTATTTTCTTCCTTTGCATAGCTGAGATAAATAAGCTATCTTGAGAGCTTATGATCATTTTACAAAAGTTCAGTTGTGAAAAGTGCTTATTTCATTGGTCTTAACAAGTTTGTAAAGAAAAAGTCCAAAAATAAAAAGTTAGCAAAAAGCTGATCTTTGGGATTGAACCACAGCCCACCCGATACCACACCACACTGCACTTCCTCGCCCTAGGGTCTTTTTTGATTTTGTTTGCACCATTTAATATATAACCCATATTTGTCTAATAAGCTTATGCGAGCTTAATTACTTATTTCGAGCTTATTTTTATAGCTTTTTCAATTTTTGTATTTTTTATAAAATTGTATTAGTATAAAGTAATTAATAAAAAAGTTTCAGATTTTTCTAAATAGTTTTAGTATTTTTAAACATTTAATTAGTGTAAAATCTTATTTAATTCATAATAAAAATATAAAAGTCTAAAAAATATAAATCTTTTTTCTAAAATTTTCTTTTATCATATAGTCCGTAATAAAATTGTTTTTACACTTGTAGGACTTTTATTTCATAAATTTTACGTTTTTGCTTGCTTTCGTAATTTTTATAAATAACGTACGTTTTCATTTTAAATCAAGTTTTTAGATAATTTAAGTTTACGTTTTAGTTAAAATAGTTTATTTAAGTTATTTTATTTTATAAAATCACAAAAACATCATTGTAAAATAGTGATAGCGTTTATTTAATATATTTTAACTTTTTAATTTTCTTTTAATTTGCATTTAAGTCATTTGTAATTTATAAACTTTTTCTTTAGGTAATTATCCATCAAAATCCTTACTGATCACTATCCTTAGTGATTATTCTATCATCTGATCAAGTGTTTATACACCAATTCATCCTCAGTGGGACTTAAACCGAGGGAATTCCTATATTCCTCGATCTTAATTGCATTTGGTGTTTGAGCTGTTTTAAGTTTATTACGGTTGGCCATTCACAAGTGGCTAGCTTGAGTGATTAAACTTGACGGTTTAGCACCAATCAAAATTTTGGCGCCCACATTTCTTGTTGTAAAGCGTGTTTTAAGCATTTTTGACCCGTACTTGCACATATACCACCTTTTTTAAAAGCAGTTTTTGTAAAGTTATAACAAAAATCAAAAGTTCATTAACACATTTCCTAAAGTGTTAAAACACCAAACAAAATATATAAAACAACAAAACAATAAATGCGTTTTCTAGCTTGTGTTTCTTTTTAAGGTGATTCTTAAAAAGAAATGCGATTTGGTTAAGGCGATACCAAAATATGTCCAAAAGTTTTTAAACCCATCAACACAAATCATTACCTCGTCTTTCGGTGGTACTTCATATATACATAAAATCAACCACATAAATCAAGGCGATACACCTACCAACCGGGGTGTGACCATAATAAGTTCCCGAACAACAGATTTAAACTTGCCTTTGTGTCCTTGTGATTTGGTGTACCTTTTCAAAGAAGCCATTTCATTTGTGATTATTGGTTAAGTTCACTTGTCGTTTTGCCTCGCATTTGTTTTGAAAATTGATTTTAAACTTAGTGCATGCTTTCGTTCTTCCATTTCTACATCCACTTTCGAACGGCAAGATTCCTCGTAGGCGTAAGGGGCGTTCGCTCCTTGGGTAGTGAGGCGTCTACCACCACCACCCACAATGAAATGGCGGAAGAAAACAAGCCTATGAATGAGCTTCTCCAAGCACCCATAAGGGCAGATGCTATTGTTGACCATCTTGGGCGACACTTTTGAGCTCAAAACCGGGTTGCTTAATCTAGTAACTGATGAGTATTTAGAGACTCATCAATCCCCTGCTTGAGATATTGCTAGTCCACAGCAATGATTTGAAAACATAATGGATTTTAAAGCTCTTTACCAAAGCATCACTTCGGAGTAAGCCAAATGTTTTAGTTCAAGTAAGAACCATGGTAAACCGATAACCATGTGATTTTGAGCAAACCACCCATTTGTCCAGTTTGATTTTGTCTTTACCGAAGCCGTACCATACGGGTAGCCAACTCTTAGATAAATTATCGAAATTATCTTTGGTGAGTTTGAATACCAATTATGGATTTTCCACTTGCCTTTACCACAAGCCATAACCTTGCGGGCTAGCCTCATTATCTTTGAGGATGATGGGGGTAGAAGAACCATACAATTTTGGGCAAATTGCAAGCCATATAAGCGGATTTGAGAAATCTTTACCAAGAGCCGTTTGCTCTGGATAGCCAATCCTTTTTGTCTTCTGAGACATGGCGATTTGATAACCAAATGAAAGAAGAGTGTTGAAACACACTCCAAAAAAATTTTGGCCAAGCAGGGTGGGTAGATAATATATATGAAATTCGCGAGAATTCCCCGCGCAAGTGAATATTGCCCTCAATATTCAAAGTACGGCGGTTATGCGAAACAAAAGCGTAAAGAAAGGGAAATATTACGTACATTATTTAGAAAGGATATTTTTTTTTATTTATTTTTTTGGAAACTTATATATATATATAACATGTGGGGCATCACCCCACACTTAGGTATTAGAAAGGGGTTAGAAGGCGAAATATGGGTGAAAACCATATGAATTAGCGATACTCTTTGTTTTTGATTTCGAGTAAGCTAGCTTATTTCGACCCAGTCATTGGTTCATGGGGAAGCAAAGTGGAAGAAACAATCTCCATAGGACTTTCATTCAAGATGTTTGGACAAACATTTGGAAGCCTTGAAAGTTCACACCGATGAGATATATACAGAACAGACGGCTCAAAATGATAAATGAAAATGGGATCAAAAATAATGTCTTCATTCGAAGGAGTGAAGAAGAGAGGAAGTCACCAGTAGGTGAAGAAGAAAAGAAGGAAAATCATGATGGCAGTCATAACTAGATCTTCCCTCGGGATTAGGAGTCTTGATTGCACTTATTTGGATTTTATCGGTTGAGCTCTTTGGGTTGGAAGGCATCTCGGTTGGGAGGGTTGGAAAATTTGTCATAAATAAAACTCTCATGATTGAGAACTTTTCCCCCGATCATGATTTTGCCATCCAAGCAATCATACTCAGCCGGAGATATGATATAGTGAGTTCCTTGTGAACTCCTCATGAAGAATCACAGGAGGTGGGACATGTCGCGATTGCCGTGGGCTATAAATATGCTTTCGTCCATTTATGAATTATATTGTGGGGACTCATCACTATCAAAGATTGGATTAGCTGAATTTAGAGTAAATTAGGGAATCAAATGCGAATAAAGGGATTAGTGATAGTCATTATGGTGTTAATGGAAACAACATGGTCAACATCCTCTTCTAAGTTGGCGAATCTCAGAATGTGGAAGTGATGCATCAATAAATTCTATATCTTGAGAATATAAAGAATCGACATCACTATAATCCTTTATCAAAATGCGAGAAAGTCTCAACAAGATCATTTGAAGAGAAGAAGACACATCACACTCATTGTCAAATTCCCTCGAGACTCACTTGGGATGCGGGATAAGTTCTCAACATTAGGCGATTCCGTTTAGAATAGGGCTGAGATGCTTTCGTCCCCATGTAAGAGAGTGAGTGTGAATCTGGTGTGATAGCGGTTGTTTTGAGATGAAATCTCAGCTAGCTTTGGAATATCAAGCGGTGAAGGAGTTGAGAAGTATTATCTCTAAAAGGATAAAAAACTCTCCTCGTCATCATCATAAGAGCTGCCTTGAGAATTGGGAGCGTCGAAATTTGCTCTTAGGATTAATGATTCTTCCCTAGATTTGCGAGCCTCTCGTTCTTCTCGTTCTTAGGCCAGACCAATTCTCCTATGGTCTTTCATTACTCACTTGATCCTTGAAGTTTTGCATCATGCTTTTAAAGTGATTTCATTGCGGTTTCAAGATCATGGGAGATTTCATGAGACAACGGCTCGGATGGATTTTGAACAGAGTATAGTCTTTGTGTGAGGTTGGAAATTTTTCAAACATGTAGAGAGTCATGATTGTTACAAGGAACTGAGTTCCTATTTGACAATCGAGGCTGATAGAGGAACCTCCACCCGGTACTTTCATGACGGTAAACTGTTGAGTGCAGATAATTGAATCATATGGATTTTGGTCATAACCAAAGTTACAGTATCCCTTTGGAAAGCGTTCATAGACAAACGTGTTTCGGATTGACACTCAAATCCTTGGTGAGGACCTCCACAAAATTACTTATGATATGTTAGTTGTATGAAGAATAATTAAATTTTGTGGTGGGTAATTGGAAAAGTTAGAGAAGTCGATTAAATGAGTTGATTAGGATCATAATCAAATGAATTCCTCGAACCCGCAGACAAACAACTCCGTATTGAATATCATTACCACACTTTGTACACCGCGATACACAGTGACGGTGAACCATAAAGAGAGGCTCACCCATGGAGCACAAGGAATAAACGCGATTCCATGAGAATAGAGAAGGTAGAATCAAATGGATAGAGGTAAAGATAAAAAGAATCCAAAAAGGGTAAGAGGGTAAAAGGAATATTTTGGCATTTTTGAAAAAACATGCTATAAAAACAAAGAGGGAAAATATTTTTGGGTTTAAAAACACTTTAGGAAAAGTGTTAATGAACTTTGGATTTTTAAGAAAACTTTACAAAACTTTTACAAAAAGATGGGTATGTGCAAGAGTGTAAGGTGCGAAAAGGCTAAACACTGCGCTAAAGCCTCCCCGTGGCCTTAAAATTTGATCAGGTGCAAAACCGTCAAATCTTTTCTGACTTCAACGGCTTAAGCACAAATGCAAATGAAGATCGAGGAAATCACGAGTGGATTCCGAATTCGTTAAGTCCCCACAGGAGACTCAATGGTGTGCAAACACAGTTCAGCGATAGAATGACCCACTTAATGATAGCGATCGAGAAAGATTAGGATGGATATTACACTCTTGAAAAGAGGGATAAATCAAAAGCGACTTAAATACAAATTAAGAAAATTAAAAAAGATAAAGATATTAAATAAGCGCTATCACTATATTTAAAGTGATGAGCGTTTAAAACCTAAAACTACGTTTAAATAAAAATAGCGTAAATGTACAAATAAAAGCGTGAAAATAAAGAAAGAAAATACCTACAGGATATGAAAAATACATTTTTACAATCTAATTATATATAAAAATTATTAGAAAAGAGAAAATTATTTTGCAACTATTATTCTAATTATTATTAATTAAAAACTATTTTAAACTATTTAATAATAGACTAAAATAAAAGAAAATACAAAATAAGGCTAGAAAAATAAACTTATGATTCTGGAAAATCTAAAATACTATAAAACTAATTTTAAAACTGAAAATATATTTTTTTAGACTTTTTATGTATTTATTATTAATATAAAACTATTTAAAACTAATTTAAATTATTAAAAATACCAAATAAAAGGAGAAAAATAGGGAAAAATACTTTTTAAGCTTTTTATATTTATCTAAACTTAAGAAAAATGAAAACTTATTTTTGAACTTTCTAATTTTTGTATTAAATGCTAATTAAAAGTACTTAAAAACTAGTTTAAATTAAGAAAAATAGTAAATAAGCTAGGAAAAATCTGAAAAATTCAGGAAAACTCTAAAATATTATTGGGAAGCTAGGAAAATTAGAAAAACAGGGGCTTGTGTGGAAGGATTAGGAACTGATGAGGAAAGTGCTTGAAAATAAGCACTTCCAAAAAGCTAATGAAGTCAAAAAGCAACAAACTGATGAAAAGCTCTAATAAGCTAAATTAACTGAAATGGAACAAGAATCAACAAGATACGACTCTTTGAATACAAGCTATTACGATTTGAGGATTTGAACAAAAGGGCCAAAAGCAGTGAAAGGGTGCCCTCTTTGCGGTCACCAAATAAGCAACCAAATAAGTAACAACCTAAAACTAAAACTTGCACTTATACTAGACCTGGTTGAGAGTTTGTAAACCAAAGAAAGAGACCACGATTGAGCTTTTATTGAGCTAGATACAAAAGCTCTGCACAAAAGCTGTCTTGAGAGCGATTAATCTTGTCTCGGTTACACAGGGGGCAACTAAGACCTAAGCCAAGCTCATTAGGAGCTTCTAAAAATTTGATAAAATTATGGAAAAATACTAATAAGACACAAGACCAACAGGCTTTCTAAACCTACCATTTTCATTAAAATTGTAGAAATGAGTGAATGAAAAATCTTTTCTTTTTGTTAGCTGAGTATTTTAACTTTTGACTTTTTCTTAAAAGCGATAAATTGACTTTGTGAAATTTGAAGCTAATTTTATGGCTGATAATGGACTTAATAGATGTAATAAAGCAATGCTAGCAATCTAGGAAATTTAAACACAAAATAAGAATTGGATTGTTCAAAAATCCAACTTGATGAAGTTGAATCAAATGAAATGAAAATTTGACTTTTCTTGGTTTGCAAAACTTTCAATAATAAGGCAGGAATGGGTTCAAATAAACTAGACAAGCATAAACCAAAAGATCTTAACTACTTAAAAAGCCTTAAACACATGATGCAGGTCAAACCAAACACCTCTTAAAAGCTGAAATACAAACTAAAATGAGAACAACAACTTGAACCAAACAGTACCTTTGATCAAAATGAGTTTATATGATCATATTACAACTATATAAACACTTAGAAAACATTTTGTGACCACTTGGATACACTATCAAGTAAAATGTAAATAAACTTGAAAATTAAAAGTGAGACATATACTCACATGTGTCCAACTGGTGTGACAAACAGAACCCATTACTACACTAATCCTAGTCATTCCAACCTCTGCAACACCTACCCAACCACAATTTCGAATCCACTTAAAATAAGCTTATGGTTGACTTTTGTTGACCAATGAGTGAAAATACTTAAAAGCGTTTCGAGCTTCTCAAAGAAGCGTAGAGAGCTTATCAAAGCTTATTTGACTTTAACAAAAGCTTATAGGAAGCTTAAACTTAGAATTCAAAGCTGAAGTTTCCATATGATAACCACAGAATCAAATATTTTATCCAAACCGAAAATTACTTTGGAAACAGATTACAAAGGTAAATAAAGTTGAGTTTTGATAATAGAAACACAATATTACAAATTCTAAACTACTTTAAGACATTAAATAAAAAAGCGACATTGAGTGAATTTATAAAATAACTCCACTTTCAAATTGCTTCTCTCTTCCCTTTTTATACTTCAATCAACTCCTCTTCTTGACTTTAGCATTTCCACCAATAAAAATAAATTTGGATGACTTGGGCATTTCTAGCCGTTTGATCATTTTTGGCCAAAAGTTCTTTTAACTGTTAAGGGTTGAGTGAATGGAGAAAGGGTGCATTAATTGTTTTTGGAGTTGTGATGAGTGGGGGGACAAGGGTGATGTGGAGGAGGGGGATGGATTGGTTGATTCTTGATTTATGGTGGAGTGAGAAAGGAGGAAAGCGCTTGAAGGTGTTGTTTGACCTGAGGGGTGGTTTGTTGACCAGGGTTTTAAGCGGGTAATAGGACGGGTATTGGGCTTAGGAATTGGATTGGGTTTTGTTTTGGGCTAAGGGTAGCAACTAGGGTCCATTTGGTTTTAGTAAATATAATAAGGACCAAACATGTAAATTAGAAACTCCAAGGACCAAAAGTGAGATTTACGAAATATTACCCAATGTTTAGTCATGCCAATCTCAAATAATTATAAGGACCATATTTGCCATTTTGAAAAGTCCAAAAGGACTAAACATGACATTTTTGGATTTTGAGGGACTAAGCATAAATTTCTCAAAACTTTTAGATTTTCCACCAAAGGATTAAATATGACAATTTATGATTTTAAAAAGACCTTTGGTGACTTTTCTTTTGAAATTTTAGCTCAGGGACTATTTTTGACAATTTTATAAACTTGGGGAACTAAAAGCGCAATTTTGCAAATTTGATCACGTTTTTAATGGGATTTTGATAATTTTGCATTTAAAACACATAAAACAGCGATTTGTGATATTTTGATCATTTTAAAGCATTTTTGAGTGTTTTCGGATGATTTTGCGATTTATATAGTACAAAATGATGAGTATTTGGAGCTCATCAAGACCAAAGCAATTCTATGGTTTTTAGCGGGATGATCCTCATGCACACATTCGATGGTTTAACAAGATTGCATCTACCATCAAGTACAAGAATGTCCCACATGAACTATCAAGCTTCTACGTTTCCCATTTTCTCTAGAGGGACAAGCCCGAATTGGCGAGAAACAACCCCTCGTTCCATTGGACATTGGAGGATCTAGTTACCAAGTTGTTATGAATTCTATCTGCATCGAACTACAAGTCTTAAGAATGAGATAATGAAATTTTCCGAGAGATTTGATGAATCATTAGGAGGCATGGGATCGTTACAAAGAATTGCTCATGAAAGTGTCCACATCATGGTTTTACCGAGTTAATGCAAATGGATACTTTCTATGTAGTGCGCACCAAGGTGACCAAGACTCTTTAAATGCCTCAGCGGGAGGTAATTTCTGAGAGCAAGACCACAAAGAAGCCTTGCAAATAATGAAAACAAGTCCAGTCGCCCTTCGCACAAAGACATATCCAGACTCGATCTAATCTTGACACCTTTACTTCATCTCCAATGAGTACATCTAGCACCGATGCTAAGATTGACAAACTCAGGATATTATTCGAGGCTTTGGTTCTTGCTAACCAAAGAAAGTCACTTCACTCGGACACCATCACATGGTGAAGTGAAGAAAGTTGAAGTTTGTGTCACTTGTGGTGGTCCTCATGCTTACTAAATTTGTCTTGCCACCGATGGTAGTCGTTTGAAGCTAATGCTATAGCCGGTACTTCAAATCAAGGGGGTAATCAATACCGTCCTCAAAATGAACCAAACTACCGTGCTAACACTTATCGGGCACCACCGGTTTTTAGTCGAATCAGAACATCTGAGCAGGAATCGAGAACCAACCAAGAATGCACCAAGGTTATCAAAACCAAGGTAATTTCTATCCTGGACCCAATCAAGGTTTCCAACAACAAGGAAACCTTCATCAAAACAATTTCAATCGAGGAATCAATTTCGAGGGAATGTGAGTCTAATCAAGGGAATTTTCAACAACAAGGTCATAATAAAACATCCGACCTCGAATTTCCCTCCGTACCTCGATACCATCATCGATGAGTTCTTGAAGCAATTCATGAAATCCCAAGATGAAATGAGCAGGTTGTTGGTCGATCCGGTTGCGATCTCAAGAAGTCTTTAAATGATCAACCCTCGGGCTCAGGGAAACTTAGAGCAACACGATCTAACTAACAGTGATGCAAAGCGATCACAACGAAGTGGTGTTTCATATGATGGACCCGCTATTCCTACTACCTCTTCTTCTTCTTTCCCGAAGGTAGTGGAAAGTGAACCTAGGACACACAATGGACCTACGACTCCAATGCCTCCTCCACTAGGAGAAATGAGTCAAGTTACCAGGATACAGCGGACAAGGTGCATTATTCACCCCGGTACCGCTGCGTCCTACCCGGTAGTCAACCTCAAGTTGTCGAGAAACCCAAATCAAATCCGAGTTGTTTTGAACCACAGTAGCTCCCATTGAAAATACCAAATCCAAATCTTCTATTCCTTACCCATGACGTTTGAATGAGCAAAGCTCATGAAAAAGCCGATCATCAAATGGACAAATTTTTCAAATTTTCAAAATTACATTTTGACATAAGCTTTGCGGATGCTATCATCTTGATGCCCAAGTTTATCAACTCTCAAACATGTGTAATAAGGAAAATTTGTTTGAAATGGCTAAAACTCTCTTATGAGCGCTCGTGATTATTACGAAAAAGCTTCGAGCTTGGAGATCACGGAAAATTTCTCTTACCTTGTGTATTTCCGGGAATGGTTGAATGCTTTGCCTTAGCCGATCTTGGTGCAAGCATCAACACGATGCCTTATTCATATGGAAGAAACTTTCTCTTAGGAACTTACTCCTACACGCATGACTCTCGAGCTTGCGGATCGTACAATATCCGTCCTCTTGGCATTGCCGAGGCGTATTTTATTAATGGAAAGTTCCATTTCCCGGTGACTTTGTAGTTGTTGATTTTGATGCGATCATCGGGTTCCTCTCATTGTTGGTCGATTCACGAGCGGACGTCTTTCTCATTGATGTATTTGAGCAAGAAATCACATTACGTGTTGGTAGTCACCTTTAACCTTGATCAAACCGGTACTCCGCAAACTATGATTACGAGTGGGTTAACGAATAGATATCATTGATGTTGCCGAAGAGTACTCTCGAAGTTCTTGGTTATTCTCATAATTCGTGAGTGGGGATCACTACATCTTCTCAACCTATCATAGCCAATTATCTCCTCTCTCCTCCATTTGAGGAAGCAACTTCATCTTGGAAGAGATTGAAGCATACTTGGCTAGTGATTATATTCCATGGGAAATTGATCACGCTCCAATTGACATTGAGGGGGACATACTTCTCATTGAGAAATTGCTTAATGATGATCCATCATCACCCTCCACTAGTGATTCAATTCGATGAGATTAATCAAAATGAGATTAATGCGGAGGAGATATTCTTCTTGAAAAGTTGTTAAATCATGACATTTCTCCTCCACTCCTCTAGTCGAACTTCATAACAAGGAAGTCAGTCGGTTGAGAAAATTGAAGAATTTCAGAGGTTGAGCTTAAGGACTTACCACCTCATCTCGAGTATGCATTTCTTGAAGATGATGATAAATTACCAGTCATTATTGCTCGAGATTTGAGTAAAGATGAAAAAGCTGCTCTCATAAAGATCTTGAAGTCACACAAGCAAGCAATTGCTTGGAAACTCTCCGACATTAAGGGTATCAACCACGAGTTTTGTACTCACAAAATCTTGATGGAGGATGACTTCAAACCAAGATTCAACATCGAGAGAAGAGTAAATCCAAAAATCCATGATGTTATCAAACAGGAGGTTATCAAACTTCTTGATCAGGGATTGATTTACCCGATCTCGAATAGTCCTTGGGTTAGTCCAATTCATTGTGTTCCTAAAAAGGGTGGCATGCTGTTGTCACGAATGAAGATATGAGAGTTAATTCCAACTCGATTGGTTACGGGATGGCGTGTGTGTATTGACTATCATAAGTTGAATGGCGCTACGTAAAGACCATTTTACTCTACCCTTTATGGACCAAATGCTTGAGAGATTAGCAGGGAATGAATACTATTGTTTCCTTGATGGTTTCTCGGGGTATTTTCAGATCCCCATTGATCCAAAGGATCAAGATAAAACTACATTCACCTGCCCATACGGAACTTTTACCTCTGAGACGTATGCCTTTTGGCTTATGTAATGCTCCTGGCGCGTTCCAACGATGTATGATGGCCATTTTCCACGACATGATCGGGGAAACAATGGAGGTGTTTATGGATGACTTCTCGGTCATTGGGGATTCATTTCAAACATGTCTCTCCATTTAGATAAAATGCTCAAAGCGGTGTGAAGACACCAATCTTTGTCTAAGCTGGGAGAAAAGCCACTTTATGGTCAAAGAAGGCATAGTCCTTGGCCATAAGATTTCAAAAAATGGGATTGAGGTAGATAGAGCAAAAATTAGATGTGATTGCTAATTACCTCATCCTACTACCACGCTCAAAGGTATGTTGTAGTTTTTAGGTCATGCTTGGCCATTTTCTATCGAGGACTTATAATAGATTCTCTACAAATCGCCCGGCCTATGACCCATCATTCTTGAAAATGAAGTGCTCCTTTTATCTTTTCACCGATTGCATCAATCTTTGCAAACATTAAAGAAAAACTTACTGAAGCACCCATCTCGTTTCCCGACGGGACTTGCCTTTTGAGCTAATGTGCGATGCAAGTGATTTTGCTATCGGTGATGTCCTAGGGCAACGTAGAGCTAAGCATTTTCAGCCTATCCACTACGCAAGTAAGACTATGACTGAAGCTCAAACTCATTACACCACCACAAAAAAGAGCTATTGCCGTGGTATGCATTTGAGAAGTTTCGGCCATACTTAATCTTGACCAAATGTGTGGTGTACACGGACCACTCGGCTCTCAAATATCTCTTTGCAAAACAAGATGCAAAGCCGAGATTGCTCCGTTGGGTTCTACTCCTGCAAGAATTTGATATCATTATACGTGATAAAAAAGGAGCCAGAACCTGGCCGCTGATCATCTGTCCCCGATTAGAAAACCCTCACCAAGATGTTTTCGAGAAAAGGAAATAAATGAAACATTTCCTCTCGAGACACTCAATGCGGTTTCTTTTCGGTGGAACTCTTCTACCCCATTGTTTGCTGACTTCGCAAATTACCATGCGGGTAACTTCATTGTGAAAGGGATGTCGACCCAACAGAAGAACAAATTCTTCAAGGATGTTAAACATTACTTCTGGGACGACCCCTACTTATTCAAAATCTGTGCGGATCAAGTCATCCGACGGTGTGTTTATGGACAAGAAGCTCTTGACATTCTCAAAGCTTGCCATGCTGGACCCACTGGGGGACATCATAGTCCAAACTACACCGCCAAAAAGGTGTTTGATTCCGGGTTTTATTGGCCCACAATCTATAAGGATGCCCACGAATTTGTCAAAACCTGTGACGCTTGTCAACGTCATGGAAATATCTCTCAAAGAAATGAAATGCCGCAAAACGCCATTCAAGTTTGTGAGATATTTGACATCTGGGGTATTGACTTTATGGGGCCATTTCCATCATCTCGAGGAAACAAATACATACTCGTGGCTGTTGACTATTTGTCAAAATGGGTTGAAGCAAAAGCTTTACCTACAAATGATGCCCGAGTAGTTGTAAAATTTTTGAAATCTCTTTTTGCCAGGTTTGGAACTCCTCGAGCTATAATCAGTGATCGTGGTACACATTTTTGTAATGACCAATTTGATCGTGTCATGCAAAATTATGGTGTTACCCACCGTCTATCTACTGCATACCACCCCCAAACAAGTGGGCAAGTAGAAGTCTCCAACCGTGGTATAAAAAGAATTCTTGAAAGGACAATAGGCGAAAATCGTGCATCCCGGTCGGATAAACCGATGACGACTCGGGCCTTCCGTACAGCGTATAAAACACCCATTGGGTGTACTCCATACAAGCTAGTGTACGGAAAGGCATGTCATCTTCCGATTGAGCTAGAGCACAAGGCTTATTGGGCCTTGAAGCATGCAAACTTCGATATACAGACAGCTGGTGATCACAGAAAAGTTCAAATGAATGAACTAAATGAACTCCGTGATCAAGCATACGAGAACTCTTTGATCTACAAGCAAAAGACAAAGAAGATTCATGACTCTAAAATCAAGAACCGCTTTTTCAACGTTGGTGATCGAGTCCTTCTTTTCAATTCAAGATTGAAGATTTTCTCGGGAAAGCTTAAGTCCCGTTGGTCTGGTCCATTTACTATCACTAAGGTTTATCCTTATGGCACCATTGAGTTATCTCAGCCCGATGGTCCAAATTTTAAAGTGAATGGTCATCGATTGAAGCATTACTTTGGAGAGGACATTCCACCCGTGATTGTCCCGGATCTACAAACTTTCCCCATGAACCAATGAATGCGGGGATCGAGTCAAGCTAGTGACTCGGGAATAAAAAATAGTAGCACACACCATATGGGTTTTCACCCATGTTTCGGTCTTCTTACCCCCTTTCTACCACCCTAGTGTGGGGGAGTTGCCCCTGCTGTTGTATATATTAATCTATTAAAAAAAAATGTGTATATATCAAAAACAAAATAATGGCCGTAATATTTCCCTTTTTATGTTCTATGTTTCGGCATAACAGCCGGTACTTTGAATATTGAGGGCAATATTCATTTCTAAGTGGGGGGGGGGGAATTCTCACGAATTTTATCATGTAATTACTCCACCCAATTCCCGTTTTGGCCAAATGTTTTTGGAGCAAGTGTTTTTCACTTACTCAGCAAATGGTAATCAATCCGCCATGTCTAACCCACATAAGGATTACTAATCCAGAGCAAACGGCTCTTGTAAAGATATCTCAAACCGCTTATGGCTTGCAATTTACCCAAAATTGTATGGTGTTCAACTCACCATATCTTTAAACTAGTGAAAAGTTGGCTAGCCCGCAAGTTTATGGCTTGTGGTAAAGGCAGTTGGAAATCCATAATTGGTAATCGGCTCACCAAAGATAATATTGATAATTTATCTAAGAGTTGGCTAGTCCAGAAGCAAACGGCTTCTGGTAAAGATAAATCAAATCCGTTGAAAGCTTATGATTTGCTCAAAATCATTTGGTTATCATTGTACCAAGGTTCTTACTTGAGCTAAAACAATTGCTACTCCGAAGTAATGGCTTTTGGTAAAGAGATAAAATCCATTAATCTTTTCATAAATCATTGCTAGGGACTAGCATAGTTTGTGTGGGGATTGATGAGTGTCTAAATACTCATCATTTTTGAACTTGTTAATGCCAAAAACATCTAAAACACTCGAAATGCTTCAAATGATAAAAATATCACAAACAAGTGTTTTATATGTTTTAAATGCAAAACATCAAAATCGGTGAAAACGTATCAAGTTTGCATAATTGGCAGTTTTAGTTCCCCAAGTTTCAAAAATTGTCAAATCTAGTCCCCGTAATTCAAAACTTGTAAAATGTCATTTAAGGTCCATGAGATTCAAAAGTTGTCAAAATTAACCCTTTAAAGTTAAAATTTGCAAAATGACAATTTTAGTCCCTGAACTTTGAAAAATGTCATAAATAGTCCTTGGTGAATTTAAAAATGGAAATTATTCAAACTACACCTTGTACTATTCAATTGTGGCATAATTGGTCCTTTATGATAAGTTTAGAGAGAAATTACAAGTTTGGTCCCTGGAGTTTGAAAATTGTCAAAAATGGTCCTTAGACATTTTAAAAATGGAAAATAATCATTATTGGTCCTTGAACTATTTATTTATGGCAGGTTTGGTCCTTGTAAGAACTTTAGAAGATTGGCAGGTTCAACCCTTAACTTTGTTGGAATTACATAAATGGTCCTTGTGGTAGTTACCAAACCAACGGATCCTTTATACAACTCAGCCCAAATCCAATAAACTTAACCCTCCAAATTTTTAAATTCAAATACCTGCTAACCATCTGTAGCACCTTCTCCCCATGGTCGTGTTTAAGCCAAAACCATGGTTTTCACCACTTGTTTTTCACTCCACCTCATCCCTTACACCGATAACTACTCTCCTTCCACCTCCACAAAATCCAAGACCCATTAATTGAAAGAACCTGCTCAAAGACAATTTGGCGCCAAAATATCCAAATGGACGAATATGATAGCTTTGACCAATCCAATGGTTGGATTGAGGTGGGAAAGATTCAGAGGCATAAACAGAGCCTCAAAAGTCTATAAAGAAGGATTGGGAAGCAGTGTGAAGATATCTAGTGTAATTTTCATTTTATTAAGTCGTTTTAGCTTAAATTTCAATTCCTGTGTATGTTTTAATCTTAAAACTCAGATTTCAAGTTTTTATGTTATAATAAAGTATTTGTGAAACATTAATTCCAGTATTAAGTTATATCTCAGATTATGCAAATTTTCCTTATTTTAAAAATCTCATGAATGATCAAAGGTTGTTTGTAGATGTTATTATGGACTGATATAGCCCATGTAAGCTCCTATAAAGCTTATTCAAGCTTTTAGAAACCTTTAAAAACAGTCTAGTATCAAAAACAGAAAAATCATAAAAATAAAAAAAATAGTGAGAAAATAAAAAATCAATGAAGAAGGTACAAGAAGACTGAAGCAGAGCTGATTTTGGATTGCTTATTGGTTTAGTGCTTCTTGGGAAGCTATAGGATATGTTCTCAGTCCTTGGTTCTCATCTTTCACTTGAAATCACTTGTAAGCTCTTTTGATCCAATTTGGCCTTTTACTGTGCAAGACAGTCATTAGCTCAAATCTTTGTATTTCCATGTTCAGTAGTCATATTTAAGTATAAATAAACCTATAAAACTAGTTGCTTGTTTATTAAAATTTGTAGTTGTTAAAATTTTAGTTTAACAGTAATAATAGCATATTTGTCATTATCAAGTTTTATGCTGTCGTTTTTCTTGTTTAATGTTTTATTAGTCTCATTAATGGATAATATAAAACCTTTAATCATTATCATGGTCTTAATCTGTGTTTCTCTTTGAAAAGTTTCAAATCAGTTCCATTAAGGTGTGTTTGGATTCACTTAATTAACTGTGCTAGAGGTTTCTTGTGTTATTGTTTGTACTTATCTTGTGTCTCATTAGTCCTTAATAACTCAAACAAAGCATAAGAACCAGTGCTCTTTTGGTTAAAAGTCAAAATTAAGTTCAATCTCATAATGGCAGTTAACTGTTAGAATTGTGAATTACAAATCTCATCACATAAGCTTATAACTTGATATAGTAGCTTAATTTCATCCTATCATAGCTTATTATAACATATTAAGTCCATAGAATCAGTTACAAATTCATTTAAGTCAAACTTTCATTTTGTGAAAAAAGTCAAAACATTGCTCTGTGCACAGTTGTTGCATGCCTGGTTCACAAGCTCTTGCAGAGCTTATTAGTGAACTTTTTCTTGTGTACTTTGGTTTTTTGAGAAGCTCACCCAGCTGTCTCAAGATTCTAGTTCTTATTTTTCAATCTACAGCTAATTTGGTAGGGCTGCACTTGGCTTATTGTTTTGTCAATTTTTATCAGCATACACTGAGTCTAGACTCAGTGGTTTTTCAGCTTTTTAATAAGTTTCTCAAAAGCTCTTCAGTGAACAAAACAGTGATACTTTTAGCTTTTTGGATAGCTTATTTGGTCAACTTGTTAGTTCAAGTGTTTATTTTTAATTTCTAGCTTATTTAAGTGCTTAAAAATAAGTTAGAAGGTGCCTAGTGATTTACAAGTGTCCTGTGTATCTGCTTAACAGTTATGCTTATTTAGATTTGTTTAGTGCTTATTTTTAAATCAAAAGGTTTTCTCAGCTTTCTTATTAGCTTATTATTAGTTATTAAGCTTATTCTCAGTTAGCCTTTGCTTAATTTCTAGCCTATTAAAAACATTTGCTTAATTCTTGTGCTTATTTTCTTCCTTTCATAACTGTTGAGATAAATAAGCTAATACTGAGCTTATTGATCATTTTTACAAAAAGTTCCAGTTGTGAAAAGTGCTTATTTCATTGGTCTTAACAAGTATTTAAAGAAAAAGTCCAAAAATAAAAAGTTAGCAAAAAGGCAGTGCTGGGATTCGAACCCTGGCCACCCAGCTCAGCACACCACACACACACCATCTGCCCTAGGGTCTTTTTCAGTTTTGTTTTGCACCATTTAATATATAACCCATATTTGTCTAATAAGCTTATGCGAGCTTAATTACTTATTTCCAGCTTATTTTTTTATAGCTTTTTCAATTTTTGTATTTTTTATAAAATTGTATTAGTATAAAGTAATTAATAAAAAAGTTTCAGATTTTTCTAAATAGTTTTAGTATTTTTAAACATTTAATTAGTGTAAAATCTTATTTAATTCATAATAAAAAATATAAAAGTCTAAAAAATATAAATCTTTTTTCTAAAATTTTCTTTTGTCATATAGTACGTAATAAAATTGTTTTTACACTTGTAGGCCTTTTATTTCATAAATTTTACGTTTTGCTTCACTCACGACTCGCGTAATTTTTAAAAATAACGTACGTTTTCATTTTAAATCAAGTTTTTAGATAATTTAAGTTTACGTTTTAGTTAAAATAGTTTATTTAAGTTATTTTATTTTATAAAATCACAAAAACATCATTGTAAAAATAGTGATAGCATTTATTTAATATATTTTATCTTTTTAATTTTCTTTAATTTGCATTTAAGTCGCTGTAATTTATAAACTTTTTCTTTAGGTAATTATCCATCAAAATCCTTATTGATCACTATCCTTAGTGATTATTCTATCATCTGATCAAGTGTTTATACACCAATTCATCCTCCGTGGGACTTAACGACCCAGGAATTCCCTATATTCCTCTGATCTTAATTGCATTTGGTGTTTGAGCTGTTTTAAGTTTATTACGGTTGGCCATTCACAAGTGGCTAGCTTGAGTGATTAAACTTGACGGTTTAGCACCCGATCATGGATTCAACCGTTGAGGACCTTGTGCTGTTAGTTGGAAACAAAGCTTATTTGGGCGATATGACTAGACGTGTTTGTGTGTTGACCTGGATTGGAACCGAAGAAACGGAGGACCATTTTTGATACTTTTAATTTCTTTATTTCTTGTATCCCTTTTATTGAGGGACCACTTGGGACTTTTCATTTTCTTGTAACTGTTTTGGGTAGCTGATCGATCAAGCAGGCTTATATATGCCTTGGCTCCAAAAACAAATAAGACACACATGAATAAACAAAAAAGGTTAATCCTTTCCTTTGAATTATAGCTCATAATTCCACTCTAATCATTGTTTAGGACGCGATTCCTACTCATGATTTGATTGTGAATCAATAGGTCTTGATTTGCTTTCACCCAGTTGTCAAACTACAGGTCTAGTTTGACAAATCCCTACCCTTTTTCTTGTTATCCGCTGCAGTTACGCATCACAAACATTATTTGAAATAGTCATGGTTGACCAAGTCCTTGGTCTTTCATCCTTAGTCCTTACAGAGTTACAGTTATCTGCTCCCCATTTTAGTATTTTACTCTTGTCTGTAGAGTTGAATTTAGTTCACCATCTAAAAAACAGACCTCATATATGATTTATGTCACATTTCTTCTTTCCAAAGCAAGTGGGCTAAAATAATCTATATTTGTGTGGAACTTAAGAACCCTTTGCCATTGACATATTGACATTATAGTGAATAGTTTGACCCATTTAGTAGAGGTGCGATGTTTTAGTGTAACTTGTTCAACTTATTATTGTATTCTCTTTTTCCAACAAGACCGACAAAGTTGAAGTTATTACTAGTCTTAAGGATACATAACTTTAACTTGAAATCCTTAAGTTCAAAAAGTTCAAATATAAACATGCTTCTTGAAAGTTAACAATTTAACAAATTCACATTCATTAAAAACTTTACGGGCATACAAATCACACGGGTGAAATTGACTTTCGCGTTATACTTTAAAGGATAACTTAACTTACTCCGATGTGCAACTGTCCAATTTTCACCATTAGCTAAGATAACATTTCATTCTAAACCCATAAGTTTAATAAGAGTCAAGTACTACATGTACATGCGAATCATGTAATAAATGTATGTTATATCAAAAAAAAAAGTTTTTTGATGCGTTTTGTTTGTATTTGAATTTAGATTTAATATAATTTTGAAAGAAAATGAAAAGAGAGAAACATGATAAATTCTTATATTATGTATCTTTTAAGGGTAAATAGGTATAAGATTTAAAGGTAAAGGATTTTAATTGTAAAAAGGTAAAAAATAAAATAAAATAAAATAAAATGAGAACATAACGATGATTAACGGTAACCTTTTCACCGCATCCATTTCAACGTCACATCAGCTTTTCGTCATCACCTAATAACCGTATTGGTGACCACCTAGCAAAACATATAAAAATATCTCAATTAATTCAAACATAACTCACAATATATCCACCTCCCTCATACACACAACAAAAAACAAATACGGTGCATTCGTTAGGTGGTTTGCACCACCAAACTAACACAAAAGAAAACCCATCGCTTGCATTGGTGAAAAAGGCGTTATAGAGACCGGACGTGAAGGAAGCTCACCAAAGCTGGTGAAGGCAACCACAAAGCTTGATCTAAGAGGTAGAGGTTACAAAAAACTTCACTTAAATTATATATGCACATGGAACGAAGACAACATATTTATAAAGAGAACATTTTATCCATAATTCATATATAGCAAATTTTAAGGATCAATCCTACTTTTGGGTGTTATTAATGCATTCCATACAAACAAATTTACCATAATCCCATAAACGAATGACAAAACTAGGGATGAGCACGATACCGGTCCTGTATTGATCCCGTACCGAATTAGTGGTACCGATTTTTTCCCGAGCATAAATTAGTGGTACCGGTACCGTACTGAACGGGATTCGGATACCCGTACCGGTACCGAGAAATCGGGTTTTCCCCGCTTTTTTTTCGGGAATTTCCCGATTTGGTATCGGTCCCGTACCGAATTAGTGGTCCCGATTGTTTTTCACTTTATTTCGTAGTCCCGATACCGTACCGTATTTCAAGAATCGGTATTGTTTCGGTACGGTATCGGTACGGTTCTGGTTCGGTTCCGGGATTCGATTCAAAATGCTCATCCCTAGACAAAACCCATTCACCAAAAAAGGACGGACTTAGAATTTTCTATAAGATGTTGCACACAATCGTTTTGTATAGTCTTGCATATAGTTTTCTTTATAATTAAGTATTAATATCGTCACTATAAATAATTTTTAAGTTCAACTAAAGTAACACAAAAATCTATTATGGTGTTGCACGTATTAGAAAATGACACTTTTTGGAAACTTACGCTTCGTGATTCAAAATCACGTGTGCCCGTGCCACACCCGGCTCCCGAGTTCGTCCTCGCTTTAATTCTATGGAAAATAATTCTAAGGTAATTATATGGGCTTTACCCGGTCCATGAATGTCTAAAATAGCCCAAACAGTCTTGTTGAGGTTAATAGTCTTCACTCTTCACATTTGGTCATTCTAACAACAATTGGTGTCAGGTAACATAAACCCTAGAAAGAAAGAAAAAAAGAAAATGTCATATTACTGCATTCCTTTTGAAATCCAGATGGAAATCATAAAAAAGGTTTCTGATGTCAAGTCATTGATTCGATTCAGGTCAGTCTCTAAACTATGCGACACGCAGCCGCATAGTTGTAGTATTCTAAGCTACAAAGAAAATACTTCTGATGATGAGGCAAATGAAACTCTTTTTAAGGTTGTTCAGTCTGTTGTTGTTCCTCCGCAGATGGAACAATATTCTATTAAAAAAGTTGTTGGTGCGTGTCATGGATTGCTGTGTTTGTATGGTTTCCATAAAGGTTATGAAAAAGGGATGTTTGTTATTTGGAACCCTTCGATTCGAAAATCATTTGGTATTGTTGACACTAATGATTGTTTCATTCATTTTACCTTTTGATCGAAGAAGCACTTTGTTATGGTGTATGGGTAATGGAGCATGATTCGTCTTTCAAAAAGCTATTCACAATTGGCGCACATGTAGGTAATTTATTGGGGTTTAGAAAGACTGGTGAACCTATATTTGAAGCTGAGAAGGACAGTGAAGAGCTTAACATGCTTGATGTTTACGACCCCCGTTCACAACAAGTCAAGAATCTTGGGATTGTTGGAGTAGATGGCTCATTCTTTATGGGCTCTTACAAGGAATCACTACTGCTACTTGATCACTCGGATTCACTAGTATATCCTGACGATAATTGATGATAAAGATGACGGCAACATTTCAAGGTGTGGATTAACTAACTGATATGTATGGAAAAATCACTTTCATCTGTTTTTTTGTTGTTTATCATTGCTTTAATGTTATTAAGTAATGTCAGTTATGGAATCATATGAGATTGTGGATGCGTTTAAACTATCGTGTTTTGATTCATATTACCTTTTTTTGGTTTGTGCTAATCTGGTCAACTGATCCTTGTATCGTTTAAGCTATGATAAACCATAATTCTGAGTTATTCTAATGTTACGATAAACACATTCGGCTTCTAACATCCTCATACAAAAAAATTATGTTTTAAATGCACTTACAACAGACAACTAGTATGTTATGATCCTGTTATGATTCTTGTATATTTTCTTGATTTTGTTTTACTTTAAAAGGCATTAAATATAAATGCGAATTCGGTGTGCATATACTGTAACGTTAATGAAATTATGACTGTTATGACGATTATGAACGTTTATGGTTCTGATTTAGAATTATTGGAATAGTGGATGCCTATTGTTAAGACGATAAGTTTAAAATTGTTAAAGTACTGATCTTCTGTCAAGAGAGTGAATCAGATGTGCAGGGTGCTGAGTCAGAGTCTTCACAAGAGAATGTTTGATCAGATGTGCAGTCTCAGCTTGATTGGGCCAAGGATTATACCCAGTTGCTGAATTTTAACATTGAACTTGAGAAATCGAAGGTGGTTATGCTAGAAAAGCAACAGAATGAACTTCAACTCTTGGTTACTAATGCTGGTTTTAGAGCTAAATTAATGGAAGAGGAGTTAAAAGCAGCCGAAAAGAAACTAAGTTAAAAGCAGCCGAAAAGAAACCATCAATATCAAGAAGTACAATTTCACAACTTAGGCAAGATCAAAGTCAAGTAGATCAGCAGTTACTGAACGCTTTACTCAAGCAAATTGATTCTCATTCAAAATCAATTCACGACCTAGAAGAGAGAATTGCTACTGCGATGTCAATAGATGAAGATCAAACCACAGAGCTAAACACAAAGCTTGATGAGTACAAGTGTGAGATGACACAAATGGCAGTCATGAATAGGTTGAAAGACGATGTATGGAATATCGATGTTGGAAAGCTAGAAGTGCAGCTTATTACTAAAGAGAAGTCATTTAATGATTTGAACAGGAACAGTACTCTTAAGGCGATTTAATTCAAGAACTGGAGACCAGTTTGGATTCACTACAAGTTGTGCATGCTGGAGTATGTTCAGTTATCGAAGATGTAGAAAAATTAAACAATGAACTAATGTTGAAAATGGCGGAACTGAAAGGGAAGGTGGTAGGCAGTGACAAGTTATTTCAGAAAGAACACAAGTGAAATTCCCTGCATTTGTTGTCAACAGAACACACAGTTTGACTTTTTGATTTGAACGAATCTGCAATGTGTCATTGAAATTACTAACTCTTCAGTTTTTTATCTATACAAAGCTACCCTTGTTATCCATCACATCATACTCATTAGTTAGAGTTTGCTACTTTAGATAAATTCTTTAGTCGTTGATGAATTTAGAAACAATGTGGTTTGGTAGAAGATAAGCATGTGTTTGATATTTGCTAGCAATACATGTTTTACAGCATAAGGTCATGCAGAAGTCTATATTATATGGCCTTATATTCTGAATAATTTGATTATATGTGACTTTGTATAGGAGTTTGACTTTTTCCTGGTCTTACATTTTGAGTCAAAAATTATTTGAAATAGTCATGGTTGACCAAGTCCTTGGTCTTTCATCCTTGGTCCTTACAGAGTTACAGTTATGTGCTCCCCATTTTAGTATTTTACTCTTGTCTGTACAGTTGAATTTTGTTCACCATCTGAAAAACAGACCTCATATATGATTTCTGTCACATTTCTTCTTTCCAAAGCAAGTGGGCTAAAATAATCTATATTTGTGTGGAACTTAAGAACCCATTGCCATTGACATATTGACATTATAGTGAATAGTTTGACCCATTTAGTAGAGGTGCGATGTTTTTGTGTATTGTCTTGTTCAACTTATTACTGTATTCTCTTTTTCCAACAAGACTGACAAAGTTGAAGTTATTACTAGTCTTAAGGATGTATAACTTTAACTTGAAATCCTTAAGTTCAAAAAGTTCAAATATAAACATGCTTCTTGAAAGTTGAACACAAAGCATGAAACTCTATCAGACGAAAATACTAAGTTGAGCACGAGATTCATGAGAAAGAGTTCGATATGCAGTCTCATATAGCCCATCTTGAAACTGAGAAAGCAAAAGTGGCTGAGCTTCAGAAGCAAGTGAGCGACCTTTAACTTGTGATTTCTGACTCGAATCTTAATATCAGAACAACTAGAGACGAGTTAGAGCCTTAGAGGCATCCAGAAAGCAAGTGTTAGCAGCAGAGGACGAGATTTCAAAACTGAAGGATGAACTGTCAAGCAAAATATTTGAACAAACTCATTGGTTACAAGGCCAACTCGGGTCAACTCAACAAGAAATTGCGTCGTTGCAGAAACAGCTTGGTTCTGAAATAGACAAGAATGCTGAACTGCAAGAGGAAGTGTCCTTATGTGTAGCTGATATATCAGTTCGTAATGATCAAATCACAGAACTAAATACTATGGTAAACCAATCCACGTCTGAAATATTACTTCTGAAAAGCACACATGAGGCGAAAGAGGATACCTTGAATGCTGATATTGGAAGGTTGAAAATGGAACTAAGGGAAAAATGTCAGGCAGTTGATGCTTTAAACAAAAACATTTAAAGTTAGCAGAAGATGGAGTTAAAGCTCAGCTCGACACACTTTATGCCGAGAAGTGTCATCAAGACAATGTAATCTGAGAACTAGAGACTCGTTTGGGTTCACTACAAGTTGAGCATGCAGGGGTACTTTCGTCATTCGACAATGCACAAAAAGATGCAAATGAGCTAAAACTGAAAGTGGTTGAACTGGAACGTGAAGTGAATATGCAGAAGGAAGTTATGTCAGACAGAGCAGAGGAGAAACGGGAAGCAACAAGGCAGCTATCTTTCTCTCTTGAACATTACATGTCGGGGTACAAAGAACTTCGTCAAGCATTTGTTAGCAGCAAAAGGCGCGCTGTTTTGACTTCTTAAAGTCACAGGAGTCACAATTATCATCACAGTTGGTAGTTCTTCAATTTCTTTACTTAATGTTGTACTCTTTTATGAGTTCTCAAGAAACCATATATTTTGGTTCTTTCCTTTTAAACTTGGTTTTGTTAGCATTTGAATATTGTGTTTAAATCTGTAGTCAAAGCAATGATCATGCTTGGATTTTTAATGTTTAAACTAAAATTGACTCATGCACAAATTAGGTACAACATCTTAAGCACACTGTACTACTCACCCAACATTTGAAATACCCAAAACAACCCACAATGTTGATCCACAATCACTTTAATATCTGAAAAGCTAAGGGCTATTTTAGTCACTAACTAACTAACTAACTAACTAAACCTTCCATATTATTTTTTTCATCTTCCATTTATACCTCTCTTCATAATCACTTTGTAAAACACACATTAGCCTAATTCTTTTATGTTCTCATCAAGTTAATCAATTCTTTTTGAACCAGTTTTAATTTCCATCAAAGGTTCGGCAAATCTTTCTTTAATCTTGGTTTCGTTCATCGTTTCTTGTATCTGTTATTAAAGATCGAATCTTGATCATTATTAGTACTGATTTTAGGTGTTCTAGTTGATTCTTGATTCTTTTTACTATCATCATTTATGATTCTGTTATGTCAAACTGTGAAGACGTTGTTTACATGACCATGTTAATTTTCATTAATTATTAGTGATTCCGCTATGTGAAAAATGTTATGATCCTTATTTGTTTTTCTGTTTTTTTATTTTTAAAAGAATTTGGATATTTAGATATCAACGTGAAATATTGTAAATGAAATGAGGACAATTATGAACGTTTATGGTTCTGATTCAGAATGATTGGATTAGTGGACGCGTATTGTTAATCACTAACTGTTGATCTTGAATCCATTGCATATAATTGCTGATAGATTGGGGGCAAATGATTGGTGTGGGTTCATACATGTGTTTCACATGATAATTCTCGGGTCAATGCAGCAATACAGACCACAAAAACTAGTTGAAGCACACACGCCTTTTTTATACTAGTACATTTTTTGTGATTTAGACGAGCTATTATATAAACAATGTTAATCTATTTAACCGGTATCTTTGTGTCCATATTAAGTATATGGTACTAGATAAAATTTCTCCATACCTCGTGGTAGACGGGATTGGGTTAACGTTGTACTAGATAAAATTTGTTATGATCATCGTGATAAGTTGAACCTGATATTTTACCACACACAATGGCTTAATATTGATTGGTTGTTGCGTATGTTAGAACTTAAAACTTTGTTGTACCTATTACTAAACCAGTCTCCCGCATAACTGATATAGCTTATTTAGTGTTGGAATCTAGACTCGATCTTATGTAATGATATTCCGGTATTGTAGTGCAGTTCTCAAATGGCGGGTGTCAATTCAGAATTGCATTCGAAACCCAAGGACAGTCGGATTAGTCCTGAGATAGTTGAAGAAAGTGTTAAAGGTAAGGTCGTATTAGGATGTTTACCATTTTTGCTTAACTTATAGTATATATTACTTAGCTTACATACTTCGTGTTAGAATGATTCTATCAGCAAATAAATTAGTTAATATGGAGATCCTATTTAATGTTTGTGCTGTAGTTTTTATCTGTAAAATAATTGACCTTTAAATATGTGGAAATCAGGGTTCCAGCAGTCTGTTGAAGAAGTTATTAACACGACAAAAGAAGATGATGATCAAATGAGGTCTTACATGACAGCAAGTTTAGCCGAGTTATCTAGCAGGCATACTGTATTGGCAGATCAGCATCGCTCATTAAAAGAAAAAGTCATGAATGATGAGGTGAACGTAAAAGAAACCAGTGAGGCTTTACTTAAAAGACTTTCCGATTTGGAACAAGAAGTTGGTAGTTTGAATGAAAAGCTTACAATCTTAGAAGACGAAAATACTAAGTTGAAGCTAGAGGTTCCAGAGAGTGATTCAGATGGGCATGAGTCTCAATCAGATTCGCCACAACAGGAATCGGTTGAGCTGGTTTTTGCCAACAATTTGATCTTACAACTAGCTGGAGAACTTGCTACTGAGGAATCAAAGGTGCGTACGCTAGAGAAAGATCGGAATGAACTTCTACTATTGGTTGAAAACATTGGTAGCAGAGTTGCATCAATGGAAGAAGAGTTAAAAGATTCCAAAAAGAAACTAGTAATATCAGAAAATGTAATTTCACATCTGAAGCAAAATCAAGGTCAAGTAGATCAACAAGTACTGGACTCGTTATACGAGAAGATTGAATCTCATTCAAAAACAATTAATGAATTACTACAGAGAATTGCTACTGAGACGTCAATACGCGAAGATCAAACCACAAAGGTAAACAAAAAGATTGATGAGTACAAGGTTGTGATATCAGAAATGGAAGCAATGAATAAGTTGAAAGAGGATATTTGGAATGACGATGTTGGAAAGTTAAAAGTGAAAATTGAGTCAAAATGTAAGTCATTCAGTGATTTGATTGAACGCTTAAACGCTTTGAAGGTAGAGAAAATTGGTCTTAGTGCACAGCTTGAGACACTTCAAAAAGAAGATTACTCTAAAGACAATTTAATCCAAGAACTAGAGACCCGTTTGAATTCACTGCAAGCTGTGCATGTTGGGGTACGATCGTTGGTTGATGATGTAGATAAAGTGAACAATGAACTAACATTGAAAATGGCGGAACTGAACGAGAAGGTGAAAGGCAGTGCGAAGTTATTTCAGAAAGAAGAAAAGTGATTTAGAAGCAATGTCTCAAGCAGATTACTACCTTTGTTTCATATAACCATTAATTCATACTCATTGGTTAGACTTTGCTATTTTAGTAGCCTCAGTTCATAAATTTCGGAGCAAAATGTGGTTTGCAGAACTATAACCGTATCTTGATTCTTTCTTTTACTACTCGCATACATGTTGTAAATCATGAATTTCTTTTGTTAGTAGCCTCAGTTCTTGTATATTTTCAATATTTGTGTATTTGCACAGTAGTTTGACTTTTTACTGGTCTTTTCATATAAAGTCAAACATTATTCATGAATGGGTGCAGTCGGTTTGTTATGGTCGTGTCCGTGTAATTTAAGCATCAAGCTTGCTATTTTATATATAATGAGAAGCTGTTTGGTTGAGCGCGCTGAGCATGAAAAAAAAACACACATATCGTCAGGGACGAAACTTAGAAGGGACCGAGGGAGCACTATGTACATTTTATACCCTTTAACAAATGGTTTTAGTCATTTTTAATACAAAAATTTCGGTGTGGTGTATATCCCACCCCCCTAAAATAAATACTTTTCAAGTCGACCCCTCCACCGACAACATTCAAGTTCCGTCCTTGCATATCGTAACTATGTAAATATTTGATAAAAAGTATAAATCTGAATCATAGAGTACTTGGAAGTTATATAATACGTCAAAAGTTAATTGGGCAAAGGTTAAAACTAAAAGTTAATCCGGCCCATGATGTCTGAAATAGCCCAAACAGAGGTCTCGTAAAGTAGTTAGTTTTCAAAATTAGGTCATTTCATTTCAACAATTGCTGATTAAACATAAACCCTAGAAAGAAAGAAACAAAGAGAAAATGTCAGATTACTGCATTCCTTTGGACATCCAAAAGGAAATCATAAAAAGGGTTTCTGATGTCAAGTCATTGATTCGGTTCAGGTCAGTTTCTAAACCATGGAAGTCTTTTATCGACAGATCTGAGTTTATCCAAGGTTACGGCGCCCGCGACACGCAGCCTCATAGTTGTAGTATTCTTAGCTACAAAGAAAATACTTCTGATGATGATGAGGCAAACTACATTTGTTTTGTAGATGATGATGATGTTGATAACAATGAAACTCTTTTTAAGGTTGTTCAGTCTGTCGTTGTTCCTCCGCAGATGGAACAATTTTCATTTAAAAGAGTTATTGGTGCGTGTCATGGATTGCTGAGTTATTGGAACCCTTCTATTCGAAAATCATTTGGTATTGTTGACACTAATGATCGTTTCCTTCCTGCTATTGGTTTTGGGGTTTGCCCGGTTACTAGAGATCCTACCGTTGTGAAATTAACAGATGATTTCTATTCATATGATGACACTTGGAGTGTGAAGTTTTTTACATTGAGTTCGGGGGTTTGGAATGTGATTCCAAGTAGTAATTCGACTCTTAAATCAATTGAATTTAACAGGTCAACTCATGTTGTTATAGATAGGTTTATTTATTGGGGTGCTTTTAAAACGACCTTTGCTGATGATGGTACACCCACCCCAAATCATATGCTTGTGTCATTTGATTTGATTACCAAGGAATTTAGAGTGCTAGACCTACCGGATAGCTTAACAAACGAGCTATATGAAGATTTCAAAGTGTCCGTATGTAAGCTAAGGGAGTCTCTTGTTGTGTGTGGATTCAGTATGGTCGAGGAAGCACTTTGTTATGGTGTATGGGTAATGGAGCATGATTCGTCTTTCAGAAAGCTATTCACATATGGCGCACATTTAGGTAACTTATTGGGGTTTAGAAAGAGTGGTGAACCTATATTTGAAGCTCGGAAGGACAGTGAAGAGCTTACCACGCTTGATGTTTACGACCCCCGTTCACAACAAGTCAAGAATCTTGGGATTGTAGGAGTAAAGGGCTCATTCTTTATGGGCTCTTACAAGGAATCACTACTGCTACTTGATCACCCGGATTCACTAGTATATCCTTACGATAATTGATGATAAAGAAGACGGCAACATTTCAAGGTGTGGATTAACTAACTGATATGTATGGAAAAATCACTTTCATCTGTTTTTTTGTTGTTTATCACTGCTTTAATGTTATTAATTAATGTCAATTATGGAATCATATGAGATTGTGGATGCGTTTAAACTATCGTGTTTTGATTCATTTTACCTTTTTTTGGTTTGTGCTTATCTGGTCAACTGATCCTTGTATCGTTTAAGCTATGATAAACCATAATTCTGAGTTATTCTATTGTTACGATAAACACATTCGGCTTCTAACATCCTCATACAAAAACATTATGTTTTAAATGCACTTGCAAACAATTTTAATCTGTATAAAAAAAACGAGCATATGTCAAAATCTTCGATTACAACAGACAACTAGTATGTTATGATCCTGTTATGATTCTTGTATGTTTTCTTGATTTTGTTTTACTTTAAAAGGCATTAAATATAAATGTGAATTCGGTGTGCATATACTGTAACGTTAATGAAATGATGACTGTCATGACAATTATGAACGTTTATGGTTCCGATTTAGAATTATTGGAATAGTGGATGTCTATTGTTAAGACGACAAGTCCAAAATTGTTAAGGTACTGATCTTGTATTCATCATGCGTGTAATTGCTAATAAATTGGGCGAAAATGGTAGGCATAAATTTCACAACGATCTTTGTAGAAATACGACACTGGCTAATATTTCTTTCATCTTGCAAAACTTGTTTCAACACAGGCGCCTGTTTTTATGCATTTTTTGTGATCTAGACAAGCAATCTAATGAATGATAATGATCCCGAAATTTACTATAAAGTATTAATTGTCAATGTGTAAGCAAGCAAGTTTTTTTCTTTCAAATATATGATAAATTGAACATCATATTTACTACACTGGGTGTTGCCTTTGTTACGCTATTAAACTGTCTTGTACCTATTACTACATCTGTCTCATGCATAATCCATAATTGCTTTTATTAGATTTAAGCTTGTAGTTTCGATATCTAGTATTGCAGTGTAGTTGTTCTCCTCAAATGAAGTGTGTCAAATTACAATTACACTTGAAGCACAAGGACATTCGACTTAGTCCTTAACTTTTTTTTTTTTTGAAACTGTGAACTATATATAATTTACAAAAGCTATAAACATTGAACTAAGTCAATTCACAACCTACAAGAGAAATTTGCTACTGCGATGTCAATAGATGAAGATCAAACCACAGAGCTAAACACAAAGCTTGATGAGTACAAGTGTGATATGACACAAATGGCAGTCATGAATAGGTTGAAAGACGATGTATGGAATATCGATGTTGGGAAGCTAAAACTGCATCTTATAACAAAAGAAAAGTCATTTAATGATTTGATCAAACGCTTAAACGTTTAGAAGTCAGAGAAAGAAACTATTAGTGAACAGCTCAACACACTTCAACAAGAAAAGTACTCTAAAGACAATTTAATCCAAGAACTGGAGACCCGCTTGGATTCACTACAAATTGTGCATGCTGGGGTATGTTTGGTTATTGAAGATGTAGAAAAAGTAAACAATGAACTAATGTTGAAAATGTCGGAAATGAAAGGGAAGGTGGTACGCAGTGACAAGTTTTTTCAGAAAGAACACAAATGAAAATCACAGGATTTGTTGCCAGCAGAATATGCAGTTTGACTTTTTGAGTTGACCGAATCCGCAATGTGTCATTGATATTACTAGCCTTTCATTTTTTTTTTTTTTTTTCTATACAAAGATACCCTTGTTTCATATCCATCACATCATACTCATTGGCTAGACTATGCTATTTTAGAATTTTCTTTACTTGTTCATATATTTGGAACCAATATGTCGTTTGTTAAAAGATAAGCTTGCCTGTGATTCACCTGTTTGCTAGTAATACATGTTTTACAGCATAAGATCATGAAACAAACAGTCTTTATCATTTCGTTATGAGGCCTTGATTCTCGTATATTGATTATATGTCTTAAAACGCAAGTTTGACTTTTCTCTGGTCTTACATGTTAAGTCAAACACGATATAAAATATGTAGAGAACAGTTATATTGACCATATGGTTTAGCCAAGATTTGTTTCTTCACAATATGCTACCGTATATTAAGATTTAACAATGCCACATTGAACAAAGATACAAACGATTGCAAATATATAAGCTTTTTTTTTTTTTTTTTTTTTTCCTGAAATGGTGAATTTTATTAACTTTAGAATCAGTAGATTACATGGATATTCAAAGCAGCCTTCTATGAACAAGCTCATATGGCTGATACAACATGAAAGCAACATACATTTCACACATTCAGGACTTAAACTGATTCTAAAACTCACCATTCTTCTAGACATAGTAACTGCATACTATCATCTAGGCAAATATATAAGCTTATGGTTTGCCCAAAGGCAAAAACATGGTGGTGATGATAGAGGAAAGCTTTAGTAGCTATGTTTGTGCTACAATGCTTTCATCACCAAATACTTGTTAAATAACACGTTTTTTGGCGTAAGTTTTCAAAAACTCTTAGAAACTTTAGATTAAAAAGATCAATTTCACTTCCCATATTTAGCAAATATATAATGAAAAAGATGCTGTTTTTGTAATTCAAATTTGGAATCTTGCATATACCATCGATATTTAGATTTTTTTTTTGTTGAAATGACATGTTTCGAGATGTGAAAATGGCAAGGTTGTAAGCTAGTTTGAGCAGATCCTGAGGCTGTTATGTGGTTTGGGTCGTGTGACAGTGAAGTTGTGAGTTGGTTCGGGTTGTGAGATGGTGCAGTCGTGGAGATAGGTAATGAGTTGTTATCATGCCTGGCCGTGGAGATAGTCCACTCAAGAGATGGCGTGGTCGTGGTTGAGGTTGTAAGCCAAGTTTCATGAAAGGGATCGAGCATCCAACATGGACTCTTCAACAGGTGATGTTTATACATTCTTGGATATTTTCTCCAATCAACCGTCTTTACTTTACGCGATGTCACAAACTTGGTTAGGTTATGTGTCCAAAATTGTTTGCTTTAGGGTTCTGAAGGGTGATGTTTCGTGTGTGAGGATCGTTTTCATGTTCGATTTTGAACTCTTGTCATGTTCGATTGAAGTAGTATCTTAGTATGTCATATCTTCACTTTATGATATCCATGTATCGTCATACTCTTATAAATCTTAATAGTAAGTCATATTATCAGTTCATAGGTGTAGTATCTTAGAGAGTTTGTTTGGTTTGTCATGGTCGTGTCTAGGGGTGTTAAGTAGGTTGACCCGACCCGGACTCATCCCAAACCCGAACCCGACTAAGACTATTTGGGTCAAGTTACTCAGGTAAAAAATCTTGTAAAGATTTTGAATATTCCGAGCAAAAAGATTTTGAAGTTATAATACGTCAAAAGTTAAGTAGGCAAAGGTTAAAACTAAAAATGAGGTATATGTAAATATTCTAACCCGGCCCATGATGTCTGAAATAGCCCAAACAGAGGTCTAACAAAGTAGTTTAGTTTTCATTTCAACAATTGCTGATTAACATAAACCCTAGAAAGAAAGAAAGAAAAAAATGTCAGATTACTGCATTCCTTTGGACATCCAAAAGGAAATCATAAAAAAGGTTTCTGATGTCAAGTCATTGATTCGATTCAGGTCAGTCTCTAAACCATGGAAGTCTTTTATCGACGGCTCTAAGTTTATCCAAGGTTATGGCGCCCGCGACACGCAGCCGCATAGTTGTAGTATTCTAAGCTACAAAGAAAATACTTCTGATGATGAGGCAAAGTACATTTGTTTTGTAGATGATGATGATGTTGATAACAATGAAACTCTTTTTAAGGTTGTTCAGTCTGTTGTTGTTTCTCCGCAGATGGAACAATATTCTGTTAAAAACGTTGTTGGTGCGTGTCATGGGTTACTGTGTTTGTTTGGTTTCCATAAAGGTTATGAAAAAGGGATGTTGTATGTTATTTGGAACCCTTCGATTCGAAAATCATTTGGTATTGTTGACATTAATGATTGTTTCCTTCCTACTATTGGTTTTGGGGTTTGTCCGGTTACTAGAGATCCTACCGTTGTGAAACTAAACTTTTCATATGAAAGTTTTGAAGTTTTTACATTGAGTTCGGGGGTTTGGAATGTGATTCCAAGTAGTACTTCGCTTCGTAACTCAATACAATTTAACGAGTCAACTCATGTTGTTATATATAGGTTTATTTATTGGGGTGCTGATGATGGTGAATATACCCCAAATCATATGCTTGTGTCATTTGATTTGATTACCAAGGAATTTAGAGTGCTAGACCTACCGGATAGCTTAACAAACGAGCTATATGGAGATTTCAAAGTGTCCGTATGTAAGCTAAGGGAGTCTCTTGTTGTGTGTGGGCGCATTTTGATCGAGGAAGCACTTTGTTGTGGTGTATGGGTAATGGAGCATGATTCATCATTCAGAAAGGTATTCACAATTGGCGCAGATACGGTAGGTAAGATATTGGGGTTTAAGAAGAGTGGTGAACCGATATTTGAAGCTCGGAAGGACTATAGAGAGCTTACTACCACACTTGATGTTTACGATCCCTCTTCACAACAGATCAAGAATCTTGGAATCGTTGGAGCAAAGGGCTCATTCTTTATGGGCTCTTACAAGGAATCACTACTGCTTCTTGATCACTCGGATTCACAAATATATCCTCTGCCAATAATTGATGATAAAGATGACGGCCACATTTCAAGGTGTTGATTAACTAGTGCTTACCTATGGAAGTAGTGACCTAGTTTGTAGTTTATGTATGAAAAAATCACTTTTATCTGTTTTTGACTTTTTGTTGTTGTTTATCACTCCTTTAAATTAAGTAATGTCAATTATGTAATCATATGAGATTGTGGGTGCGTTTAAACCATCGTGTTGATTTATTTTACATGTTTTTTAGTTTGTGGTTAATTGATCCTTGTATCGTTTAAGTTATGATAAACCATAATTTTAAGTTATTGATAAATACCTTCTGCTTCTAACATCTTCATACAAACAAATCATGTTTACGTTTTACCGATCTTTGGGGATTTTGTTCATGGTTTTTGCTTTAAATGTTGCATATTCGTTCAAGAAATGTAAAGAATATGATATTGAGTTAGTCATGTGTTAATTGCGAATTAATTGGGGGAGTATGTAACTATAAGGTCTGAATGTGTTTCACATGCTAATTTCTGTTGGTTCTTGTATTCTTGGTGATATATTGCACCTTTATTACACTCAATCGTATATATGATGATGATTTAGCGGTAATATGTCTTTAATTTGATTAATATGATATTAGGGTTGAATAATCTGATGATTATGGGTTCAGGAAATGTAAAAGAAATGATAACGAATTAGTTATGTGTGTATCTGCTGACAAATTGGGGGTAAATGATAGGCGTTAGTTCCTATATGTGTTTTACAAACGAATATTTGCTAAAACTTGTAAAACTAGTTGTATGGCATGCTGTTGGTTCTCGTTTTTTATGACACAGTCACATAAATGACGCTAGTTTACCGGAAGTGTGTCACTGTGTGTAGGTAAGCAAGTTTCTTGTGAATATTTTGGCAAGAAAACATCTTAACGTTGTATGGTTGTTGCCTTGTGGCTATTTATCTAATTTGTAGCTAGTAATGTTGGAATTTAATATTAATGTTATGTTACAATATTCAAGTATTGCAGAACATTTGTTCTTTCAAATGAAGGGTGACATATCACAATCACAGTCGAAACAGATTAGTCCTGAAAGTGTTGCAGAAAATGCTAAAGGTGAGATCCTTAGTTTGATGAACTTGTAGTATATAGTACTTTTAAAGAAATCATTTCAGAATGATTCAATCAGCTAACAAAATAGTTAATACTTGAAAGCTAGGGTTCGAGCAGTTTGTCAATGAAGTCATAAAAACGAAAACAGAAGATTGTGATAGAAAGAAGTCTTACTTGACAACAAAATTGACTCTGCTGGAAGATGAACATCGTTTATTGAATGAAAAAGTCATCACTGATGAGCTGAATGTAAAAGAAACCATTTAGCTTTTACTTAAACAGATTTCCGAGTTGGAAAAGAATGTTGTTAGTAAGAACGAGAAGATTACAAGATTAGAAGACGAAAATACGTTGAAGGTAGAGATTCAAGAGAGTGAATCAGATGTGCAGGAGGCTGAGTCAGAGTCTTTACAAGAGAATGTTGGATCAGATGTGCAGTCTCGGCTGGATTGGGCCAAGGATTATATCTAGTTACTGAATTTTAATGTTGAACTCGAGAGATCAAAGGTGGTTATGCTAGAAAAGCAACAGAATGAACTTCAACTCTTGGTTACCGATGCTGGTTGTAGAGCTAAATCAATGGAAGAGGAGTTAGAAGCAGCCGAGAAGAAACTTTTAATGTCAAAAAGTACAATTTCACAACTGAAGTAAGATCAGAGTCAAGTAGATCAGCAGTTACTGAACGCTTTACTCAAGCAAATTGATTCTCATTCAAAAACAATTCACGACTTACAAGAGAGAATTGCTACTGCGATGTCAATACACGAAGATCAAACCACAGAGTCAAACACAAAGCTTGATGAGTACAGGTGTGAAATGACACAAATGGCAGTCATGAATAGGTTGAAAGAGGATGTATGAAGTATCGATGTTGATTACAAAAGCACAAAGTGCAGCTTATTACTAAAGAGAAGTCATTTAATGATTTGATCAAACGCTTAAACGTTTAGACGTCAGAGAAAGAAAGTATTAGTAAACAGGTCAACACACTTTAACAAAAAAAGTACTCTAAAGACGATTTAATTCAAGAACTGAAGACCCGTTTGGATTCACTACAAGTAGTGCATGCTGAAGTATGTTCGGTTATTGAAGATGTAGAAAATGGCCGACATAAAAGGGAAGGTAAGTTATTTCAGAAAGAACACAAGTGAAATTCCCTGCATTTGTTGCCAACAGAACACACAATGTGACAATCAGACAACGAGACTACTGGTTCTTAAGTATTTTGTCTATATAAAGCTACGGTTTTTTCATATCTTAACCATCATACACATTGGTTAGACTATGCTGTTTTAGATTTTTCCTTTACTTTGATGAATTTCGAAACACTAGTCAAAACGTAACCATGTCTTTGATTCTTTCATTGGCTAGTCTATATAAGTTTGTTATGTGGCCTTAGTTCTTCTATATGTATTTGATTATATGTGTCTTTGTATAGGAGTTTGACTTTTTCCTGGTCTTACATTTTGAGTCAAACATTATTTCATTATTTGATATATTCATGGTTGACCAAGTCCTGGTCTTTCATCCTTACAGTCTTGTTTGTTTAATATGTAGTACAGAACAATTTAATTCACCATCTGAAATACAGACCTCATATATTATTTCTGTCACATTTCTTCTTTCCTAGCAAGTGGGCTAAAAAAATCAATTTCTGTGTGGAATTTAGGAACCCTTTGCTATTGACATTTTAGTGAATTCCAGTTGCCTGTCTAGAAGAGGTGCAATGTTTTTTCTATGTCACTTGTTCAACTTTTATTTCTTAATAATATCGAGAAAGTCGTATCCAATGCGTAGTTTAATTTTTATTACCTCCGTCTAAAAATTATTGTTCCCGTTTGACCTTTTCGGTCTTTTTTTTCAACTTTCTTGCTTAAATATTTTTGTTTGTGTTATATAATAGTTGATGAAAATTATATCAATAAAAATACATTTAAAACAAATTCATTCATATATTTTCAATCAAATATTATATAATACAGACAAAAATACTTAATGTCAAAGTTGTACGAGAAAGACCGAAAAAGTCAAATGAGACAATAATTTTGGGACGGAAAGTACGTGCTTTACAGATGATATTTAAAGGAAAACAAACTTCCTATGATGTGTTTCAACTACCCATATATTAGCATTTAGCTAATTAAGATAGCATCTCATTCTAAACCCATATAAGACCATAGATTTCATGAGAAATTTTGTGGTATGCCAAATGTGCTTATAAGTTATAAACCAACAAGTTTTTGCATTAACCAAACTTTGTTAAATTATTCAAATAGGTTGCCGAATGTTTTTCTAGAAGCACTCTACTTGCCCGCATAGTATAATTGGCTACATCATATCATACCTCTCATATAGCTGGCAGCTTGGGCGAAGCCAGGATTTTAAGTTAAGGGAAGCCGAGCTTAACGTAAAATAGTGAAAAATGCTCAATGATGTCTCGATATTTTTTTCAAACCATGATTTAACGAGCATAGTTTGACAAGTAAATTCGGCGTTTTTGTGTTGTATTTGATTGTTTAAGTCGCTAGTTTTTAACTTTAATCAAGATAACTATATGAATAAGGAGGTCTGATTGCAAAAGTTATTATTAAGAAACTAGCTATTAGACCGAATAACCAATGTACAAAGTAGGCTAATTAGGGGTGGCTCAACACCTACTAGTCACCCTACTAGCTCTGCCCTTGACCGGCATGATTGAGTATTGTTCTTGTTGCGGTTGTCTAGTGACTAGTAAGTACTACATACAGATACCAAGCATCTTAGAAACATATATGTTATAGCACAAAAATTGTTGGTGTGGGGTTTAGGTGATTTACTAATGTGGGTTCCTATGTCATGCATGATTCCATGATTGAAATGTTGGGAGCATCACAGTTTTGCTTCGAGTCGAAACTGTGTTCACATGCAAGTGTTTCATATTGTGGGTTCAAATCATTTGGTTGATTCTTAAAAGCAAGCTAAAGCTTATTGCTTTATACCTAAACCACCTTAGTTGAAAGAACACACCATTTATACTCGTATATATTCAGCACACTCGAACAAATATAAAAATGCGAAAGACTACAAAAATAAGAAAAAAGTTAAGTAACATTGAATTTTTAAGTTAATAACTTATCTATATGTATAGAGTTCCCACATGTTTGATATTTGTTCAATCAAAATCTCTTGTGCCCTCATTATAAAAAAGATGAACAAATAGTATAAAAAGGATAGTGAAACCTTATCACAATTGCCACAAATACATATGTGTATTATTTTAAGCCTATATCTTTAATGTAGTGGATTGGTTGTGAATACATGTGCATGTCCAATGAATAACGTCTGACTAATGCTTGACTTATCCAACACTAGCATGTATATAGCTAATTGTGCAAGTGTTGTATATAAAGTTGATGTTGTATGTAATTTAATCTTAGTTTTTTTAGAGTATAATTAGCGAAACGAGGTGGAGTTGAAACTTATATTATAAATTGAATGCTTGATTTAATTTTTTCATAAATTTGTTTGATGAATTAGTTACAATTGAGACTTATTATTGTAAATCACTTTTTTTCGCACAACGTTATTGTAAATTACTTAAAAATAGATCAAATTTCATCTATATTTTAAATTTTTATGTATTTATTAATTATATTTTTTTGAAGTATTTAAATAACTTGACTACCTATAAGGTTATAAGTTTCCATAGTCCATATAAACCCGTTTTAATTGGCTTGATTTATTTCTATCGAGTCTTATAGCTTATAAAAACTTCAACAAATCGGAATACTTGTTTTTACTTTTTAGTTGTGTATAAATATGTTATGAATTTAAAACTAAACAGAGAGGCTTGGGCTGGCAGTTGTTGCAACCGAACAAAGGTGCACGTTTACCCGCCTTAATTCTTTTATAATTTCATAAATATTGTAATATAGCCCTTCATAATAAATCGCTCCATTTGTTGACTATTGGACTTGAAATAACTCTACTTTTTCTAAATAATAAATAACTACTTCATGCGATCTACATTTTAAAAAGAGAAATGATACATGTACTTAAACTTAGGCCTAAAAACTTAGACTTAAAATCTAGACAGATACTCACTTATTTTACAACTCATAAGAATAATACCAAATGATTTTAGGTCTAAGTTTTGACCTAAGTTTATATCCATATATTAGTTCTCTTTTAAAAAAATAAAGCTTCATTCTCTTCATAATTAATAATGATATAGTTACTTATGTATAATTATATATACAGTTTTTATTAACGACAACTTTATGACTATCGTTAGTATGATCATTTTTATTACAATTAGTTTTAAAAAAACTAATTCATTTAATGAGAATGAAGTGTAAAAACTCAAACTCTTAATAAGTTTAATAATTCATCTTACATTTTAAAAATAAAATAAAAATATTGTGTAAATAAAGAAAGAGTTATGCTATTTAGACCTACAACACAAGCTTAAATATATATCTAATGCATAAATTACTTGTACAACTGGATTAAATACTTTTTTTTTTTAATTCTCACAAATCAATTTTTAAATCAACCAATTAAATTATTACGCTCATTTGTAGGCATAATTGGTAGATCCAACAATCATTTATGTGAAATAAATTCAATATGTGAAAAAGGAAAAAGAAGGTTACATATGAAAGGAAAGCAACAGAAACAGAAGCTTTTGACTTTTGGTCTCGGGTATCACGTGTTCTAGAAGCCTTTGCTGACGTCATCATATCCAAAGCAAGTTGTCATGCATTCTGCAACGTGGCATTACGTCAGTGGCTGAGTTGTGTTATCCGCCACGTCACCATGTTGCTGACGTGTCATCCACGTGGGCTGTGACCAATGTTGCAAAAATCGGTCAACTCGGCCGAGTACCTTGTCGATTTTCGAAAATCGGTCTAAAAATCGGCCCAGAAAAAAATCGACACTAAGCAGTCAAAAAATCGGCCGAATCGACAAATCGGTCATTTTAAAAATAATACTCCCGCCGTCCCTAAATAAATGTCCAGTTTGACTTTTCAGAGTTAAACTGGTTCAACTTTGACCGTAAATATTTTGTGTGTGTTATATAATACATAATGAAAAACTATACCAATGAAAAATACACTTAAAACCCAATTCATTCATATATTTTTCATCAAGTATTATATAATACAAGAAAAAATAGATAAGGTCAAAGTTGATCAAGTTTGACTCTGAAAAGTCAAACTGGACACTTATTTAGGGACAGAGGTAGTAATAATTTAGGCATTCTATTTAATTTGGAGATCGTATATTTCATTTATAACGCACAATGAGCATCATATTCAGAATTTGAGCCTTTTATTGAGGTTTGGAAACATAGCAGGCTTGAAATCGGTTAAGATTTTTAGTTTGGTCTCCAGAAATACCAAAAAATTACAGGAAATGCCAATCCGATTAATCACCGATTAATCCCGACTTGACCGATTACTCGCTGCAGGATGGTCGACCGCCCGACTACCGATTCACGATTTTTGCAACTTTGGTTGTGACAGATATGAAGGTGCATTTAATCCGGTTGGCAATTTGATGAACCGGACCCTCCGTAGTGGTTGGGCGGCTTGGACCACCGGTTACAATTTTCCATTCATAATTCAAGAGAGTTATGTTTCAACAATTAATGAGATGTTTGTGAAAAAGTTGTCCTTGGTTCCATGGTTTTTAAAATCAGGATTTTACTTAGGATCGATTTTGTCTTTGTAAGATCGTGATCATAAAAATAGATTAGGATTTTAAGATCCTACTATAATGTTATTGCTTAATAGTTTTTTGTAATATTATAAAAATCGACAAATTATTATACATTATAAACAGAAAATACTATAAATGTTTTATAGAAATGTTGTCTTAAATTATGATTATGAAATATTTAGAAAGATAAACATGTTATTTTTTAAATTCTACAAAAAACAACTCCAAATATTGTAGTTTTTTAATTTGTAATCCGAGAAAAGTAAGATCGGATCGGATTAGATCTTAAGATCGCATGGTCAAGATCGGGATCTTATAAGATCTTAAGCTTGAAAAGATCCTATGTAGAATCCGGATCGTCTTTGCTTTGCGGTATTGTAAAATCGTAAAATCTTAAGATCAGGATCGTGATCTTGACAACTTTGCTTGGTTCATTTCAAGATGGATGTTTACATTATTTATGGATAAAATGTTTACATTAGTGTTTTGCCCATTTGTCATCCACCTCTATATAAATTCAAATATTTATTAATAAAATGTTTACATTAGTGTTTTGTGATATTCGAAAGTATCGGTTGTTTATTTGTAATGAAACAAATGAAGGAATGGAATGATGGATGTAATCAAACAAAAATAGTAATTGAATGAGTCATTACTATTTAGTTATCTTGTTTGGTTATGTCTTAATGGAATGAATCACTTTCATATGTTGTTTAGTACGATGTAATCGACAATAAAATAATGAAATAAATGAAATCTTACGGAATGTCATTCCATGTTAGAATGTAAACAAATAAAACTAGAGGTAGCCACGAAATGAAAATGACGATTACAGGCCTAATGAAATGAATCAAGTAATAAGTGATTATATTCCAAAAATTAAAACAAATAACAAATTTTCATTCCATTGTAATAAGTATAACTTACTCCCTTAGGACTTTGATTTCTAGGTACCAAACAATACATCCACTTTGAATTGCAACTAATCAAATTATCATTAATTGGATAGATATGAAACTTTTATTGATAGGGACAATATAACTTTCTAACTGTAGACATTTAATTGAGATGTGAGAGATAGTATGCTTCAATCTTCATAAGATTGAAATATTACACTTAAAAGGATATTATGGTGAGAATATGACAATGTGATATTTGTAAGACAAAATTACACGGTTGGTCCCTGTGGTTTGCCCATATTGCAAGTTTAGTCCCTAAGTCGTTTTAATTACACCAGAGATACCTATTTTGAAACCTTGCACTCATTTAGTCCCTATTTTGGATGGCCGTTAGTGCAGTCCGTTAAGTTATTTGCGCTGTTAGTCATTTGTTAATAAATTTTGCAACCGTAGTCCTTATTTTCTAAAATATAGTTTTCACAGCTTAGTCCCTCCGTTAATAATAGATATCGCCATTTTTACGCTTTTTGTCCGTTTTTCGCTTTTTATCCGCTTCCCCATTTTTTTACGCTTTTTCGTCCGCTTTTTTCGTTTTTTATAGTTTTTGTCCGCTTTTCTTACGTTTTATCCGTTTTTCTTACGTTTTTATCGGTTTTCATCCGCTTTTTGTCCGCTTTTCTTGCATTTTTATCCGTTTTTCTTACGTTTTGTTTTCTGCTTTTTTTTGCCCGTTTTCATCCGTTTTTGTCCGTTGTTCTTACGTTTTGTCCGTTTTTCGTACGTTTTCATTAGTTTTCATCTGTTTTTGTCCGTTTTTCTTTCGTTTTTGTACTATTTCAACATATTGAAAATTTTTCCAAAAGAAAAAATTTGGAAAAAAAATTTCCAAAAAAAAAATTGGAAAAAAAATATTTCCGAAAAAAAATTGAAAAAAAATAAAAAAAATTCAAATTTCAAAAAAAAATTGAATAAAAAATTAAAAAAAATATTTTTCAAATATATATATTTTTTTAAATCTTAAAAAATTTTTTTCATTTTTTAAGATTTTTTGAAAAATTTGAAAATTTTAAAAAATCTTGAACAATTTAAAAAAATAAAAAATTTCATATTTCAAAAAAAATTGAATTTCAAAAATATCAAAAATAAAAAAATTCGAAAAATAAAAAATAAAAAAATTTCCAAAAATAAAAAAAAAATTCAAAAATTATAAAAACGGATGAAAACCGATAAAAACGTAAGAAAAACGGATAAAACGTAAGAAAAACGGACAAAAACTATAAAAAACGAAAAAAAAAACGGACGAAAACGTAAAAAAGGGAAACGGATAAAAGACGAACGAAAACGGACAAAAACGTAAAAAATCGGGCGATATCTATTATTAACGGAGGGACTAACTGTGAAAAACTATATTTTAGAAAATAAGGACTAACGGTGCAAAATTTATTAACAAAGGACTAACAGCGCAAATAACTTAACGGACTGCACTAACGGCCATCCAAAATAGGGACTAAATGAGTGCAAGGTTTCAAAAATGGGTATCTCTGGTGTAATTAAAACGACTTAGGGACTAAACTTGCAATATGGGCAAACCACAGGGACCAACCGTGTAATTTTGTCTATTTGAAATTATGTTCTCACTAAGATATATTTACTTGAAAGCAAAGTTGAATAAAACAATAGAATGTAAAACGATTGGCTTGCAAATCTAAACACGAAGTCACAAATATTTGTAAACAATTGAAACATTAAACTTGTAAAAGGACGTTGGATAAACAGTAGTAAATTGGTTCCTTTCAAAAAAGTTTAAAAATTCACAGGGTGTTGACATGTATCATTTTTTGTTTATTTTAGATGGAATATTGATAAACAACCGGAGTATGAATAAACATTTGAATATTGATAAACATTTTCTACTAATGAACAATTTGTATTAATGAACATCCTGATGGTATATTGATGAAAATTTTGTATTGATAAACATAAAAGAAAATCTGATAAACATTTTGTATAAATTTTTGTATTGATAAACCATTCCAAAAAGTTAGTTAAATTGTCAGCATTTTTAAGGCCAAATGTCCATGGTTAAAAATTTGAAAAATTATAGAGTTCACACTTGCTCATGTGTGGTAATAATGGATGTAACAAATTTTCCTACACATATAAATGTGTCGATATTATCCAAATGTGTGCTTTTAAAGGGAGAATTTCATATATATCCCTCTTTTGATTCAAAATTTCATATATATCCTACCTAACTTAAAAATTACATATATATCAAATTTAAAACTTAAAATTTCATATATATCCAATTTAACTTAAAAATTACATATATATCCAATCTAAAATTTAAAATTACATATATGTCCAAATATCCCATTTATATATAATTAAAACCTTAAAATACATATTAAATATCATTTGATTTTTAAATGACCATTATATCATTGTTTCTCTTTTCATTATAATCACACATAAGGGTGTTAATGGGGTCGGGTTGGTCGGGTTCGGGTCAATTCGAGACGGGTCAAATTTGGCTTCGGGCTAAAAAAAATACTTGGATCCGACTCCATTTAAAACTGGTTAGGGTCAAGTTTGGGTATGTTTTTTTAGCCTCGACCCGAATTGATCCGAACCCGACCCAACTAACAACCCTATGTGTGATTATAATGAAAAAAGAAACAATGGTATAATAATCATTTAAACATCAAATGATACTCCCTCCGTCCCAAAATAAGTGTCCACTATTGACTTTTAAAGTCTTCACTTTTTAACTTTGACCTTAAATTATTTTATTTGTGTTATGTAATACTTAATGCAAAATATATGAATGGATTGGGTTTTAAATGTATTTTCGTTGATATAACTTCCATTAAGTATTACTTAATACAAATGAAATAATTTTAGGTCAAAGTTAAAAAGAAAAGACTCAAAAAGTCAATACTAGACATTTATTTAGGGACGGAGGGAGTATTTAATATGTAATTTAAGGTTTTAATTATATATAAGTTAGGTAATTGGACATATATGATAATTTTTAGTTTTAAATTGGATATATATGTAATTTTTATTTTTGGTTGGATTTATATGAAATTTTAAGTTTTAAATTGGATATATATGTAATTTTTAAGTTAGATTGGGTATATATGAAATTTTGAAGCAAAAGAGGGATATATATGAAATTCTCCCGCTTTTAAAAGTGTGGAAACATTTTTTAAATATCCACAACAATAAGTGTGTCAAAATTGCAAAAAATGTCTACAATTAATGTGGCTTTCTTATAATCTATAAGTGTGGCAAAACATAAATATAAAAAAAAAAAAAAAATAAAAATAAAAAATCATGGTTGACTATACCGTGAAAGAATAACCATGAAGAATTTAACTACTTTTTGTAGTGAACATAAAATGCACTTTTGTATTTTTTTTATGAACATACAAAACATTTTTGTTTTTTTTATGAACAATTACTTGATGAACAATTTTGTTTTCTTAATATTATTCGATAAAGAACTTCCTTATTGAATATTATTTGATGAAAATTTTTGTTTCATTTACATTTTTTGATAAACAACTTCTTTGCTTAATTTTCTTTAATGGACATACACTACTTTGATGAAAAATTGTAGATTCAAAGTATTGTCAATCACAATTTTGAATATTTTTAATCAAATATTGAAGCTTTTATAAAATACTAAAACATTTATATTATAATAAAGATCTTCAAACTTCAAAATCACAAAATTGCTTCATTGAGACATTTCATTGAACATCTTACGGGTGTTTTTATGAACATATGATTTCTTTAAAAAGATTATGAGAAAAATTTATAAAAAATAAAAATTAAAAATGATGTTAATTTAGGGTTTGTTGATCATGAGTTCCTATAATAATTTTTTTTACATCGAAATGAATGAAACCTTAATTTTAATGAAATTCGAATTCTTGAAAATAGTTGTAATTTGTCACGATTGAAAGAATATATGAATATGATGAAACTTAATAAACAACGAAACATAGTTTTGTTATTTAAATGATTTTTAAACTAAAATTGGTGTAAAGATTTGAGTAAGTTGTGAGAGTAAAGAAGAAGAAAAGAGATGAGGTATTGTGAGACCGAAAGAGGGAAAAGGAAAGACCGTGTTGGGCTAGTAATGCTTTTTAGAGTTTTAAAAAGTAGGTTTTCTTCCACTTTGTACACGATGATGATTCATAACCATAAAAACGAATGATAGAGACTTAACATATATGTTTAAACTTATGTTTAAACCATTGATAATTTGACAAGTACTTCGAATAGTCACTTTTGATAAATTCACTTGTTATCATCATCCTATTCTTAAGCATCTTAAGCATGTTTTCACTTATGCATTTTAAGCATGGCAATAAAAACATGCGAGAATGAAAATTTTGCTTGATGGCAAGAATAGATGCCCAAAAGTCTACATGTCAGATTAACAAAAAGGATTAGCTAGGTGAATAATTTTTTTTATTCCTTTTTATAAATGGGAATATGGGATTATGAACTTGGATAAGGCGCACTTGGATCATGCATGTTGCGGTAAAAACAGTTTGTGTATGTTTTACACGTAAAAATATTGCAGACTTGTGGTCATCTTGGGTGACGATGCATGGTAATAACCCAAAACAACAAAGGTTGGATGTTGAAAAAAATGGACACATATATCCCATCGTGTACTTCTTGCACCACATAATATTCGGCCCACCATGCGGGTCGACTAATGCACCCTAGAGGCCAAAAACAGATGTATCACACCGATGGGGTCGTTTTGAATGTACATCACGGTCAATTATGATGCTTGCGTACCATAACGAAACTTCCCCTTTAGAAGTTAGAACAAGTTATGCTTTGTCATAATAGACAAGTTGAACTACAATTTTACACAATTCAAATGATTGTTAAACCTACATCTTTGTCAATCTTGTATCTAAACCTGCATGCCATTCTTCCGTTGAACGCAACTTAGTGATTACTTCTTCACAGTCCTATCAAATAAAGCTATAAAAGTTTAGGCACAACGCTGTAGATAAATCTACTCTCAATCACTTCTCATAAGTTGAGAAAACATCTAATACCATATTAAATAACACGAAAAACCTAATGTTATTTCTAATCGGGAAAATGTTAAGTGTTTTTACATTTTGTTATTACAAAATGTCATACTCACTAGATGCTGATAAATGTCAGAATAAACGGTTTGAAAATTGAGAAAGAATGAGTAAAAAAACTATATAATAATATTATGTGTGTAAAAAAATTTATAGGAAGAAAAAATAAAAGTTCGTAGTTAAAGTTCTTGTGATACTTTTTGACCCTTTCTATAACGTTACGGTCGACATTCATTCTACAAAACGAAAATGAACCCACAATTTCTGTGTTTCTACGCTGTTGTGAGGTCCACCATAAGGTTTGTGGATACTAGCATGCAACGTGTCAGGTGGTTATTGGCTAAAGCTTTGCCGTGGTCATTAGGACTTTACCCACACATTTAACGTCAACGCCGTTGACTTTGAATTTTGATTTCCACAATCAATTAACGTATATTTTTAAGGGCCAATTGCATATATACCTACTAAAACTTGCATATTTGCATATATATCCAAAACATGCTTAAAATGCATTGTACATCATGCAATAAAACTTGTAATATAGGAAAATATGAAAGTTTTTAAGTTTTGTAGATATATGCAATTTCCCCTACTTTTAAAATTGTTTTTTTAAGACCAAGCGTAATGGACGGTCGAGCACGTAGAACGCGTCCTCTCATTACATGGGGTTGATCGAACGTCGGTCGACATGCATGATTTGCATAATTCGATCGGTTGGTCGACAAATGGTTTGGATTTGTTTGTGCGTGAGTGTGTATTTTTAAATTGTTTTTGTGAGGTATTTTTGTGCTTAAGTGGTATGTTTTTTGTGGTGGCAACAATCGTTTTATTTCAATAACTTGGTTATGAAGAAGATAATGCTGAACAGAGACGGACCTTGAGCAGCTTTTTAAAAGGCTAGACTATTTTCGAACATATATATCTAAAAACTTATTAGAATCAACTAAAGAAAAATAAAAACAATTGTAGTATACAAAATAGAATATAAGTTAATAATGTATATTGTTTTTTATCTTGAGATTTGATGTTTTATCACAATTTATCTTGTTTTTTAATTTCACTAATACTACTAAAATTACTCACTAGATGACAAAATCTTGGGAGGGCTGACACCCCTTACTGCCTTAAGGAAGCTCGTCTTTGATGATGTGTTAACGTTGTCAAGTAAAGAATGACCGCAAACTTATGCGGTAACCGTTACTTGTTTTTTATCTTGAGGTGAGAGCCACAATTTATCTTGTTTTTTAATTTCACTAGTACTACTAAAATTACTCACAAGATGACAAAATCTTGGGAGGGCCGAGACTATTTTCGAACATATATATCTAAAAACCTATTAGAATCAACTAAAGAAAAATAAAAACAATTGTAGTATACAAAATAGAATATAAGTTACTAATGTATATTGTTTTTTATCTTGAGACTATTTTCGAACATATATATCTAAAAACCTATTAGAATCAACTAAAGAAAAATAAAAACAATTGTAGTATACAAAATAGAATATAAGTTAATAATGTATATTGTTTTTTATCTTGAGATTTGATGTTTGTTCACAATTTATCTTGTTTTTTAATTTCACTAGTACTACTAAAATTACTCACTAGATGACAAAATCTTGGGAGGGCTGACATCCCTTACTGCCTTAAGGAAGCTCGTCTTTGATCTTTGTCAGTTAACGCTGTCGCGCTAGTGAAAGAATGACCGCAAACCTATGCGTAACAAGTACTTGTTTTTATCTTGAGGTGAGAGCCACAATTTATCTTGTTTTTTAATTTCACTAGTACTACTAAAATTACTCACCAGATGACAAAATCTTGGGAGGGCCGACACCCCTTACTGCCTTAAGGAAGCTCGTCTTTGATGCTGTGTTAACGTTGTTGCAGCAGTAATGACCGCAAATCTATGCGGTAATCGTTACTTGTTTTTTATCTTGAGGTGAGAGCCACAATTTATCTTGTTTTTTAATTTCACTAGTACTACTAAAATTACTCACTAGATGACAAAATCTTGGGAGGGCCGACACCCCTGCCTTAAGGAAGCTCGTCTTTGATGTTGTGTTAACGTTGCTGCAGCAGTAATGACCGCAAACCTATGCGGTAACCGTTACTTGTTTTTTATCTTGAGGTGAGAGCCACAATTTATCTTGTTTTTTAATTTCACTAGTACTACTAAAATTACTCACTAGATGACAAAATCTTGAGAGGGCCGACACCCCTACCTTAAGGAAGCTCGTCTTTGATGCTGTGTTAACGTTGCTGCAGCAGTAATGACCGCAAACCCATGCGGTAACCGTTACTACCGGCCTAACTTCATAGATATAAATGATAAAGTTTATTTTTAGTATACCAACTTAAAAAAGACTAATTACCATAATACGAAGTAATATTTAGGATTATTCGCGTAATTTAAATATGATCATGCAATCAAAAGAACTATATTTCTATAATATCATAGATAGATAATGCTTATAGTGATTCTTTTATTCAATGTCATTGTTACCCTTATCCAAAGTTTAAAAATCTAGGAGTAACTATGATAAATAAGGACCAAGGACAAAGTAGGTGAAATATGAAATATAAATGTGAATTAATGTGCAATAAATATCTTTTTACTATGTGAAATAAATATTTTTTTAAAGACAATTATATGATACGAATAGGACTAGTAAAAAACTAGATATTACAGCTAGAATCATCGATCCTAAAATTGCAATACTCAAAAAAAATATATATATACAGTAGAAACTCTATAATATACTCCCTCCGTCCCATAATAATCATAAGACTTTGACTTTTTTGGGTCTTTCTTTTTCAACTTTCACCATTAATATTTTTATTTGTGTTATATAATACTTGATGAAAATTATACCAAATAAAAATACATTTAAACCCCAATCTATTCATATATTTTTCATCAAGTATTATATTACACAAATAAAAATATTTATAGTCAAAGTTGAATGAAAAATACTTAAAAAATCAAACCTGACAATTATTATGACGGATGGAGAATACACTTGGGACCACCAAAATTTATTAATTAAAAGAGTTATTAATTAATTGATAAATTAATAATTATTAATTAATAGTAGAATACTTAGTTTACAAACACCTTTTGAGAACTCAGATGAAGGTGGTGAAAGCACTCAAGAACTCCAGAATTTGATCAAAGAGTTGGGTTATCGCAATGCAATGGATGTCGAAGATGTTCGACTCACCCGTGAAGAAAATGTAGTTGCACGATTGTTGACCTGATGAAGAAATTATTGAAAGCGTTATTGGAATTAATAAAGATGATATCGATGAAGAAGATGATGAAAGTTCTACAATGGAGCCCCCTTCACGAAACGAAGCTATTAAAGCGGCAATCACATTGAACAATTTCTTGTTGAGCTATGAGAAAACAACACCAGAAGTTCTTACCATGCTAAGGAAAATTAGACACGAGATTCAAGGGGAAATTGATTTCAACAAAAAACAAAAGACAATTGAGTCATTTTTCAAGAAACCTTCATAAATCATTCATCTAATATGCTATATATAAGGAATTATTAATTTATATTTTATATGGGGTCTAAAGAAATTATCAAAAATGTATTATCTTATAATTTTAGCGAATTATTAATTTAGCACCCTATCCTCGAGTCGGGACCGGCAAAAAATATTATCTTAGAGAGTTTATTAAATAATCGAGTATTAATTTATCGAGTTTCTACTGTATAGTATGTTGTGATCATTGGTGGACGCAAAATTTGATCATTAGGAATGCATTTTCATTTTTTTTTGAAAAGGATATGCATTTAGTGACAAACTATCAAATTTTTTTAAAAAATAACTATAATGCGCTATTTTTCGAAAAATATACGCTGCATTCTCTGCCTTAAGAATGTCCGCCACCGGTGATGATCAAACAATCAAAGGATTATCATGTTATGATAGACAACCACAAGAAAATATGTTCACTTAGTGCTACACATAAAGATCAATCTACAGATAAATTTACATTTTTGTAATCAAGATTTACACTTATTTTCAACTTTACTTAACTTTATCTCATATGGTTGATTTTATGACTAATTTTTTAATAAAAAATAATAAAATAGACATTAAATTAAAAAGGATTTAAAAATACATTTATTGATATAATTTATCTAACAAAAAGCTTTATAGTTTGACATATATTCATGAAATTAAAAACGATAATTGTATAATTTACATTAAAAAGGTGTTTTTTTCACAACAATAAAAATGATAATTCGCATGTAACAGTATCTATATAAATAGCCTCAAACTTTTTTATTTATTAAAGTATGTTAAGCAAATAATATGGTTGGTGAAAGAAATCTGTAAAGAGTTAAGTGGCTTTAATTATCTCACCGCCGACTTAATCTTTTCTCTCACACACACACACATATAAAAAACACACATCATTCTTAAAAGTCTAATAAAAACAAAAAAACATAAAATTCATAAGTCCAGCTAAAGACTTCTCAGAAACTTTCATTACAATCAAACCATTTTTATTTTTCTTTCTCTTATTTATTCATTACACACAAAAAAACCTTCATTATATATTTTCTAGAGAGAGAGAATTCATATTTTCCAACAAAATGATCATAGACTTTATGTAAACAACAACAACAACAACAACATTTCTCATTCAAATTTCAGGTTCTTCATCTTTATATTTCATGTTCTTATTTACGGTATTATTGTTTCTTGATTCTTTAGCTCAAACTTTTATGTTTTTAACTCACCATATATATGTAAAACAATCATAGATATAAATTCTTTTGTGTTGTTTTATACTAAATCTTAAATATCTAAATTTTATTCTGTGTTTTTATAAAAATTTTGGAGACTTGACAAAAAGATTTGTTAGCATGTAAATTCTGCATTAATTTGCTACATGTAGTAATCATAAAGATGTTTTTTTTTTCTCTACACTATATATTTTTTTTGGATCTATTTACAAAAGAGGTAAGTAAGAATATATATGATTGGATTTCCAGAAATGGGTTCATTTTCTTATGACTGAATTCTGAATTTCAAGATTTATACACCTTTTTTGGGCTAATGGAAGTCTTAAATGTCTCAAGTTCTATATATTTTAAGCATATCCAGTTCTTCTGGCTTATATATGGAATAATAATATATTATGTTTTCATAGTTGTGTTATGATGATCAGATTCTATCTAACAAATTGATTTTTTTAGTGGATTAAAAAGAATTTTGAGTTTTTTTGATGTTTGACTTTCTGTACCTCTTTCAATTTTTACACTATAGTTTAGTTGTCTTGTTCTTATTAAACTCTAGTTCATAAATGTCCAACTGGCTGCTACTTTCTACAAATACATTATCAGTGGTTAGCAAGTCTTGATCAAGATCTCAATTAGTCTCATAAGTATCACAGTATAAATTTAACCAATACAAATGTTAAATTTAACCATTTAGACAGTATTTATAATTTTTATAATTTGGTTTTTTTTAATCTAAAAAATGCTTATGTTATAGTCCCATGGCCATTGATGGATTGTTATATATTCAAAGAGGAGACATTATTTGATTAATTCAGCTTAAAACTTAAGGTCAACTTATTTGACTATCAAAGTCAAATAAAAGCTTTTTAGTATTTGTTAATATAATATTGCTCAATTTGATTCATTATTTATAAATTTTGGTCCAAATGTTTCAGGATCTTAGGATTATGACCAGCAAGATGAACACTAAAATCCGGTTAGTTCGATGCCCAAAATGCCGGAATGTTCTGCCAGAGCCGCCAGAAGTTCAGGTGTATCAGTGCGGAGGCTGTGGCGCAAAACTTCAAGGTGTGTAAGATATAAGTAGTTACATGTTTTTGGTTCCAACATATAGTGTGCTTTTGGTTAACTTTTTATGTCATGATGCAGCAAAGAAGAAAAGCACTACAGTTGATACAACAGTACAACGACTCGCGGATGATACTTGTGGAAAACAGAAAATGGAGCAAGTTTCTATTGATCAAGAAGCTGGCAGCAGCTCGAATCAAGCATCACTAGAAAATTCAATTAGTAATCCAGATCTAAAAAGTGATCATAATGATCTTCATAGCTCAACTGAAGATCAAGATGCAGCTGAAAATGTAGAAAATAGTACGATTGGTTCATTATCAGGCGGAGTCAATGAGTATTTATTTGGTAAACAGAAAATGCGTCAAGTTTCTGGTAATCGTAATGATCCTCGTAGCTCGACTGAACTTTCGGGTCATGAGGATCCTGAGTCATCTCCTGAATTCGCAGCTCATAACAGAATAGTTCAAGAACAAAAACAAGAAAACGATCATTATCAAGAGGAAGTTGACAAGGAAGAAAATGTTAAACTCAACACAACATCAGTTGAATTCGAGCATTCATCTAGCAAACAGAAAATGGAAGAACTTTCTGATGATCCTGAAAGCGATAGCAGCTTGAATAAAAAGTCTCTAGCTACTTCAATCAATGAGCAGGATCGGAACCAAGCTTATAATGAGGATCCAGAGTCATCACCAGAATCCACAGTTCATAGCAGACTCGATCATCATGATCAAGAGTTTCTAAGCTGTAGAAACGGGGGCGAATTTGAAGAGAGCAGTGAAGAATTGACTTCTGTCTCTTCTTCAGAGCTTGATGAGATTAAAAGACCATCACGAGAAAGTATTTCTAAAAAGAAAATTCTCAGGGATTCTGAAGGTGGCTCGAAGTCGAGCTTCAAGAGTTTGATTGCAGAAAAATTGCTTGATACAAGACAGAAAAAACCGATGTATATGAATGAAGACGACATTTTATCAGATGATGGAAGTGCAGATTTGAATCATCGTCGCAGATTTGATCGTGTCAGTTCGGTAGAGACTTTGGCAAACACACAATTTGGTGGCACGAGTAATTACTATGGATATGAGGGCAGTACATCTTCTTTTGACGGAAATGAGAGTCAGTTCACGAGAAAGAATAGAATTGGTTTTAAAGGAGATGAACACGTCGATTCAGGAAATGTGAATCGTTTCAAGCGGCGTAACCGACTGGCGGATGCTCGACCAGTTTACGGTTTGAAAGGGTTCCATGGGAATACTAGACATAGTTCACCTATGATACCTGAAAATCCTAAAATGGAGAGATTAGAACTGTTAAAAATGGTTCGAGAACTACAGGATCAGCTTGATCGAACAAATATTTCGAATTCTCAACAACTTCCTCCATACTACAATCATGCTTTGAACAATCCGGCAAGATACGCGCATCGAATGGCATTTTCAGGCGAAACGACAGCTGTCAATAGACAACATGAGGGTAGCTCGAGCTACCAATGTTATCCACAAGGCCGACATTTCTCAGCACAGCTTCCGCGACAGCATGCTTACTCTAACGGGTCTCATTACGGTCCCAACCCTTACTACAGCCCACGTTATTCAGGTCATTCGAGCCCTCAGCACCCTTCAGAGTCTGAGTTCTCTGCACCAGTCCGGTATGACATGACAAAGAAAAAGCGATTTGTGCGGCCGATTGCAGGGGGGGCACCATGGATCACTTGTTACCGGTGCTCTGAGCTTCTTCAGCTGCCTCAAAGCTTTCTTGTTTTCAAGAAAAGAAGCCATAGCTTGAGATGCGGTGCATGTTTGAAGGTACTCAACTTCACACTTACAGATGGAACTCATGTTAGTCGGTACTACCCAGAAGAAACGCTTGCTGCTCCTCCAAGCAGTGAAGTGGAAGACTATGATAAATCAACCGGGTCACGGGCATACCCGGTTTCATGTTCTGATCGTTCATTTCCAAAAAGTTACTCTACAGAAACTGATAAAAAGAGTTCTCGAGAGTTTAGTGAAGAGAGAGGAAAGGCAACGATGTCTAGAGATCCATCTGCTTCAACCAGGCCGTCTTCTTCAAGGACATCAGAAAGGAGAAATACAACATCAGAAATCGAGGAGGTTGGGCCCACGAACCATGGTTCCCCACTTCACTGGCTTATGGGTTATGCTTCTCCGAGCAAGGTGATCCGGGGTTGATAGGTATCATATATGGAGGGAAATTTTGAAATTCAGTTGTTTTATAGTGTATAGTTGTTTTTTATTTGCTTTATATGAGTTTGTTGGCTTTTTGTTGTCAGGGTGGTTGATTATTGTTGTTATTATATATAATCGGTTATATTCTGATTTTTTAAGCCGGACAGACATCAAAGACATGATGGTTTTGTTGAAATATATCGTAATGTGATATCGACTATTTACCGTGTCCTTAAACTCTTCAAGTGTTCATATGTTCAGTAACCTAAAATGACTGGTAACCTTGTACTCTCCAGTCACATGATCCGAACTCACTATTAACAAACATCATAGGAATTTATTAGCTGATACACCGGCAAAGTTTGCTGTATCAACTTAGGATTAAAAATTTACATTTACATTACATTACTTCATAATTTATAACAGTTTTCTGTAAGTATGAACTTTAAGTACTATTTCTATATACCTAATGAAGAACTAAGTAGTAGCAAATCTATAAGGACCCAGGTTCATTCGGCTAAGATTCTCATGGCGAACTAGTAGATATTTCGGTTACTAGTTCTTCGGTTTGAGGCAATCGTGATCCTTTGATCTTGAAGCATGTTCATGTTGGGGGCTAGTAACCGAGTGTAGCGGTCAAAATACAAAAGCTGTTTCATTAAGAGTGCGAACTCCCGAGGGAATTTTAACCCGTATGATTCACTAACCCGTACCTATTCACATATATACAAGTGAAACAGAGTTATGTAGTGCTCGAAAATTAAATTCCAAATAGGCAGTCACGTCTTGATGTTTTTGAATTAGCAGGCCAAACATAACAATATAAACTTAATTATCTCATAAAGAGTGTACGCTTTCCCTACTGAAAAAATTCATGTTAAAACTTAATACTTACAATTTGGGCCTGTTAACATTGTATAAGAAAAAAGTCGATAATGTCATTTAGAGCCACGTGATTCTTTAATTTTTACTATATATCTTTGTGTGTAGCTGATAATGAGGTCAACAAGTGCATAGAAAGCTTAGAATAGAATATGTGAAAGTCCTATGACATGCTACAACATACCAAATCGAGAAATAGAGCATTCATCTGCCTCTCATCAACAACTAAATTGGCTGATACAGCAGTTGCATTTGTGCTTGCACGGGTGGCTGTTGCCACAACAAGTTCAGTATCCAGATCCTGAAAATCATAAAAAAGAAAAATTATCTATGTATTTTAAAAATATTGCTGACTCAATAGCAAAACTAGCCACTAGGGAAATAATTGGATGATTTAAACAGGCCAGAACATATGAACGCATGCCTGTATAGATGAAAAGATCTTCTCCAAATCTTTAGCAAATGCCCTAGAGTCCACATCTGTGTTTGTAGCACCCATTTCAATCAAGGCTGACGCCATTGAATCATATTCCTCAGTTGCAATTGAACCCAAAAATACTTCCATAGCACCCCATGTTTTGGGTGATATCCTTCCAACAATTCCTGCAACACATACATGTTGGTTCAGGACTTCAAGTCCATTAATGTCATGTAGGTTTGTATGCTAGAAATTTAGAGGTGGCAATTTCGACCCATTTACTTACGAGTGGGTCTTACTGTATCTCAAGTGGCTGAAATGACCCGTAAGAAAATGTATGCGTCGAATACACTTCCAAAGTCTATGATTAATCATACAATCCTCTGTCGTTTATTCACTGTTATGGATTAGATTTGCAGAAGCATTTTTTTCAATCATAATTAATGCATTAAACAGAAGACTTATAACGGAATGAAAAGAAGTGCTTGAAAGTTGAACCATCCCGGCTCATTAAGTGTGATCCTTACTAAAAACAGCCCATTTCAACCCAAACCCGTTACTCAGCCCATTCGATCCGCCCATCTTATGACCACTAACTTAAATAGAAATATACTTCTAATACACACCCATAAAGTCATCCAGAAGCTAAAGGGCATCAACCAAGCAAAGGAATGCAGAGTAATAATGCATGAATGGAAACCTACCAAAATCGAGAAACCCAATACGACCATCACGTAATAGCCATAAGTTACCAGCATGTACATCCGCATGGAAGCTTTCACATGCAAGCAAACTACCAAACCTGTAGAAATTTCGGAAATCAGCACATCACTGAACATGAATTAGGGTAACCAAGTATTAGTTACTACAGTTTTAGCCATACCATACGTTAAGAGCAGTTATAAGACTAGTCTCAGGACTTGAAACAAGAGAACTAATCGAGTCCAAGTCAGTAAGAGGAACTCCATATAGTCTCTCCATTGTCAGAACTTTTTTGGTACTGCATTCACGATAAACTCTAGGAGCCGTAGCCTGGCGAGTAAGCCCCATTGATTCTAGGTATCCTCTGAAGGCCTCTATGTTTGCTGCCTCTTTCTTGAAGTCCACCTCTTCAAGCATTGATGCTCTTATGTCATTCACAATCGCAACCTACTAAATGTATGCACAAATTAAAATGTAATTAAATATAAGTTAAACAATATATTGTCAAATTTCTTTGGTTATACCAGTGATGCACGGCTCAATTCCGGATTTAAGAACTCTACAATGCGAGCAACAACATAAATGAAGTTGAGATCTGCTACTAATACATCTTCGATTCCAGGTTTCAAGACCTTTATTACTACATCCGCTTGCGATCCTTTAAGCCTTGCTGCATGTACCTACAGATATAATCTTATACTCTCAAACTTTTACAAAAAGTGTCAGATGAAGAATATTAAACTTTAACATAAAACGATATCAACCTGTGCTATTGAAGCTGAGGCAAGTGGTGTAGGGTCAATATATTCATAAATACTATCTATCGGGCTTGCTAGTTCCTCGCGTAGAATACTCTTAATCTCGTCAAAAGGAACAGCCGGAGCTCTATCAAAACAATACTGAAATTCTTGTACATATTCTGGCGGAAACAAAGTAGGAGCTGATGCTATGAACTACAAAGCGAAAAGGATAAATTCTAACGTGTTGCTTAAAATAGAAACCACTGATGGTAGAACATAGCACAAGAAATTATAAAACGACACGAACTCACCTGACCTAATTTAATATAGGTAGCCCCCAAGCGTACAAACAATTTCCGGAGGTAAAGTGGTGATACCAATCCAAGCTGAAGCTGTGACGGTATTCCGTTAGGTGAATTTCTTGACTGCAATATATGAAACCAGTTCAATCATATATAAACTTTCACTTACTTGCAGATATAGACGAGCTACACTATTAAAACCTACAGAACAGTTATATCAGAGTCAAGGTAAAAACGAGAACTGAAGTTACCTGTGAAAATTCTGTTAGCCACTCGCTACCAACACCGATGACTGCTTGAACACCTTGGGCCAGTCTTAAAGCTCCACGAGGACCAGTATTAATAGATGTCTGGACAATATCCTCCACAAGTTTCGGCAAGTTCTCAATACTGTCTGCAATTCATAAACACATTTAACAGATTAAATAACTGCGACATTATTAGTTTTTAAGGAACATTACACGGCACACAAACAGTTGATAAATATGCGTTTGTACCTTGAAGACGAGAAGTGAAAAGATCTTGTGCTTGTGTTTGTGCTGATTGCGAGTCTGAATATCTTGCATAAAGTCTCAGGCCATTAGAATTAGATCGATAGTCGAGCTTCTTTGAGCCGATAAAAATACGTGTAACCGGCAACTGTAAGTTGAAAGACAAACATATATTATTGATCTGTGCAAAGTGAAAATAGACGTGTAGCATACATACAAAGTTACAAACACACCTATCGTGTCGTTTAATTTCGACTTAAATATGTTGTTTTAAAAAAAAATAAAAAAAAAATAAGTTCAGCATAGATATGACGTCTGTGTAGATATCTGATGTTTATTTGTAAATAAACAATTGTTGTTTGTTTTGTATGAGTGCCGTTTGATTTCGAACTTAACTTAATATGAGGCAATGCTTTTCCGATTAAGTCACTGATATTTACATAATATTAATCTAAAGACGGGATACAAAAACAGTTTTATCTAGAAAGAACATCATCATAAAACTCAAAATAAAATATTCTTCTAACAAACAAGCCCTAAATATATCTAGCATTTCAATATGATTTGCATTATAATCTGATAATTTGAAATTTTGAAGCTATTATTTGAGGTCATTAAAGTAAATTAGTGTCCAGTCCAGAATATAATAGTGAAAATATATACTTATGAAACTAATTAATACACAGCACAAAAGTCAAATTAGAAAGATGTGAATGGAAACCTGAATTTGGTGAGGGGCATGAAGGAAGCCTCTGAAAACGGAAACAGACGCCATATCGATTCGCCTCCAAATGAATTGAAATTTGGGGCTTATTTTGATGATACCAGTGTCCTTTTCATTTTAAATGGTTTGCGAAAACGGTTTGGCCACGTGTCCTTCTTTTACTGGTTTCTGTCTCAACAAAATTTTTATATTTTCTTTTTAAAAAATGATAGGTAGTGATGGTTGTAAAATAAATGGTCCTTGTCACACTAGGGCGTCGGTCATAAACCGACCCAACCTAATCGAATCGAAAAACCGATGACCGAAAACCGTGAAAACGCGAACCGAAATCAACCAATCGCCGTCGCCGGTTCGGTTTTGTCGGTCTAAGTGTATTTTGGCATGTTTTTGTCGGTTTTGGGCCGAACCGAAAGCATGTAAAACCTGGAACCGAAACCGAACCGACTGGCTGTCGGTCCGGTTCGGTTTTTGTCGTTCCGGTCGGTTTCGTCCGTCTGGTTCGGGTTTGAACCTTCGGTGCTCAGCCCTAGTCTACAGTCATCAAGATGATGCCACTTGATAACTGTCTACAGCCGATCAAAATAATGACACTTGATTTTAAGCCTAAAATAAGGCCTAAGTTTAAGTCCTAGTTCTCTTTTTTTTATTACTTCTTTTGACTTCACAGTTCACACCAAATACTTCCTTTCTACACTAAATAAACTGATCACTTCTCTTCTAGATTAATCACTCACTACGGTTGTCCAGGAGCACTTTTAGAATAAGAAATACTACAGTTTAAAGTTTGTACAAACAAAAAACGTTTGTTTGTATGATAACATGTCTAATAGGTAAGGTCTCATTGATGGTATTACAACCACAACGCAATAAAGACAAAGCGTTTGCTTTGCGGTACAACTCAAATCCGCTTTCAGCTTTTTGTCACTTGATAGCTCCCGTTAGACGAGCATCTCACAGCAAGGAGAAAGGCACATTAAATACCTTCTCTCTATACATTACATGTTACATCAAATAAATAATCTTGGTTATGAACAATACAGTGATTATAAAAACCCAACTATAATTTTAAATCATTCAAGACCAACCACCAGGATGAGTATAAGAAACCACGAATTAACGACCACAAGCTTTACCATGTATAGAAGGTCATAACAAAACTACGGTGGATCACCAATTCACAACCGTGTTAGCTGCGGCATTGAATGGAACACCCAAACCTAAGGCCATAACACATACAAGTACTTGTATTACTCCAACTCCCAATACACTATGCACTGATGCACCAGTTCAAAATAGTATCCATATAATCATACTTTTTCTCCTTAATAGTAACAAATTCAACTCCAAAACTTGCTAGTTTCACTTAATTTATAAAATGTGTCAATTTTAAAGAGACTACGTTGACCCTCCCATCACCTTAGTGTTGTGCCGCAAAATGAAAAAAACAACACTAATCATGATACTAGTAATGTTACATGTCTAAGATTCTTCTGTGTCGGAATCCGACTCTGTATCAGACTGCAACACCGTGTGGATTCTTCTGTTTGTGTTGGCTTCCAATGGGGGCAACCCATCATCTTCACTGGAATCCGACTCCTCGTTTTCCACTGTTGTTGAAGGGGGCATCTGAGAGTTCCCATTAGAGGAGGGGTCCACTACTGCTGATTTAAAGATTTCTGGCCTGCATTAATGAGCAGAATTAGAGGTCAAGCATTTGATATCATCTGTGATCAATCTGATAAGTAAAAACAATTACAACTTTTTAGGCTTGGCATGGGTTCATGGACCTCTACAGATGTAAAACATATTGGTGTCGAATACGGAGTATTATTTTCACGAAAACTTTTGAGTTGCTCACTTTCTAAATCATAGATATGTTGTTGGTAGCTGATTTTCAGCAGCTGTCATTTTTAGTTGAGTACTTTTTGGTCATCTAATAAGCCTAGTGAAATATTTCATGTAAGGTTGACTTCTGTTTGTACTCGGCCGATTAACAGAATGGATGTGGTTTTCCCTATTCAAGTTACCCGGGGAGTGTGAGCCTTTTTGACTCGATGTATGCGGCGTCACCGGGTTAATCCCAGACCATTTCCCACCCTTCACTGGCCACCACCCCAAATGAACACACCTAGTGAGAGTTGAACCCTTGACCTCTTGTTTAAAAGCCAAGGACCTTACCTCTTGTTTACTTGGCAGATTAACAGCATACGGTTTTACCAATATTGACTATAGAATGATTCTACTTTCTAATCTACATATGCATACTCATATAAGACGACCATTAACATTTCCACCAAATTCCAATAATATAACAGAATGTATGATGTCTCAATAAGTGAGCAGTTCAGAATGTATGATGTCTCAAAGTTCAGTATCATTAAAAGTTAGTAATGAGGGTAACTAAAAATGACAAAGTATACGGGCACTTTGGTTCTAGTTAGTTAGTTATGACGAGTTAGCAATTGCAAATATTGCAAATACAAACAAAGAAAACTAAACGTGAGTTGGTAGGATGATATAGAAGCTAACCATTCTTGACTCTTTTGTAAGACTCTGACTTGGTCATGGAAAAGAACTTGAAGAACAACACACGCCACTTTACTTCCGGACTCAACAGCCTCCACTCTCCCACTATCATCAACCACAACAAAACTACCTACAAAACCATACCATAATGTATAGCCGTTTATTATCACCATATCATAAAAACAGTAAAAAAAAAATGTGCTTATGATTGCAATTTTCATCTTTAAAATTTAAAACAAGTAACTCCAGCTGAAGTACAACTCAGACCTCGTTTTATCCACATGCTTTTTTGAAATTTAGCTGGAAAAATCGCCAAAGTTGTTTCTCCTTTGGAGTCAATCACCTGTATACAAAAATATCTAATTAGGATCGAACAGTCATTCATTTAACGAAATCATAAAAGTGTAAATAAACACATATATACCTCAATTTGATTGTTGCCTCTAAGAGAAACAACTTGCATAATGCTTTGTCCTTCTTGAAGAGTTAACGTCTCATCATTAACAGCCCGCTTCAAATTCTTCCTTCCACCTTTCATAGCCATTGCCAATCCAAACCACTCTTCAAAAATACAAAACTCCGTTTACACTTTAGCAAACTTCTTGCGCGACTGCTGTTCCTTCTAGAGCGCCTTGGCTGCAAGCTCATTAATAATGCATCATAAGCTTACTTATCTCACCATAAAAGCTAAACAATCATATAACAAAAACCATGTTGAATATTATCAAAGGGGTGTTTGTTTAAGCTTATTTTTGGGCTTATGAGTTTATATCTCATTTCGGCCTTATATTACATAAGCCTAACCGGCTTATTTTGTAACTTATCGGCTTACGAAACATAAGCCGAAATGAGATAAGCTCGTAAGCCCAAAAATAAACTTTAAAGCAAATCTTTTAGTACTTATTAGCAGACACTAGCTATTGTATATTACATAAATAAGGGGGTGTTTGTTTTAGCTTATTTGATGGGCTATTGAGCTTATTGAAACACAATTTCACATGTTGCAACATTTCCTCTGTAATCTATTTTCAAGAACAGTACTTAATACCTATTTCTAATCCTCCTTAAACTAAGAAAGTTAAAGTTGGTGCTATAACAATGAAAACATAACAATATATTAACTTGAATTATAATTGAAGACTCAACATGAATTAGAAAACAATCAACAAAAGTAAATATACAAAACCTTTCTTGTGTTGTGCAACAAAGACAAAGAGGCGCCTGAATGAATCTGGTTTTTTCAATAACAATGAGGCGGTGGGTGAGGTTTTTTGTATAAATGGTGTGATTTTGAGTATGCTTTGTAAACATGGGCTAGTTAGTTTCTCTTTACAAAGCATACACCCTACTGGTTTTCAAATGTTTGTTTATTGACCCTCGAGTTACATAACAGTTATTATATGTGTCACTTTAGTTTTCAATTGTTTATATATATATCTTTCTTATGCGTTTGGTATCCCACTATGAGAATAACTATTACTGTATTATGAAATATTATTATGAAAGTGATTAAAAGTGTTTGTTTAAGATGAGAGAGCCCACCACTATGGTAATGAATGATGGATATAATCCATACTTCATATACATCAAGAGGACTAGGTATGAATCTTTCATAGATAAGGGACCCACCACTACTATCAAACTCATACCAATTGTCATTCATGGCAGCATACCAAACGCACCCACCACTACTATCAAACTCATATCCATTATATTTTGACTCACGGTGTTCGATGTTTGATCGTTAATGTACTATAAAGTTTAAATGATAGTCTTATCTAAGCTAGTCATATTTTGAAAACATTAAAAGTAAATGAATATCAAACAAATTAAACATCAAATTTTTTTGAAAATATGATGTCCTTTAACTATTAACATATAATTTTTTTCTATGTATGCTTCTAAACGTGGTGTCAATAGAGTTGGGTTGACTCGATTCGAACTTGAACCCAACCCAGATAAGGCTTATAAGGTCGGGTTTAATCAGGTTAACAAAGCTTATCGGGTTAGTTTGACCCGAACCCGATAATCCGATATTATTATCGGGTCGGGTTAAGGTTGAGTTATTTATCTTATCAGACTATCGGGTCAACCTGGTAAGGCCTGAAAAATAGTTTTTGCGCCTACTGCTTGTGGTTTTACATAATACTTGGATTTGTAATTTTGTAAGTTGCTATTTTTTATTTGCCTATTGCTACCTGCTTTTTAAGGTTATAATGTACTAATGTGTTTTACTGTGTTTTAATGCTTGTATACTCTATATTAAGGTGTGCTTGGTTTTGTGCCTGTTGCTTTTTGCCTACATACTACTAATGTCAACTAGTGCTATTCTTTATTTTGTTGTCACCTACCGAGACATTTTTTTTTTACTTTTGCACGATGAACACATTTTCTTTTTTTGCCTAATGAAACTTTTTTTTGCTTTTGTTTCATATGCAACCCCGAACAACCAGACCTGAAATAACCCGATCCGAAACAATTCGGACCCGACAACCCGATTCATTATCGTGTCGTTGTTGGTCGCCTTTCTCTAGCAAAAAACCAAATCAACCCGACCCGATAACACCCTATTTCTAATAACCTAAGGTCTTTTAAAACCTACTTTCATATTATGCGTGCATCATTGTGTAATTATATGTGCATGACTAATGAATATAGAGAAACTAACTACCTTATGTGGCTCACTGGTTTCGAATTTGTTATGCAAGCTAGTGGTCACATTTTCAAAGCTTGATAAGGATAAAAAAAAAAAAAAAAAATAGAAAGAATCTGTCACGTAGAGTTACTAGACGCATAAAATGAAAATTATAAGATACATGATCTATTAGGTAAGTTGAAGGTTATAAATACAAAAAAATTTAGAATATTGTAAAAGCCCAAAATGTCAAAGTAACCCCATTTTGCAAAACAAATCAAGACTACCCCATGTTTACAAAGCATACTCAAAATCACACCATTATCCTATATACTAAAAGGCAGGAACGTGAGTTTTGCACAACATTGAGGTAGCCACGTGGCGTTACATGATTGGAGAAGCAATAAATGAACCTGACAAAATTAATGCCATAATACTTCTAAAAACAACACATATGTCATTGCATTTAATGAAGCTTAAGATAGTTTGGTTACAAAAATCTGCAACTCCAACTATCTAACTTCTCACACCTTTACTAAAAAAAATCCCACCGCTTCTCCCACCCTCCCAAGCCACTTTTCATCTCATTTAAAGAAGAATCCAGACACAGGGTTAAATATTTGTTCTCTCCAAAACATGATAAAACCCCGGTCATTTTCAGAATCATCCATTGGCGAAAAGAAAAAAACACACACAATCACATTCAAAACCAGACTCATCTTAGATCATCATCATCTAAACCCTAATTATAGAACATGAATATGTAACATCAAATCAAAATGGCATCAACAAACTCAAGTACCCCCAAATTTCTCATTTTTTTTAATCAATTCTTTTCTACACAATTCTCATCATAATCACTTCAATTATCAATTTATATATTCAATTTTTACTGAGTTTTTTTATTAGCTTGAATTGTTATTTGCTGTATATATGTGATATTATAATCAATTAAAATTTGGGAAAATTGGATTAATTATTGAAAGCATTATGTTTTTAATGGTTTTAATTTTTGTAGCAGAATAAAAAAAAAATTTCTTTTCTTTTTCTTTAATTATATATTTTTGATAATTGATTTATGTATTTGTCGAATTTTATATTATTTACTAGTTATAATACCCGTGCACGCACGTGAATTTTTTTAACATTTTAAATTATATATAATTATCGATTAAAAAACAAACAACTTAATGTGTTCTCAATGGTTTTATTTGATGGATTTAAAGTACGAATTCTTATGTATATATGTATTCATTTATGATTTTGGATTGAAATTTATCTTTTATTATTCAAGTTAAATGTCATGGAGTAATATTTTTCTAGATGTGTTGCAAATAAAAAAATCTTCACTGATATTCCAAAGATGTCTCTTGACGTGTATGAGATGTTAGTAATGATCATTATCCCAATTTAATTACATTAGTTAATATTTTTGTGTTACGCATTTGGTCACTTGAATTCAAATTGTTTTATATAACCATTAGTTATTGTTATTGTTTGTAATAATTAAGAACTATTTCAAATCATTCACCATATTTGCATTTCAACAAATGACAATAAATTTGCTAAATACCAACTTTTGTGTCAAATGTGTATTTTACTCCATCGGTCCTAATTTTTTGTTTAATCCAAAATAGTCTTTCCTTATTCAAACCAAGTGTCGTCATGTTTTGTCCATGTTGCCTGATATGTAAAACATAAACAAATTGATAAGGTTAGGGTAAAAGAAAACAAAAGTTGCCCTAATATTTTTGGGAGAATTGCATATATACCCACTAAAACTTAAAAACTTGCATATTTCCCTAAAATACAAGTTTTCAATGCATGATGTACAATGCAAATTAAGCATGTTTTGGGTATATATGCAAATATGCAAGTTTTAATGGGTATATATACAATTGACCCAATATTTTTCACTGCATTAAACTTGCTTCGATTAATGTATCACATCAAATATTCTTAGAAAAACGGTATGTATAAACGCGGGTTATGAAATATAACATGATTCATACATATAATAAAGCTTTCATACATTTGAGAAGTAGTCGTACAATTCTTTTTACAATGAATGCAACTTCGGATGAATGGCATGTACCGATATTTATTTTTGAAATAAAATTTACCTATATACCACAAGAGCGGGTATTAAAATGCACCAATCCATAGATTTCCTTGGTCTTATTAAATACCTGCAAAGAAAAGAAACAAAATAAGACAATTATAAGATTCCATCTACATGTACTGCAAGATATTATTAGAAGTAATATAATGGATCAAATTATGGGTTTAGCTAAAAAGCAACATGGGTCAAAAAGACATCTATCTACTACGTATCGAATAAGCAAACAATAATAAGTAACGTATACCAACCTAGACTTTGTAATACATGTGAAATCCTATGCTATAAAATCTCCAAGACCGGCCGTATACGCAACATAAATTAACCCAACATTCAATCTACCCATGATTGCCTGAATGAACAAAAGTAGTGTCGTTTCGTATCTTGAACCATGTAAAAATGCAGCAAAGTAATGAAGTTCAAAATTAAAATTCAATTCAAGAAGTTATATAGAATACTAAGCAGCAACACCTACTATGTTGATCGTTATAGTGTAATAAACAGCCTAAAATTCTAAGTTCAATTTGAACTCCGAGTCTTTGACCATTTTAACTTAAGACAATAAAAATAGCCTAAATTTATCTAACACATGACCATGATAGTTTAAAACAATAACCTTTTGATTAGATGCACTCTTTTTTTCCCTTGCCCTTCCATGACAACTTAAAAGAAGAATAAATAAGCCTACCTTGTTAATTGTGAGTCACTTTACTATATATGAGCAGTAGCAAGCAGGGTGTGGATATTTATGAAGTTAATCTCTTGTTACTTGATAAACACTTGCTGATGTAGCGCATAATCCTAGCTAAATATTGATTTTTCACATAACAAACCAACCAACCTGTCCTAAATCAATGTAATCAAATTTAAGCATTGTACCACGTATATGATAAAAACTAATCTAATGAAAGATGGGTTTACGTTACCATTATCTATCGTTTTTGGTGAAAAACTTGTTTGGAACCACCTTGTGTTATTAAAGTACCCACGAAACTAAAAATTTAGATATTATTGTGGAAACAAATGTATATCGAGGAGTTTGGGAATGTCTCGAAATATGGAAGGAGTTTAAAGATTGATTTCATAAAAGTTGTGGGCTGTTTGTTAACCTCATTTCGGGTCTTTCAAGAAACTTTTCGCAAGAAGTATTTAATATATAATCGTTACAATAAAAATTCAGTTTAACTACTGATCATTGCCATTAATTAATAAAGAGAAACCAAATTGATGCGCGTACACAATTCTTTGCACCAGCAAGCCATACGGCACCAACAAATGTATATCCCCAAAGAAATTGATAGAGAATTGCCTACAGTTTGAAAAAACTTACCACGATTGTCCAAGTACCTCTTATTAAACTTCCATGAAATATGTACTTAATGATCAAACCGAAAGGTGGTCAAACCTGGTAAAATAATATCACCGAGATCATTACCTCCAAAATGAAAACAACATAAAGAACTTACTCACTATATGGACGACTGACGTCAAAGGATTGCAACCAAAGGACGTTAATTAAACGTATTACCATCTGCCACCCTCAACCGTTTCTGAGATGGGTAAACAGATGATGTTAGACATCACCAGAACAATTTTCAGCAACATAAAGCACCAACCGAACCGTTTTAAGGTTCATGGGTAAAACTAAAACATTATTAGTAGAGCATTTAAACCACATCTAGAAATACATAAAATTTATAGATTAACCTTTTAAATAAAACTGATAAAAGGACTTAATGGATCAACCTAACCATACCCAACCCTTTTCCTACCCTAATGGGATGTTAACCGTTTTGACCCATATCAAACTGTCTAAACCACCCATCTTACCACCTCAAAAAGCGGATTTTACTGAATAATATAAGTTATTTAATCACATCTTACACACTAATTCTAAGTTGAATAAGTTGTTGCATATGCAGATCATAATGAACAATAACACCATGTGCCCTGGGATTGTGACGAGGAAAGGAAGAAACAGAGAGCACACAAAAGAGTAGAATGAGATTATGATGCATGTAAATATCGACCAAATGTCTCACATGTATATCTACACACCATTTTTTTACTAAAGGCTTTAACCTATACATCACATTTCTACGCCTCAAATGTAACTAAGGTTATATAGCGTGATGCCCATATAGCACATAATTAATGTTATTGGCTATTCACTACTGGCAATTTATATAATATTCCATTAAGACAAAAATAAATAAACTAAAGAACGCCGCAATGCCTCAACGTGCAAACATCCATTTAATCTTGAATCTCTATCAAATAATAACTTACAAATTAGAAAACTGAAAAATAGTTACTTACCAATCGATAAATGATCATGCACATAACAAACTGAAGCTTCTGCAATTGATGATTCACAAAACCAAGTGGATTAGATTTTGTTTTGGTGAGGTTAGGTTTCTTTTGGTTGCAAAGAATACAATCCCACCCTAAGTCCGAACCTAAACCAAATTATCATAAGCCTAAATCCCTCCCTAGTTGGTGGTGTGAAACATGACTCACTCTTAACTTTAGGGTAACGAATCTTATCCTTGCATTTAGTGCTTTTAATGTGCTCATTCCACATATTATGAATAATGCAATATTATGAATGAGCATTATTCGCCCTACAGTAGCATAGTTACTGTCTGTAAGACTTCAATTCACAGTAATTCTAAATAATGAGCTCAACGCCTATAGCCTCATCAAGTTATCCTAAAAAATAACAATCAAATAACCATAACTACATAAGTATAAATGCTTGTCGAGGGCGATGAAATGGCACCTCATGCACTGCATGTCTGCATCTGTTATTGTCACGACTATACTGCACCACATGTAGTGCAGTTCCAGTTTGGTTCTACCCACATTGAAGCAAATATTGTAACACAAAAAATTAGCCTCCCCTACGCATGATGGAAAAGTTGCTTCATTTTTTTAGTTTTTTCGGTCAAAAATGTCCGTCATAAATGCGTACATGATCATCCATGTTACGTGATTCCATAATGATATGATTTATTAAGAAGATCTAAAACTTATATCTAGAAAAAGGATAGTAATACCTTTGTCATCCTACCCTACGATCTTTACGGTAACACAACTATCATCATCAGACAAACCAAAACTTTGTAATACGGTCAGTTCACATTTTGGGTTTCACAAGCAGCAATAGCAAAAGTAACAGGAGAGTTCCCTTTCGATGTCCTACATATTATAATTGCCATTAGCATCTGAACAAACTATTTTTATAGTAAAATATAATGTTAATAATGTCCATGTCACTATAAACAACACTTCAAGTATCATGTTATTATAATATCCTATCAAAATCAAAACGTCACAAATAATTTAGCCCAAGCAGAGCACTATCCATCATGTTTAAGATGAAAAGAATAAAAACGCTAAATCTATTGTATTATTTATTACTTGCTGATATAAATTTATATAAATTTAAAACATACCTTTGATTAACCAAAAAACCCGTTTTCCCCTTATGATTGCCATTTATACAAATATAAAATAGATTTTTAGATCCACATATGTGTCCACGATTGTGATGGTCGGATGGTGGTAGAAGGCTAGGGTTGGAGGTGGAGGGGGAGGGGGAGGGGGAGGTGGAATATGTTTTTTTAGGTGTTTTTGTGGACTGATGGGTAAAAGGTAGGTTTTTTGTTTTTTAGATTCAGGTCCTTGAGGTTTATAACATTTATTCCGCTTTTTTTAAGTTTTCTTCTTTCACATTTTTGACACGTATATTTTTATCGTAGGTTTTTTCTTCTACACGAAATTTATTAATTTCGAACAAAACCAATTCACTTGACTTTTTATTAACCAATCATATCGCTTCGATTTCGCTTTGTGCAAGAAAATTGTGTTCTCTTATTGGTCAATTTTTTCAATAAGAAAAGGTTTTGAAAAAACACTCGAAATGATGTAATTTTTATTATATAAAAGATTTGGAATGTGATCATAAGTGTGAATATGAGGATGAATTGATCTGCATTGGGTTTGGGTAGGTATAACCATCCTTAAACATATCGTTATTATTCAGTGTTTGGTGTTTTTAACCTCGCTTGCGCACGATGAGTAATTTGAAGATATAATGGAGAAATTGGATAGTGTTTGTAAATTGATTATATCAACCTAAAATGTAAGGTTCATTATCTAAAGAAGATGTTTGCAACTGGAATGGGTATTTTATTTGATGTTGAATTAAAAAATAAATAAATGTCGTTCCATTTGTTTGAATGGTCTAAAACCATTATAGTTACACTTGGCTTGACCTATTTTCTTTTTATCATAAAAGGTTAATGTTTGACATATGCAAGTGAATAAGCTTGCCATGATAAAGGAAGCTACCAAACGGTAAAAGGTATAAATTATGCGTCCGCTTACCCAAATTTGAGAAACGATAATGTATTGTCGTTGTTTGCTGCTTTGTTTTGAATATTAACAGCCCATACAAATTTATAGTGTTAATACAAATATCGTCATTAAACGTTATTTATATTTTTGATCTTTATCTAAGTTTTGTTAATGACAAAAGTAAATTTAATTTGTATAAAAGCTTAAAGCTTGTCAAGTTTAATAGATATTAAAACAAGCTTTCTCAAACAATATCTTCATCATTTAAGCATTTACATTGTGACTTATCATATCTTAATATGAGTCTAAGCATAATGTATGATAGTAGTTTTTAGAATGTTTTAGTTTCTTAAAAACTAAACATTACTTATATATTTGCATACTTCTAAAAATAGAAAAACAACACATGATATCATGTGATGCATCATGGAAATCATTGGAAGATTTCATTAGATATTTTGTGTGAATTTATACTCTTCATATCTTACAATCTTACATAGATATATTGACTTTGGCAAGATCTTGATATCTTGCTATCGGACCCGACAAGCACTAAAATCCACAACGGCTAACCTCTTAAGGGGTCTGTGGGTCCGGTGTGGATGTCATTGATGGTTTTGGCTATGAATAGCAAAGCCAAACCAAGTAGTTTCTCATCCCTTTCTATCATACTCTTATACATATCTTCTCTCTAACCTTTCTAACTCAGTTTCATATCATATTAGTGATCTCTTTGTAGCAAAGAAGATCAAGTCGCATTCAAGCTTCAAACGAGAAGTTGGAAGTCTTGTTTGTTTAGTGTTGTATGATCTTGTGTTGATTCATACTTCATTGTTGTATTAAACCATCATAATCTTGTGAGTGTGAGTGGTTAGTATTTTAGTCCTCAAAATACATAGTGTGTGGGAGTGGTTGTACCCTTGGAAAGAACTCATATCTAGCTTAGTGTCTAAAATGATGCTTTAAAATGCTTTACCTAGAAAAGAATATGAAAGAATTTTTATGTGTGAAACCGCCAAAGATATTTGGGAATCTTTAATTGTTACACATCAAGGTAATTCACAAGTCAAGGATAACAAAATTGATCTTCTTGTTCAACAATATGAACAATTTGTTATCCCTCAAGATGAAACCATTGATTGTGACTTTGCTCGCTTTAATACTATTATTACATCACTTAAAGCACTTGATGAATCTTTTCGTAGTAAGAACTTTGTCGGGAAATTTCTTAGAGCACTCCATCCCAAATGGAGAGCTAAAGTGACCGCTATTGAAGAATCAAAAGATCTCTCAAAAATGTCACTAGACGAGCTAATCTGGAACCTCAAAGTTCACGAAATGGTAATGGAGAAAGATTCGGATATCATCAAAGGAAGAAGGGAGAAGATCAAACCGCTGCTCTAAAAGCAAAGGCGGAATCAAGTGATGATGGACGAATCTTGCTCCGGTAGTGAAGATGAGGAGTATGCCATGGCCGGTAGAGATTTTAAGAAGTTCTTTAGAAGAAGAGGAAAGTTTGTAAGACAACCTCGAAGAAAAGAAGTCATTCCAAAAAGATCGGGATGACAAAAAGGGTAAAGATGAAAGAAAGTGTTTTAGATGTGGTGATGCAAGTCATCTCATAGGAGAATGTCCCAAGCCACCTAAAAGCAAAACTCAACGAGCTTTTGTAAGTGGTGCTTGGAGTGATAGTGAAGACTATGAAGAATCAAGCAAAGAAGAGATCGCTCTAATGGCACATGAGTCAAATGAGGTACTTTTCGACTCTTCTTATTCTTCTATTGATGATGACACTTTGCAAAACAATATAATCAATTGTGTGAGCTAAGTCTAAAAATCATAACTAAAAATAAATTCTTAAAAACCAAAAAGGAATTTTTGGAAAATGAAGTTTATGAGTTAAAAGAAAAAGCAAAACGACTTGAAAAGGAAAAGCAAATGACGATGGTTGTAAATCATGTCAAGAGCTTAATCTTGAAATAGAAAAACTAAAGCCCACACAAGATGTTCTAATTGAACAAAATTCTAAATTTAAAAGGTTTAACAAAAACATCGCACTTGCCGATGAAATAGTTAAAATACATAAAACACCGTGAGATATGAATGGGCTAGGATTTAATGAGGTATTAATTCGAAAGAGTCAAAACAAAACGGCCAAAAGGACAAACAAACTCATCAAAATCACAAGCAGCAAGTAAAGACGGACTAGACGGATCCAAAATAAGGGTTCCGTCATGAACCAAATGGTGACGTGGTACTTCAAAGACGTAATGTTCGCGTACGGACCGTAGTGAATTTGTCAAAGTAACAAAGAAAACACAAGGATAGTGTTAAACTAAAACCACTGTTACATCGGAGTAGGACTTGCAAAAATGAATTTAGATCTAAAACTACTCAACAACGATATAAAACACCTTTTGCCAAACGCCCCTTTCCTAAGAGCAACCACAACGTACATCCCAACTACCAACACAACGGTTGGAATCAAAACTTTCCTAGACCATATCAAACTCCAGATTACATGTCATGGAACTCTTACCCATCGTTTCCATACATGAATCAAATAAATGGTATGTTTAACCCAAACGGACCCATGAGATATTGGGGACCAAATGCTTGAGTTATTTGCTTCTTAGGTATGCTTGAAAGTTGGATTGGAACCCGATGAATGGATAAAAGATAGTGGATGCTAACGACATGACGGGCAACAAAAAGTCTCTTCTCATCATACCAAGAGTATGACGGAGGTAATGTCACTTTTGGTAGCAATCTCAAAAGCAAAATCATTGGCAAAGTAACGATGCTCATAACTCCCTAAATATTGAAAATGTTGCTCATGTAGATAGGTTAGGATTTAATCTACTTAGTATTAGCCAATTATGTGATAAAAAGTATAAAGTACTATTTGATGAAAATGGTAGTAAAATACTAAAAGATGGTATCACCATAGCTAAAGGAGTTAGGAAAAATAACATATACGTCATGAAAATAGATAAAACATCTAATGACAAACTTTGCCTAACAACGTTAGATGATAGCTCATCTCTTTGGCATAGACGCTTAGGTCACGCTAATATGAGACTTATACAAAACCTATCTTCAAAAGAACTAGTTAGGAATTTACCAAAACTAAAATATGACCAACACTTTTGCGACGCTTGCAAAATTGGTAAACAAACCCATAGTAGTCACAAATCTAAAAATATGGTGTCCACATCTAAATGTCTAGAATTATTGCATATGGACTTTTTTGGTCCATCCGCTATAAGAAGCTATGGAGGCAACTTATACACTTTGGTCATAGTAGATGATTACTCAAGGTTTACTTGGACGTTGTTTTGAAAACCAAAAATGAAGCTTTTGATAAATTTGAAATTCTTAGCAAGAAAATTCAAAATCAACTAGGTGTTAAAATTGTGTCGATCCGAACGGATCATGGTCGTGAATTTGACAACGAAACTCAATTTGGAAACTTTTGTGATATAAATGGTATAACACATAACTTTTCCGCTCCACGAACACCTCAATCAAATGGAGTAGTAGAACGTAAAAATAGAACAATTCAAGAAATGAGTAGAACAATGCTTAATGAACAAAACATTCCTCGAAAGTTTTGGTGTAACGCCGTTGACACTTCTACTTATATTTTGAATAGAGTCTTAATACGCCCTTTCTTAAACAAAACACCATATGAGCTTTATAAAGGTAAAAAGCCAACGTTAGGATAAATGCTTCATTCTTAATACTAAAGATTATCTCACCAAGTTTGACCCAAAGTCTTATGAAGGTGTATTTCTTCGTTATTCTCAAACTAGTAAAGCTTACATTGTCTTAAACAAAGAAACAATGATAGTCGAGGAATCGTTGAACATAACATTCGACGAAAGTCCACCTCCCTCTAAGACATCACCTTTGGTAGATGATGACTTAGTTGAAAGTCAAATGATAGAAAGTCAAGAAATAATTAATAACAACAAGGAAGATAAACCATTAAATAAGAAAATTGTAAACATCAAAGAATCTAAAAGTCATCCTTTAGACAAAGTCATAGGACAACTTAATCAAAGAACCTTAAGGTCACAAGCCCAAAATCAAAGTAATTATTTTTGTTTTGTATCCACCATTGAACCAAAAACATAAATGAAGCAATAAAAGATGAATCATGGGTAATTGCCATGCAAGAAGAATTAAACCAATTCGTTAGAAATGATGTTTGGAAATTAGTTCCAAAACCCAAAGATCAAACTATAATTGGAACGAAATGGGTCTTTCGGAATAAAATGGACGAAAATGGTATAGTATCTAGAAACAAAGCTAGGCTTGTTGCACAAGGTTATAATCAACAAGAGGGGATTGACTATGATGAAACTTATGCACCGGTAGCTAGACTTGAATCTATTAGAATATTGCTTGCTTATGCATGTGCTTATGACTTTAAATTATTTCAAATGGATGTTAAAAGTGCTTTTCTCAATGGGTTTATTAACGAAGAAGTGTATGTTGCTCAACCTCCCGGTTTTACCGACTTTGAGAAACCACATCATGTCTTCAAACTCAAGAAAGCATTATACGGCCTTAAACAAGCACCAAAATCTTGGTACGACCGACTTAAGACTTTTCTTATTGATAACAAACACACTATGGGATTAGTAGATAATACTCTTTTACCAAGAAAAAGGAATCACATATTATCATTGTTCAAATATACGTTGATGACATTATATTCGGATCAACTTGTCAAGAACTATGTGATGATTTCTCTAAAATCATGCACAATGAGTTTGAAATGAGTATGATGGGTGAGTTAAATTTCTTTCTAGGACTTCAAATTAAACAACTAGAAGATGGCATATTTTTAACCAATCTAAATATATAAAAGACATGCTTAAGAAATTTGGTCTTGAAGATTCCAAACCAACTAAAACACCCATGTCCTCGGACACTAAACTCACCAAGGACGAAGAAGGTGAATCGGTAGATAACACTAAATATAGAGGAATGATTGGTAGCCTACTCTATCTTACGGCTAGTAGACCCGACATTATGTTTAGTGTTTGTCTATGTGCTCGCCTTCAAGAAAACCCAAAGGCATCACACTTAGAAGCCTTAAAAGGATTTTTAGATACATTAAGGGAACAACGTGTTTAGGATTATGGTATCCCAAAGGAACGGTATAGAAACCATAGTGTATGCCGACTCTGATCATGCCGGTGACTATGTCGATAGAAAAAGTACAAGTGGTATTTGCACTTTTGTTGGACATTGTCTCACCTCATGGTTTGCAAAGAAGCAAACGGCTTTAGCCATCTCAACTCAGTTTGAAGCCGAAGACGTCTCACCGGAAAAGCATGTCAACAAGCTCTTTGATGAAGCAAGCTCGTGAGATTACGGAATTCATCTCAACAACATTGTAATACTTTGCGACAACAAAGGAGCCATCGATCTCAGAAGAATCCGTTCAACATGCTCTTACAAAGCATATTGAAATCCGTCATCACTTTCTTCGCGACAATGTTCAAAAAGGAAACATCTCAATCGAGAAAGTATCCTCTGAAGACAACATTGCGGACATTTTAACTAAGCCTCTTAAACGAGAACCTTTTAATCTTCTTAGACTTGGTTTAGGTTAATGGAACCAAACATGTAGGATAAACATAGCCCAAAACATTAGAATAGTCAAAACAAAACAATTTTGTTTTGTATCTGCTATCGTAGCCATGGCACCAAACAACAACACGGACGGAACCAAAATTTTGGTACCGCCGGTCCGTGGTGTCTGGACGTAAGCAAAACCGCTAACTACAAAACATCTTCTTCCTCCCACTTTACCAAAACGTGTAAACATTAAACCAAGCTCATTATTGACATCTTCCCACTCACTAATCACTGAAGATAACATCATTGTAAGTATCCTAACTACATTTTATCTCTTAATTCGGAGTCTAGGATTCTTATTTATGCACAAAACTATTACAAATCATTACATGGGGTTTTATGTATGCTTTTATACCAAATATGAATTCAATTGGCAAATTGCATAACTAGTCATTGAAATTAGGTACTACATTATCATATTGCATAAACAAATCATGCTTCCCACTAATCAATAGATAATAACTATAAGGCCCTATTCAAATAACCAAACACCCCATGTCAAAATTTTGAAAAGCTTCTCACTTGTAGGAAAACAATTTTTTCATTGTTAATACAAATAGAAACGTTAGAATTTTCATCACTTGCATGCTCTTGAATACTAAAGGTATTGCATAACTAATATGCATTCCCGGTATATTCAAATGAAGCCACATTGAATTAGGAGCATTTGGGTTATCTCATGGTATTTGCCAAACACCCCTCTAAAACCATTTTTGTGCATAAAATGAGTCGAGATAACGGAAACTCCAAATCGTTTTCATGTAGGCACACACTAGAACCAAAACGTTAAAGTATAGTATATTTCTCTTAACATATTAACTCTTGCTCTTAGGAATAACCAGGGTAGCCGCAAGATTCTATGATCACAAGGACACCCTTGCTTACATTCCCAAACATCACAAAACCAAAGGACTTTCCAAGGAACAAGTAGAAATATTTAAGAGTCTAGAATCAAGGTATTTCCATGAGGGTAGAACCATTCACCCATCCTTCCTTGAAAATACCAATCTCCGTGAAGAACTAGCCGCCATTCAATTCGATTGTCTCCTTGACATCGATGAACCAATTTGTCCTAGGTTTGTGTTAGAATTCTATGCTAGTGTGACCGCTTTAATGATGAAGACAATGATGAATTTTGTCTTAGGTTTAGAATCAATCAAAACGACTACACCATCACCTTAGCCAACTTTGCTCAAGTGCTAGGAATTCCCAACCGAGGACTTGTGTCTACTGATAAGTGGTCACTCACCGCTCTTGATGCAATCAATGACCGCTTCTCCCTACCAAACCCGTTTGTCCGATAAGGATGTTATCCGTGAACACCTATTTAACCCAAAGGGTGATACAACCCGAGTTACCCGAAAGGGAAAGGAGGTAAACCGAGATCCATATGGAATGGAGCTAAATGAACTTAAGCCCCGAATTTAAGAAATGGGAGGAGCTACTTAGAGCCAACGTCATTAGCACCATAGGAAATAGGGATCACATCAACGCTTGCCTTTGTCACATGCTCTACAACTTGTCCACCCAACCATTCAATTTAGTTTACTACATCGCTAGGAGAATGATTGATATTCCAACTCAAGGATCGGTTGCTCTTCCATACGGGATGCTTCACCCGTCTATATAGAAACTTTGCACCAATACCACCAAGCCCAAAAGGGATGCACCTTCACTATGAGCTCATCCCTCACATCTTTGTATCTTTAAGTGATGCACGAGTTGCTAAGACAAAAGGCAAGAGAGCAAAACCTCCAACTCCTTCATCATCATCATCATCAAATAGCTCCGAGGATGGTCTTCCAAGCTCTCATCTTCCACCACATGAGTATTATGCGTCTCTTCCCGAGATCGAGAATGAATCAGCGGAGTTCAAGCAAACCAAGGGGATGTTCAAGTGCCTTGGTAGAATGATGACCAAGATCTACAAGAAGTTGGATAAGTGAAAATTGTTTTAAAGAGCGTTTGGAACAATACTTTATCTCTAATGTTTGATACTATTTGGTTGTTTTTATCTTGTAGGATGATAATATAACTTAAAATAAGGATGTATGCTAACAATCTTATGCAGGGAGATAACACAAGTATGCTATCAAATTTTACCCATTTTTACTATAACGTGAAAATCACTTAGCCTTGCTCAAAATACATGCTCCATTATGTTTATACTTATGTTATTTACTTTTCATAACTAGAAATGTTTAGTGTCACAAGTTTTGAGAAAAATTTCAGGTTTCAAAAAAGTCTCTGACACCTAAAAATATACTCTGTCAAGTTTTCTCAAGATCACGGATTCGAAGACGGCACCAACGATTTGGTTACCGTCTCGTTATGAGAAATGGTACCGCCGCACTGCATACAGTGACTGACCGCACGACCTTTTAGGGTCCGTCCGTGTAAATTTTGGTGCCGTGGATCCTCCTGTAACTTTCTCAATTTCGACTCTTTCGTGATTCCAAATTACCATCCATTGCTTATAAGTCAATCTTAACTAGTTTATACACTTATTAGAACTAGTATAATTCACTTAGGTATATAAGAAATCCATTTCCCACCAAAATTCAAAATTTTGAAAAATCCACCCAAGGAGCCCTTTTGTATAAAGGAAGGAACCAAATTTTTGGTACCTTCAAATCTGTGGGTAATCTGATTGTTAGGAAATTCCACTCATTAGAACACATTTATTGCAAATATTTTCTTCTTCACTCCATCTCTCTTGTATGGCTTGACTTGGGTGATATGACTAGCATTCAACCCACTTCCAAATCATTAGGAACCTCATCTCTTCAATGGTTTAACATCAAATCAAACACATTTCTCCATGATTTTTCACTTCTATAAATTGAGAGGTTTTACCATGATCATCCTCACACCTTCTTCATTCTTACCATCATCTAGCAAAGAAAAACAAAGTCAAAATGACAAAATCCTCTCCTAAACCTTGCAAGAAAACCGCTAGAATTAGCGTGAGGCCTTGTTGCTTCAGAACTTAGCTCCTCATCCAAGTATTCTCCACTCACAATCTCATCTCCCATCCGAGATGATACAAGCCTTACCTTGGCTACACCTACTCAATCACATATTGTGATCACCACTCCACCACCTACAAAAACACCAACTTCACCTCCACCGGTACCCATCCAAACATCCAAAACACCCTCACCACCATCACCACCAAGGTCTCCAACTCTCATCCTTTTGGAATTATTTTCAACACCACCCACTTCTCCAAATCTTTTCTTGGAGGACTTGGATGACTTGCCTCCTAGGTCAAACCATCCACCACCATTGCCATCCTTTGGCATAATTGAGAGAATTGCTCATGAGTCACCTAGGGCATCTTTTGACCCAAACGCCCCACTTGGGCCAAAACCTCTTCTATTCCACCCTATTCACAAAGACATTCATGGTCCTTTGTATGGGGACCATCCACTCCCCACATCAATGTCCCCTCATCTTGAGGACATTGAGGTGCATGTGGGATGCAATCCCACAAGAGAGGAGATTCAAGCCGAACTCCACAACCTCCACCAATTCAAAGGCATGGTGGATTCTCACTTAGTGAGACTATGCACATGCAAAATGCTTTGCTAGCCTCCATCATGACCACCCCAAACATCCCCACCAACAACAACACATCTACCATTCCACCACCACAACCTCACCAAACATACTATCCTCCTAGGCATGGTTGCTCAACTTGTGAGCAAACGGCCCAAACCATTGAAAGGACCCGGGTTATGGTCCATGACTTTAGAAGAAATGAGGTTCATCCTCAATCACATCCTTGAGCGTCTCAACGCTCTTTATCATCCACCATCTCATTAGGATGGTCATAGACTAGCAATTTTTTTTCTTTTCTTAGGATTATTTTCTTTTTCTTGTACTAAAACACATCATTGTGTTCTCTTTTCATGATCTTTATTCATGAAAAAATTTAACTAATGAATGGTGTTTATTATATTGTTGGTGCCATTACATAGTGTTTGTAAATGCTTGTGAATGATCATTATTATTGTTGGAATTATATAACATGACTAATCATAAATATAAACAATAAACATCAAAGTATTCAAGCGGAAGCGTATAGGATTTATTAATGAACAATTAATTAACATAAAAAAAAATATGCGTACCTTTTCTTGATTCTAGCCGAACAAGAATCAAATCCACAAACTAGCAATTTAGATGAACCCTAATTAGGGTTTGAGTGCTAGTCGACTTAATAAGTCGAATAGTGTAAATCACCAAAATCCAAAGTAGGATTTCTTACGATCATGTACGCTAGCGTATTGTTAGCGATTTAATTAGAATGCTATTCAGTCACGACAATATATACTAAACTCTTTTACTTGCATCTCCAAATACATATATAGGAATGAATATATGAATATATACATGTACTTGACATGATATCATGCATATTAAATTATCATGAAATCAATCAGTCAATCATGTATTATAAATTCATGAATTCATACGTATGATCATCATTAAACCATTGTAGCATGCACATGCATCATAAATCTGAAAGACATACATACATGCGCATGACTATTTTTGGTTTTAATAAATCATGCATTGGAGTTATATTATTGCCTTGGTCGATCATATATCTTATCTCATTTAATGAGACTAAAAGGTATATTTATATATATATAGCATTAAACCTTGTCCAACAAGTCATTGCTAGCACCTCCTTAAGTTTCAAAACTTGACACTCAACCCTCTCTCTTTTTCTTAGTTCGACCATATAAATATTTCGTGATATAATTAAATCTCATATGAACGCTGCAATCCCATAGGTCTCGAGTTCGGTCCTAACACACATCTATTAATATTTTGTCCATTAAACCAACAAATCTCCACTTGACATCTTAATAGTGTGATCACATCGGTTAGCGCCTCTAGCAACACTTCATGCCTCTAGCACAACTCAAGTAAGGTCTCCTCGGAAAACCTTTAATGATTTCTCATTATTATTATCCTTTTGTTTCTAATACCATGTTAAATAAAGATATGGAATTAAGTCATTCTTTATCCAACTATTCTGTTTCTCGTTATAAGTGATTGAGCAAGATTACCAAATCTTCTGAACATATTCAGGAGATTTTGGGTGTGGCCACACAAACATCTTGTCAACCCTACGAGGGCCCAAAGAAGATTAAACTCCAAAATAAATTTGAAGGAACAAATTCTATCTTGACTACGAGAATAACCCACCTAACTTTGCAACATTCAGGAAACAACCCTTATGACTACCGCCATTTAGATAATGCTAAGTTGTTCCACGAAGTGCACTACATTCATGACACTTATCCGTATCTTAAGTCTGAGGATAACTATTCATAATTTACTTATAACAATATCCACAAAGTAAATTATGTAGTTGGGATAAGTCCTATATTCAATTCATTGAATATCATCTCAAATTGGTATGCATTCTCATCAATATACTTTCAAGTATATTCTACCATATCTCTCAGATTTGTCTTAGTTTAATGATACTCCCATATCATTAATCGACAACGGACGATTTAGAATAAATAAATTTATTCACGGATTAAACATGCAAATATAGGATACAATAATATATAAAATCAAACATACCAAGTATTTGATTTATTATAACAATTGTTTAACATCCCTTATCCAAGTACTAAATAGATCAATGCATGAAAATTCCAGTTGATGAATTATGCCTCAAGTAATGACAATCATACTTGTTGACAAGGCATAAATCAACCAACTTGATCTATAGTAATTTTGAGAATACTTATTTCAAGAATTCAATTAATGAAGTCCTTGTATGTGTGTATTCACCAATCCACATAATAATTCATAAAGTGTGTGACATCCTCTATCACCATTTATGACAATTTAAACTTTCAAACATTTTAAAGTTTAAAGTATTCTTATTCTTTTAATGTATAATGCAACCGCTCTTAGTAGTAGCACAACTAGTTCAAATGTCCATTAACAAGGATAAAATCCTACCATGACTAGTATTGAGTGTCATCTCAATTAAACCAACATCATTGTATACAAACAACAATGTGCTCATTAAAATTCCGTAAACTTTAATATCTTATTGTGTAATTTTTGATGCTTTCCTAACTTTCAAGTTTAAAGTTGATGACAATTTGCACAACATTTGACATATTGTTCATCCATAGAATCTAGGAGCAATTCCAGTCTGAGGATGTAATTCTTTTAGAATATTCATTACACAAGTTATCTAATAACTTTTAGTTAGATATCAATGTTGTCAAATCACTTCTTATTTAAGAATGATACAACAATTTTAATACACAACATGATGTACATGATGAATCTACATGTCAAACTTAGACTTCATTCACGTTCTATCTTGTCAAAAGATATTTATCCATTTCCCAAATGATATATCATGTTTTATTAGAATCATTTATTTTATCTGCACATGTTTATTATTAATAAACATATATTCCAAGGTTATATGTTTTAATTCTTAAATCTTACAAGTGAAGTTTCATTCCAATCTAAGACTTTAACATTTAGCTTACAAGGAATGTTACTTACTATGTGTTATACAACATATAAGATTTAAGAAACTTAACATAATACTCCTACTAGCTTTCAGGAATACTTAAAATTTATCTTATTTTAATTATAAATCAAAAATGGGATTTAATAATTAAACATAAGAATAATTTCATAGATGCATGCATTTATCCATTCATGAATTATTTGCACTTCGTACACTTTCAAAGATTATATGAATTCAAAAACATTTCAATTACTTACCGTCCCTTCAAGTAATTTCTCATGAAAGAGTTTTGATATTCCATTGTCATATTTCATATTAATGAAAACAAGTATGACAATTATCATCTTTATATATTTAATGTGTCTAGAAAAGAATATTCAATCATAATTAATTGCTTAAGTATGATAAATAATCTTGTCATAAAACATGCATTAAATATGTGTACAATTTTGTCCATATGATTTCTACACAGAAATTCAAACCACTAGGGTTTTCCATCTCTTTGAAGAAACTCATTTTCATTCTCTAGTCTAACTATTAAGATAAACCAAATTTCCAAAATTGATTATCTTTATGGACAAAGATCTAACATTCATAGTATATGAGTAATTTACCCAATTCAATATTTGGTAATCCATCATAATGATTATCAGTTTACTATAACTCAGTAACTCATACTTCTCAGCATATATGTCAAATATCTGAGATATCCTTGCAGATTTATGAATGAAAATTCCATCATTATGAGGTTTATCATTTACATGTCTAACCTCATCATGATATTTACTAGTGTGTTTTAGAAGATTATGTATATTGTAATTTTATCTTTCAAGATAAAAAACTCCCACTTGCCTTTTGTAATATATAGACTATCTATATATACTTAGCAATTAGAGCAAAACTACATTGTTCTCTTTTGGGACATTACAAATACACATTGATAATTCTTGATTTTACTTTGTTAATAACCTATTCATTAATAGTTTAACAAATTCAGAATCTTCAATTTTAAAACTTAATGTGATTCATCACATTCCATAATAAAATGGTGTTTTAACAATCTTCTAGGTTGGAGTCATATTGAGTATATTCAATCCATACTCAATTTCTAACCTTGTTACTTTTAAGAAAGAAGTTATGGTTATCTTGAATCAAACAAATCAAATATACTTTGATTCTCCTAACTTAACATACCATCAACTTGTGGTATTCATTAGAATTAATATTGTAAGACAATCTAACAATATATAAGATAAACATATTCCTTTTGGCTTACCTATTTACCAACTAAGTCAACTTAATGGTATAATAGACTTTCCAAGCCAATTGCATGTTTTATAACACAAGTACTCTTTAACCAAGTCACTTCATATCCATGTCTCATCAAGAAACATAAAGGTTATAATCCCATTATACATTATAAATCATTGATCAACTCAATGACTTCTTGTATATGTCTTAATTAAAAACATAACAAGTTAACGTCTTACTTTATTATAAGTCTTAAAAGACTTTATGTTTATGTCTTTACAATGAATCATAAACATGTTTAACTAAAGTAATTATGAACACAACTCTTGGTTTTAATAGTAATTTCAAGTTAATTTATTTACTTCACAATAATGTAGGACTACATTATTTTTCATTTATGTCATTCCAAAATACATAAATAAACAAATTGAAGTAGGATTAGATTACTTCATTTAATTTTATGTCATTCTAATAATACATAAATATTTAATTTGAAGTAGTCTTATATATCATTTTGACATGTTCTAAATACTTGTCTAATTTAGAAACTGCAAATATGTCCATGCAAGGTCCGACTTCACAGAGATTTACTTTGTTATTGCAATCTTGCCAAGTTCTCACATGACGTAAATTGCAACACCAAGTGTTTCTTAAATTAGATATGTTCAAGTTATATTAGAACGTTAGTCTCTTACCTTGCAGTCAAGAGAATCCTTAAATCATATACCTATATGTTGTACCTTGCACACAATATAGATTTCTCCCACTTGTGCATGGAACAACATCATGTAGCGAGATAAACAACAAGACATATGTTTGTTTATGTGACTAATATGATTGTGTCATTGATATTAGCATAACTAGTAGATGTAGAACCACTTCATTGTCTAATAAGGAAACGCACATGACTATCCTTGAAAACATAAGTGTCTACAAGTGGAAAGTAATTATCTTAAGACATTCTAGAGATAATATGGGTTACTACCAAGATGACAAAGCTTGTAACTCCCATTGAATTAGAGATCATTACATTAACTCCTTATTCAGTAATAAGAACAATACTCCCACTGGATTTGAAAACATTGTAAGTGTTTCATTAACCAAGAAAAGAAAATAGCGTTCTATTTACTTCCCTACACCTTTGAGAAAGTCCATACATAATAATTACTTATGTACTTAAAAAAAATGTATTCTACTATGTAGATGATGAATTCATCCATCATTGCTTATTAACTTGAAAAATTGGGCATGCAATTTCTTTCTTAATATTTCTACTATTCCAACAATTTGTAAGTAGTACTTTTAAATGGTCAAAGCACAATAACTAGATAAAATATGCTAGTTTGTCTTTTACCAATTATACAGTAATTAGTCTAGCTTCTAATTTAATAACTCATAACATATGCAATTTCTTAACTATTAAAATATGCTTACGAGTTATGTATTTAGAATTTAGACAATTCTAATTGTTCTATCATACCTTTCTTCATTCATGAAAAGGAATAGGATTGAATCTCACTCTTTCTTATATAAAGAGGACTAGGTTTATCCTTTTAGCAAAGTTGACTCTACCAAAAACCCTTACAGGTGTAGATCAATTTACCAATACAGGAATAACCTTCATTTACGGTTTAATGTTGCATTAATACATTTAAAGAATTAGCAAAATTCAATTTTAGTATTTTCGATAATTAAACTTTTCAAGAAGATAAAATACCCAAGGTAATATTCATATAACCATAGAATTTTCTCGAAAACTAGGATCCAAATTATCGTAGTTCCATTACATCAGTTGATCTCCTAGTAACGAAAGCACATAATAGGTAATCTGTCGAACAATAATTGGCAAACAATTTCCAATTCCTAGATCATTATGGGATTTATATTTTCCAACGCTATTGCAAATATAAACATGTTTCATCCCATCTTATGCCATTGAGTCCAAGTCTCACTTCCTACTCAACTTAAGTGTCTAACTTAAAGAACTGCAAATATGTCCATGTAAGGTCTCACTTTACATAGAGATTTACCTCTCCATTACAATCTAGCCAAGTACTCTCATGACATAAATTGCAACTTCAAGTGTTCCTTTTAATTAGATGGCATATAACTTAATTTAAAAGGGTAGTAGTTTTGATTTTATGTGGTCAAATCAAAGATGTACAAAGATGTCATGCATTCATCTTGTAGCATAAATTTAATAAAAAAAACTTTTTTATTACAAATTCATAAAGATCAAATTATCAAAGTTTTGATTGAGGTATTGGGTTCACCAATCAAGGAATTTAGCGTTAATTATCGTCCATTATACCGTACTTTTGCATAAGTGTAAACACTTAGTGTTTCGGTAATTATCAATCGGTGGCGATGGAATTAAAACTAATTCACCCTTAAGATGAGCTTGCACTTTTAATGGCTTACTAAGTAGCTCCATTCAACTTACAGAGGGCGAGGACCGTGTGCGCAAACGCATAACCTTAGACATCCATTCCAGGTGACTGCGCGCATTCTTAAATAACCCCTTTATAGTTCATTCAATGGGTGAGCCGCTCCAAATTGTACCAAAGTCACCAATCAATTAAACTATGAAAACTTAACTCTTCCAAAACAATCAAATTTCGCCATTGTTTAATCCGTATTATTTTTCTATTCAAAATTACCCTTTGCTTAAAACTGCCTAACATAATAAACAAACAAGTAATAAATAAAAAATAAACTACTAAAAACAATGCACACATAATAAACAATTTATACGTGTAAACAAGTAGCCACATGCAACTTATTCGATAAAACCCTATTAATAATCAATGTCTAGATTAAATTAACGTATATATTAATTAGGGCTTTCACTCTCTCAATTGAAAGTGAGCCACATACATCGACGAATCGATTATGCAGAAACCCATAATTAATGATATACCAAATTGCACATAATTGATTCATTAATGTATATAATTGAGTTTTCCCCAATTCAAGATTTATCATAAATATACATGTGTATAAAACTTAACAATTAATATCGCATAACCAATCTTAACAATTAAATATTCAAAGCAACTTATCCATGACTAACATGCACGTATAATCATGGATACATCATAACAATTATACAAATATTCACAAGATCGCATACAATTCCATGTCACATAACACTTTATTCATGAATTTATCACGTAACAAATATATTAAATCTAGGTTTCATATAGATAACATAAAATTAATATAAACCCTTAAAAAATTTAAGGAAATCGATTAAAAAAAATTTAGGGTTTCCACCCATAAAAAATTTTCGATCCATAATAGATTTTTAAAACCAAATTAGGGCAAAAGCCCTAACCCTAAAATTAGGGTTTATATAATCATAACCAAAACCCTAGAATAATCATATCTAACAACATACAATATTTGTTATTTACGCGTTTAGTAATTAATTACTCATTAAAACCAATGACTCGTGATGCCACTGTTGGAATTATATAACATGACTAATCATAAATATAAACAATAAACATCAAAGTATTCAAGCGGAAGCGTATAGGATTTATTAATGAACAATTAATTAACATAAAAAAAATATGCGTACCTTTTCTTGATTCTAGCCGAACAAGAATCAAATCCACAAACTAGCAATTTAGATGAACCCTAATTAGGGTTTAGTGCTAGTAACTTAATAGTCTAATAGTGTAAATCACCAAAATCCAAAGTAGGATTTCTACCATCATGTACTAGTATTGTTAGCGATTTAATTAGAATGCTAGTTCAAGTCAATATTAAATATATACTCAAACTCTTTTACTTGCATCTGTCAAATACATATATGCAAGGAATGAATATATGAATATATACATGTACTTGACATGATATCATGCATATTAAATTATCATGAAATCAATCAGTCAATCATGTATTATAAATTCATGAATTCATACGTATGATCATCATTAAACCATTGTATGTATGCACATGCATCATAAACTGTAAGCACATACATACATGCGCATGACTATTTTGTTTTAATAAATCATGCATTGAGTTATATTATTGCCTCAGTTTTATCATATATCTTATCTGGTTTAATGAGACTAAAAAGGTATATTTATATATATATAGCATTAAACCTTGTCCAACAAGTCATTGCTAGCACCTCCTTAAGTTTCAAAACTTGACACTCAACCCCTCTCCTTTTTCTTAGTTCGACCATATAAATATTTCATGATATAATTAAATCTCATACGCTAACGCTGCAATCCCATAGGTCTCGAATTCGATCCTAACACACATCTATTAATATTTTGTCCATTAAACCAACAATTATTAACATTTTTTTGTGTAGCTTTATTTTCACAATCCATGTATCTTCCCATTAAGCACCCAATTTAGGGGGAGCTTTGATCAAGGGGAGATAATGGCTCGGCTCATTACATTCTCAAGACGCTTCTTCTCTTTTGTTGAGACAAAAGGGGGAGAAATATAGAACTTGTTTATATTTGACTTTTCCGGAAAACGTCAAACCGCTACATTGACTTTCTCCAAAAGTCAAACATGATACTTCATTGATAATACTTGACTTTTCTTAAAAGTCAATCGGTGATACTTTGACTTTCTGAAAAAGTCAACATCATGCATCAACTAGTGAATACTTTGACTTTCTTAAAAAGTCAAACATCATACACTTGCATTATCATTTCCTTTTCAAGTTCTAAAACTAATATTTTATAACTCTTGCACAAACTTTGTATCTTTTATAAAAATAAAATTTATATTTTGTCCTCAACAAAAGGGGAGATTGTTAATACAAATATCGTCATTAAACGTTATTTATATTTTTGATCTTTATCTAAGTTTTGTTAACGACAAAAGTAAATTTAATTTGTATAAAAGCTTAAAGCTTGTCAAGTTTAATAAATATTAAAACAAGCTTTCTCAAACAATATCTTCATCATTTAAGCATTTACATTGTGACTTATCATATCTTAATATGAGTCTAAGCATAATGTATGATAGTAGTTTTTAGAATGTTTTAGTTTCTTAAAAACTAAACATTACTTATATATTTGCATATTTCTAAAAATAGAAAAACAACACATGACATCATGTGATGCATCATGGAAATCATTGAAAGATTTCATTAGATATTTTGTGTGGATTTGTACTCTTCATATCTTACACAATTTTACATAGATATGGTTGACTTTGGCAAGATCTTGATATCTTGTCATTTAATCCTACATTACCAAAATCCATTAAACCCTTTAAGGGGTTCGTGGTCCGTGGATGTCATTGATGGTTTTGGCTATAAATAGCAAAGCCAAACCAAGTAGTTTCTCATCCCTTTCATCACTCTCTTACATATCTTCTTCTAACCTTTCTAACTCAGTTTCATATCATATTAGTGATCTCTTTTGTAACAAAGAAGATCAAGTCACATTTAAGCTTCAAACGAGAAGTTGGAAGTCTTGTTTGTTTAGTGTTGTATGATCTTGTGTTGATTCATACTTCATTGTTGTATTAAACCATCATATTCTTGTGAGTGTGAGTGGTTAGTATTTTAGTCCTCAAAATACATAGTGTGTGGCAAAGGTTGTACCCTTGGAAAGAACTCGACATCTAGCTTAGTGTCGGAAATAGTGTGTTTAAGTGTAAAGGTTTTCTCCGTGGTGAAAGGAGCTTGTTGACTAGTGAAGTTAAATTCGAAAGTGTGAGACTCGGAGAGTAGAGTAGGGCAAGGAAAAAGAGTCCTTGTAGACCGAACCACTATAAACAACTTGTTGTGGTTTGATAATTTCTTTCCTTATTTACTCTTTACATATTGCTTGCATATTTCATTAACATATCTAAGATCAGCATCAATTGATCTTTCAATAAGTTTCAAAACAAAGTTTTAATTGGTAAACTATTCAATCCCCTTCTAGTTTTCTACATATAGGTCTCAAAAAAAATTTCACATTTGGTTAGTTTGTGATATGTTATGTGAAAATGCTATGTGTTTTTCCAGTTAATCTTGCAATGGATAGTTGCACGAATTCGGCTTCATTCGAAAGAAAAATTGGGAGGATTTGTCATTGGAAATTGATGAAGGAAGCGATTGAGAAGCAACGGGAATTGCAATTGAGGTTTCTTGATATGATTTACGAGAAAAGGATCAAATGGAAACAGAGGAGTGGAGAGTACTAGAAATTGTGAAAATGAATCCAACATATGAGATGTTAGTCAAGTAGAGATCGATTGTTGCCACAAAAGATGGTTCTATTATCACGTTACTATTTCTCTTTCACTTAGGGAAACGCATTAAATCGGATAAGTTGTGTCGGTTTACTTTACTAACATTATATAGGCAGCTATATGTAATCTTTTTACATGAATATATCCAAGTTATTTTTGTCGTGTCATGGGTTTCAGTTTATTTGACTAGAAAAGAAAGGCCTTCCGTCTCTTCTTTCCAAGCATACTAAGGTTTTATTGTCCGATTTTGGTATTACCGTATAAGTGTTGAATTTTTTAAGACCACAGAAAAGTCTTGGATGTACGATCTTGCATACAAGCAAACAAACAATGGTAAAATATGAGCAAGTATGGTATGTGACTTATTACTTTATGACCTTATCTGTATGCGGATTGCTTATTTTTTCTGTTTACATGCTTACTTTCAGATGAAAAAATGATTTCTGATACGTGGGTAGAATGAACCTGTATTCCACATTAGAAATGGGTGCATTTGGCGGCTGAAGTGGGGTCTACAATGGGTACATTTAGGGGCTGAAATGGGGTGGGTTTGGGTGCTAAAACGGAAGCCGAAATTGCTGCGTTTGGGGGCTGAAATGGGGTCTTAAACGAGTGGGTTTAGGGGCTCAAATGAGTCGTTTTGCGGGCTCAAATGGGTGAAAGTTTTGGGGCTGAAATCGGGCGTTTAGGTGCTGAAATGAGGGCTGAGATGGGTGGGTTTGATGCTTGAAACGGGTGAATTGGTGTGTTTTTAATGCTGAAATGGGACTAAAATGGGTGCATCTCGGGCCTGAAGTGGGGGCTGAAATGGATGGATTTGAGTGCTGAAACAGGCCCTGTAACGGGAGGGTTTAGGGGCTGAAGTTGCGATGCTGAAATGGGACTGAAATGGGTAGGCTTACAATTATCTTCCAACAACAGTTTAAAAGGTTAGTCATATAAATAATATAGTTGCATGATTAGGCTTATGTTTTTGGACAATGGCTGTTATATTAAGACCGGTATGAGACTTTTGATTAGTCTTATGCTTAACATTAGTGAGTACACAATTCGAGCATACTAACTCCTTCAGATTCAAGATGTCAAGGTTTCTATAAATCGCGAAGTTGCTGCTAAATAACCAACATGGCAAATGGATGCATTTGATGAAAACGACTTCCATTTTTTGTTAATCTCATGACAAGATCTAAGACTCCATTCTTTGGGTTTAACTTGAGGCAAAGAATGTCTGGAGAAAATGACAATGCATGTAATGTATCTTCAGCTAGCTAGCAAGTGCGTGGCCCCTATTTGCCACTACGACAGACACATTACGGCCAAAACGGGAGACCAAGGTATTCGACACAGCTCAAACGAATTGACTTAATTCCTCCTATTTGATATATATCGACATCTGGTATTGAATGAACACATTTATGTTGTTACAGATGTACACACCACATCGCTTGGACTTCAGTCGACGTACATAATGCACGTATGCATACAAGACTTCGCAGTTTTTTAATGTTTCACGCATTGTGTATGTCTTTAGACTAACTTGCAATCGCAATTTGGAAGTATCATACCTTGGTTGAAAGAAGCCCAAATTGAAGGTAGTTGGAAGTACCCTACATTGGTTGAAACAAGCCGAAAGTGCAGGTGCATTATTTTGGTATTGTTCCACCTACGGTGTTCATGCCAGATGTTAATAGTATTTCAATTACAGTATTTGTAGCATCATGTGTTCAGATAAATGCTGAGTGTTGCGAAATAACGATGTGAAATGCACGGTCGAAAGCCCTTTTCTTGCTACCAATACCCAAATGGTTGCGCCACTGGATTTGCTTAATTCTACGGCAGCTGATGTAACTATTGTCCCATGATTCATCTACATGTAAACAAGTTAATTTTTAAATATGTTTTATTAAAGTTATACCAGCTGCCATGCCATATGCTAACAGATTATTTTTTCCCATTTTTCACCGCACTCCTCTAGGCTAACGTATTATATTTTGCGCACGGGTTGGTTCATTCTCATGATACTTTTGATCAGAGGCCAATTGGCATTGCAGATGTTTCTAACAATTCGTTGATAGAGCACATGTTACCCGAATCTCGGACTCAACAACTGATGGGTCACGAGCGACCATCCCTACAACTCATGATACCACAGTAATGTTTTCACCAGAAGTACAAATTGGATATATTTTTGTCATGATGCCCATAACTTTTGTCGTATGTTTAGTAGTATCCTGGGTACAAAATTTGTTATTCTTACATGATCAGTTAACATTTTTTCTTTATAGCATCCCAACAACCTGCACCATCTTCTCGTGGTTCTTCTACACAAGTATGTGTCCGGGCACGAGAGGTCGAGGTTTTCAGACAATTGCCAGGCATGCATTTTACATGTTAATCTTATTTACACATGTCTGATCGTTGGGAAGGTAAAAAACTGAACGCGGTTACTAAACTGTTCAATAGAAAACGTAAAAAACGGATGGTAAATTAGTAATAGAATGTTAGTTTTTTTACTGTAAAATTCAAAAAGATGATGCTGATTGTCATTGTTATGAGAGCTGAGATTTTTGGACTTTTTTTGGGCTTAATTTGTGATATTTTCATGTTTTACTCTTAGACGGTTGGTTGACAAGCAACCCCGCCGCAACGCGCGGGTTACAACACTCGTTTATAAAAAAAACTCGGCGGTGGGTTGTGCACTTGTTGTGCGTAGTGATTCCTAGAGACGAAGCAAAATACTATCAGGCCCAGACAACAGGAAGCCCAGCCATAGGCCCAGCAAGCAACACATAATATATTTATAATTTATAAATAAAAATCTAAAAATTATTAAATAGCTTTTCACTATTTTACCGTCACAATTAACAGCACATATTTTTACATTATCATATTCCATAACAAAAACCACGGTCACATATTCAGGTATCAGTTTTCCGGCACTGTTGCACCACCACTCACCACGGTATAAATTTCTTTATTTCAATTTAGGGTTTATATACATTTTATCACTCATATTATACTGTATTATTTACTTTTTGTATAAATTAATTGCACTTTAACCCATGCTTTTTTCAGACATTAGTTAGGGGGTGTTTATTTCGGCTTATATAGCCGGCTTATGGTTTATTTGCTTTTGGGCTTATGTTTCATAAGCTCACTTTTTGTGCCTTATTTTGCAATTTTTTTTTTGGCTTATATCAGCTTTACTTTCGAGGTGTTTGGATCAGCTTATTTAGCCGGCTTATGGGCTTATTTGACTTTGGAAAAGCCGATAAGCTCACTTACTGAAGCTTATGACCTTATCAAGTTCATCTTATTGGCTTAAGCCAATAAGCTAAAGTTAATAATAAGCTCTAAAAAGTGAGCTTTTGGGCTTTTCCAAAATCAAATAAGCCCATAAAGCCGGCTAAATAAGCTAATCCAAACGCCCTATATGACATGATAAACTTATAGAAGCCGAAAAGATTCAAAAATAAGCCACAAGAAGTGAGCTTATGAAACATAAGCCTTAAACTAAATAAGCCATAAGCCCGCTATATAAGCCGAAACGAACACCCCTGTAGTACATGTGAAATTATGCGTTGAAAATTATGCTGCTTTATGTTTTAAGTGGAAAACTAGCTGCTTTACACTGGAGCAATCATAAGAGTTAGGTTGTTGATATCGTAAATCGAGAAATTGGAGTTATGTACATTGTTTGCGTTTCATTAGGCGTATGCTGAATTGATAAATGTTGCTCTTTTTTTTCTTTTTAATTACGTAACTAGGATGTCCGACTTGTTACTTATCGTTGTAGTTTATATCTATATAATCCAGATTTGAAGATGCTAGCTGAACGTTAGAGAGGCTTTCCAGATCAAATTGAACTGAAATAGACTTGGAAATTCGTTTTCTTTTGTAAAGTTCAAATCTTTATTGATCGGATGTTAGTTTGGAAGTAATGGGAAGAAAAAAGCAAATTCGGCCTCGTAGGGCAGGAGCAGTTGTTGTTGATGCTAATGGTGTTTCTAAACCGGAGTCGTGCGATCCAAGCACAAGCCAAGCTGCCGAAAATGGGTCTTCTGGGGTTGAAATACCGTTTTATGTTGAAGTTGATAGGGATAACTGGAGTTCAGAAGCGCATTATGACATTTCCGAAGTGGTTTTGACAAATTTAAATGTAAACGAAGAGTTTCGTGATGGAGGGAATGAAGAGCCACGTTTTTGGGATGATGAGAAGTATAACTTAAGGTTTCGGCTGAGCAATGTAAATGATTTAATTGGCCGAATAAAACTACGTTATTGGCCTGTTTTATCTGCTAATGATATTTATTTGGAGTTCATCGAGAAGCAAGAATCGTTGGACATAGATGCACGTGTGATGGTAACTGGGAACTTTGATGGGCCTAATGAAGGTGTTTCAGGGCTTGTTCATTTGGTTAATATGAAGTATTTGACTTTGAGGCCTGTTACGGGGTTGACTTTTTTAGGAAGCTTGTCATCTATTAGATTAAGAGTAGAGATACAGAAGAGTACCTTTGAGGCGTGTGAGTCACTTTTTGAGAATACGAGGTCGTTATGGAAAAAAAGTATGATGAATGTCATGGCTTGGCTACGTCCTGAAGTAACGACATCAGAGGCTAGATATGGATATAAGTTGCCTAAAGACATTGAAATTGGATTAGAAAAGGACGAAGAATCCCCTGATTGTAGGAAACGAGCTAGGTTTGACGTTTCTGGTTTCTATGAAGCAATAAAACCCTCAAAGTGAGTATGGACAACGTAAATATATACATATACATATTTATATGTTCATTTATTTCGGCTATGCTATAAATTTGTCGTACTTGTGATTTCAGGGATAAGCAGATGCTAATTGATGACATGCCTGATTTACTTCCTGAGTTGAGACCGTATCAGAAGCGGGCAGCTTTCTGGATGGTTCAACGAGAGAAAGAAGCTCTGGAACATCTATCAGTTTCACCCCTGTGCACACCGGTGGATTTAGTTGATTCGTGTCGTAAAATTTATTACAATTCATTTAGGTAGATTCTTTTTGTCATTCTTCAACAACATAAATTTTTTCTATAAAATTTGGTTCTCATCATTTGCTACTTTTGTTTCTCAGTGGAAGTGTTTCCATGAATCCCGAGAGCAATTCGTCTTATGTCGTTGGTGGTATTCTTGCAGGTTAGTTCTTCCACTTTATGTTGTTTATTTACATGCGTGTGTGAATTCTTAGGAAAACAATTACCACCTCGTTTCTGCACAGCTTAGAAGGTTCAAATAGGTAATTCTTCCGCTAAACATGTGTCATTCACTCATTTGACATGTTTGTAAAAATGTTTTCCTTAGTTCATGAGGCAATGTACAAGAGTCAGGGTAGTGGTCTTAGTCCTGAAAATGTTGTGTATTGTGGGAAATATGAGCTTTCATCATTGGATAGGGTGGGTGGGGGCTTCGAGGTGTGTGAGCGACATTTGAATGTTTCTAAGCGCTAGGATACCCCCAAACATGATGAAGGTGTCTTATTTCTAATCTTACATGTTTTAACTACAGATGAGATGGGGTTGGGGAAAACAATTGAGCTTCTTGCTTGTGTGTTTGCACACAGAAAGTCGGATGATGGCAACGAGATGATGCAAATGATCGGGGAAAACACACCTAAAATCAAAAGAGTGAAAAGAGAACGCGTTGAATGTGTTTGTGGGGCTGTAAGCGAAACCAGCAGGTATAGAGGTTTGTGGGTACAATGTGATGTCTGTGATGCTTGGCAGCATGCAGATTGTGTAGGGTTTTTAAACAAAGGAAGAAACTCTGGCACAAAAAAAGATTACGAGTCACAAGGAGACAACAATAGTGTAAATGGTGATACAAGAAAAAGAAAAAGTCACAATGGCTCCAAAGTAGATTCTTCTGACGAGGTTCATATTTGCCAACTTTGCTCAGAACTGATTCAAGCAACGACATCCCCGGTTGCTACTGGTGCAACTCTTGTAGTTTGCCCGACACCTATATTGGCTCAGTGGCATGCTGAAATTACTCGGTAGACTCTCTTTTAGATTTTGGTTTTCATTGCATCTCTCTGGCCTCTGCATCAGTTATCCTTATGTATTGGCTAGCCAAAATCTAATAGGTTAGGCCTTAATTCTATAAAGTACAAAATGGCATGTATTATTCACTCTTTACCATTATATGCAACATACCATTTCTTATCAAAATGGAAACGTCCTTACTATTCTTTGTCTATTTAATGCAACGGAGTGCGTACATTGGTTAAAAATGGTGAGTATGTTGCATTAAATGGTTTAGAAAAAAAATATTATCTAAAAAGTGAATTAATGATGTCTATGGTTCTGTATAATGATTTGTGAAGTTTTATAGGATAATTGGTCATGTCTATCAGTCTATGTATTCTTTGTGCGGTTTGCCTTTTAATAAATGGAAACAGCTGACATTCAATTATTGGAATTAATGATGTCTATGGTTCTGTATAATGATTTGTGAAGTTTTATAGGATAATTGGTCATGTCTATCAGTCTATGTATTCTTTTTCAGTTATCATGTTTCTTTTTCCTTAACTGTTAGTTTCATTTGCAGGCATACACGTCCTGGTTCACTGAAAGTCCTTGTTTATGAAGGCGTTAAAACCACTCCATCTTCTAGTAAATGTGTTACAAAAGTTGGCGAACTGCTTACTGCTGATATTGTCTTGACAACCTATGATGTGCTTAAAGAAGACTTATTTCATGATACTGATAGGCATGAAGGGGATCGCCATCTTATGAGGTACCAAAAGAGGTAATTCTTATGACTCATCTGTTGACTAATTTGCTTCTCAGTATAGGCCTTACCTAATGATAAGAAGAGAATGCAGAAATTGACCAAAAATTGCGAAGTTGACCATTTTTATTTTTTATCCATTTTTTGTTTTCGTCAGGTACCCTGTCATCCCAACTCTTCTCACTCGAATATTCTGGTGGAGGATTTGTTTGGATGAGGCCCAAATGGTGGAAAGTAATACTACTGCTGCAACAGAAATGGCTATGAGGTTACATGCTATGCATCGTTGGTGTATCACTGGAACTCCCATACAGCGAAAACTAGATGACTTATATGGGCTATTGAGATTTCTCAAAGCAAGTCCATATGACGTTTTAAGGTGGTGGGTTGATGTTATCAGGGACCCGTATGAGGTAATGACTAACTCAACAAAAAAGTTAAATAATCTACATTTTATTATTATTATTATTATTTAATTATTGCCCTAACATTCACAGGGGGGAGATGCAGGGGCTGTAGAATTTACTCATAATCTGTTTAGGCAAATAATGTGGCGATCTTCAAAATCACATGTTGCCGAAGAGTTATTGTTGCCTCCACAAGAAGAGTGCCTCTCTTTGCTATCCTTCACAGCAATTGAAGAACACTTCTATCAGAGGCAACATGAGACTTGTTTGACCTATGCTAGGGAAGTTATTCAGAGTTTCTCAAGTAATATTTCTCAAGAAAAAGCTGCAGGTTAGTATCAAACTCTCTGCATTTTTTATATTTGCATTAAAAAAGAAACCAGACTGTCCAATATTGATATCACGATACCAACTTATGTTTCCCATGAAATAACCAATAAACTTTTTGTTTTGTTTTGTTTTTTTTTTCTAAAAAAAAAAACCTCGAACTTATTCTCGTTTTCTGGAATAATATAATCTGTACAGGTTATCCTGTCAATATAATGAGATGGCGGATGTCGTTTTTATAATATTTCCCCTGTTGACCTTATATTTTTTATTTATATTTTTTTCTTTTTATACTTTGTCAAAGGTTGGCTAATAATGTGCTATACTTATCAAAATAATCTATATGTTTCTTGGGCTATGCTTCATCAGATTCTGTTCTAACCCATGTGGAGGCTGCAAAGCTGTTGAACTCACTTTTGAAGCTAAGGCAAGCTTGCTGTCATCCACAAGTTGGAAGTTCAGGCCTACGTGCCCTACAGCAGTCTCCCATGACAATGGAGGAGATACTAATGGTTGTTTTTAATGTTCAAATATATCTTTAATATAAATGTACTTATTTTTTGGCTGATTATCGTTTAACTGTTTTTTTCATAGGTTCTTGTTGGTAAGACTAAGGTAGAAGGAGAGGAAGCCTTAAGAAAGTTAGTTGTTGCAGTGAATGGACTTGCGGGAATAGCTATAATCAAACAAGAATTTCCTCAAGCTATATCATTATATAAAGAAGCTCTGGAATTAGCAGAAGAGCATTCAGAAGATTTCAGAGTGGATCCTTTGCTAAACATTCACATACATTACAATCTTGCCGAGATACTTCCTTTGACCAGTGACTCTTTACAACAGTCCCAATTAGGCAATGCATATACTGAATGTTCTGGTTCTGGAAACTGTGAAGGTAACATGTGCAAGACATGTGATGGTAATGGCTATAATCAACCCGATACTTTAACTGGTTCAAATAATGAGAAACATATTGTTTACAAGCGGCGTTCCACGTCTTCCAGATCTACCAGTTTCCAGTCTTTGCAGATGACGTGCAACAATTTAAAGAAAAAATTCTTGTCTGTTTTCAACTCAAAATTGTCTGCGGCTCAGCAGGAATTTAGGAAATCGTATGAGCTGGTAATTTCTTTCAAGATGTCTTTCAAATTTGTGTCTAAAAATTTAAATTTATGTGTTCTGAATATTAATACGTGCCTGTTGTTGAGAATTACTTGTGCAGAAATAGTTAAAATTTACTTGATATATTATTTTTCTTCATGTGTCAAAATAATGCAAATAAGTTTCTTTTGCGATGTCTTAAAGAATGTCAATATAATAAAATTGCAAAAAGTTGCATGAGATGCCTGGTAAATAGTCGTGCTTAACTTTTAGAATTGACATCAAGGATTCATTAATAATTCATTTGTTGTTTCTCAAATCTTTTTGAAGGTTAGTAATGCACATAATGACCGAAGAAACCAGCATACTGCTTGGTGGGCTGAAGCCCTGCAATGTATTGAGCAAAATAAGGATGTTTCAACTGATTTTATGAGAAAGATAGGAGATGCTGTCTCGGGGACTCTTAGCACTTCGAGAACTTCAAGACTTGCAGCCTGGTCAGTAATAATTCTGTTAATTTTAATGCATTGTTGGGCCCACATAGTATCTGCTGTTGGTCCCCCAGTAGTATCTGTTCTTTATAGTGTATATCTGTTTCATATACATTGCAATGTACCTTTTTTTTCATTATAATGTTTCTTTTATATCTTAATGCAGCTTTCAGAGCATCACTGCTCTCAAGTATTATATCCAGACTAGTTTGGATTCATTGGAAGATTCTAGAAGAACTTTGCTTGATAGACTTATGGAACTTGACCAAACAATGGAAAACCCACGAGAAGAAGATGTAGAAAGAGTAAGATACTGTCCAAACTGCCAACTCGAAGGAGACGGTCTCATCTGTGTACATTGTGAACTAGAC